>CM068742.1:59318644-59787811 GCA_035084275.1 Hydrolagus colliei | reverse complement strand
TCTTTGGCGCATTTGAATTCACCCTGTAAGAATATTAAACTACTGTCTCCAATTACACCATTCATTATAATTCTGTTAGCGTCTGACATCCACCCTCGCATTCTGCCTATCAAGTGGATATCAATTGGGTGTGTCTGCCCTCATGGCAAGTTATTCTGTGTACAGTGTTGCATCATACTGTGCACCCAATACTGCATTAAGAAACATAGCAAAGAGCAATTCCATATTATGCAATCTTATATTGCTTCAGTATTAGACAATGGCTTTAGCAACTGAGCCATTGGAGAACTTGTTTAAATTGTAACATTTGTAATTTGGCTGCACTTTAAATGATAATAATAATTTGATTTTGACTGATTTTACCGCTACATTCTGCGAAGTAACTCCAAAATCGCAAAATTCTAGTTTTTGTAAGGCAGCGGAAATGTTTCAGGTTGAAAGGTTTCAGTTCAGTGCAGGTAGCTTGTTGTAATTAGAATTGTAATGTAACCACTTGATGTAACCATCAAGTGTTTGTCGATTGGAGGATCGCTTTTCCAGGGGTAAATAATTCCTTTAAAAAAATTGTCACTGAATCCACCACTGTAAGACACAGCTGTGCGCAATTGGCTGTCGTGTTTCACCCTCAAAATATATAGTCAATTCACTTTAAAGTATATTCTCTGAAGCGCTTTGAGATGTCTCGAAGATGTGATATGATGCTATATCAAATACAAGGATTATTATTATTATCGATTTTGTTAATGATAACCTGCAATCGATCGCCAAAAAAAAAGATGCTGAGCTTAATCATTTTATATTTGGGATAATTCTAGGTATCAAGATAGCAGAACTATTTATGCTGTAATAAGCTTTGCATTTCATATTGTGCCTTATCATGCCATTGAAATGTTCCGAAATGCTTCATAGGATTTGTTGTAAAATGGAGTAGCCAATTTGTACATGGGAATGTCCCACAAACAGCCATGAAGTGAATGGTTAATCTTACCAGGAGAAAAGTTGGCCAGAAGACCTTTTTTTGAAAATACCATGAGATCTTTAACATTCACCTAAATAGGCTGACATTACCTCAGTTTAATGACTCAACTGAAGATCAGAACCTCTGACAATGTCACACTTCACCAGCACTGTATTGGGTTTTCAGGCTAGACTCTGAACTTGAAGCCCAGACATGGCACATGAATGCACAACGTCTGACTCAAAGGCAAGAGTGCTACCAACTGAGACAGTCCTTAACAATGCAGAAATGGCCGCAAATAGTGATTGTACTTGACAGAAATTACTGGAGAAGCTCTTCAGAATGTTTCAGTTACTAGGGCTATATCAGCTGCAAGTATAATCACTAGCATTTGAAAAGCTTACCCTAGCACTAATAGTCCATAAACTGGCCTGAATTGAGGCATGATGAGTTAGTAATTATATTATGCTTTGAAGTGCACAGTAAGTGGAGCTGGCTATTCTTCATCACCCACGGGGCAGGCCCACTATTCATACTGAAAGTTTTTCTTTCTGTACATGGATACGACACATAATGCTGTTGGACCTTCCACAAAACATTTGACACTTATTTTCTCTAAATAACAGTATCACACACCAGAACTGGTGCATATAAATAAATACAAATTGATAAGATTGTAAGTGATGGAATTATATTAGCAACAACAACAAAATTACATTTGTATTGCGCTTTTCACATCCCAAGGCACTGGAGAATCAGTGTTTCAGACCCGAGCTGGGGTCGGGATGGGGGAGAGTGGAGGGAAAAGGGTGGACGTGGAGTGACCGATAGCACGATCAAAGAGGAGGTTCTTGAAGCAGACACCAGCCTTATATATCTGCTACACATACCTGGGTTACCCTTCTGATCCAATCATATTTGTTTGCGTTTTGAATTTGACTGTTTGTGGGACACTTGGCTGCCGTGTTTTGGCCACAAAATATACAGTCAATTCACTTTACAGTATATTCTGTGAAGCGCTTTGAGAAATCTAGAAGACGTGATAAGAAGCTATATTAAATGCGAGGATTATTATTATTTGTCACTTGACAATTCAACAATAGTACCATATAGTGTTTAAATGTTCTTCAATAAAGTGTTAATGGATCTTCGTTGTACGATTTTGTGCAACATTACCTGTTAAAATATCAACATTATCAGACCAGAACTTGTAAATTCAAGAGTCACAGCTTCAGACGATAATACCCTCGAGCACACTAAAGAGAGCAATCGTAAGCTATTGAGTCAATGAGAAAAAAACTGATGCTTATTTTACATCTTGGTTGTAGAATACTGCACACTGAGTTTTGCACAGTGTGATAAAACGTACAAACGAGAGAGGAAAATAGATTTGAAATGTTATCTTCAAGTTGTAAAGTAAATGGTCTCTGGCCAAAAGTAAAAAGGGTTGTCGGAATATTGACCACTGAACCAGGTTGAATTCCTTTCTGTGTACCACAGACTGCTGCGTAGATGTTTATTCTGGTATTCAAACCCTGATGATTCTTGCAAATTTACACAAAGGCTTTCATTGAAATAATCAAATAAAGTTGCTAATTGATAAGCCTCCATGCCGTATCCCATGCTCTGAATTAGGCAGATGTGCATTAATTGGTTACAGTACAAATATTTTTTCTCTGAGTAAGGAACTTATTTCATCCTGTGACAGACATGGCATTTGAACTCACAATTAATCTGCTTTAATTTGAGGCTGCAGCATAAGGAAGCAAATGCTTACTATGTTTTATTTTCCTGATCAATTGTAACTCCATTTCAATATAGCCATAATTAATTACAGTATTTATATCTGTATGATTTTCGGCATTGTTTTACCACATCAGAAAAGATTTTGCTGAGATTCGTGGCCGGAAGCAACATTATTTTAAATTGGCTAGATCCAATAACTGGCAAGAAATTAAATCATGGTGTCACTACAAATTGGAATAAGTTATGTTTCACTGCATCCCTTGTCTTAATCTATTTATAATATTCACATGTTCCTATAAATGCATTTCAGAATTAAAGTTTATTAGATAAACGTATTAGATGAACTTCAAAATGTCATAATTAAACAATTAAACCATCGTGGCTCCAGGCTCCAGCTGTCCCAAAGCAACAACCCCAACTTTGCCATCATTCACTTCCTCCGCGCAATCTGCCTCCATAACGCGAACACAACATCCCCCTCCCTCATACGTACCCTCTCCAACTCCCCACCATCGCCACACACTATCAGCCACCTCTTCTGTACACCCTCAAATCCTCTCCATACAACTCTCTCCTCCCTCTCCTCCCGCTCCTCTAACCAGCAAACTCACCTGCATTTCCCTTAAAAATGTCCGTTCCCTCTCAAACAAAGCCCTCATCATCCACATCCTGGATGAGCACAGCAATTTTCTTGGGATTATAGAATCCCCCAGTGATCTGTCCCCCTAGTTGAAGCCTCCCCTCCATACTACACTTTCCATCACCCACCCCCACCCAAACCAACTTGGCTGTGGCATGGCCCTCATCTCCAAAGCTTCCCTGGTTTTTCCCCCTATTCCTCTGGATGCTTCCCCTCTTTTGAGCACCTCACCCTCTACCATCCTTCTCTCCCATTGAAAATTCTTCTGGTCTACTGCCCCCCTAAACCCTACTTTTCTGACCTACTGATCCTTATCAACCTGTCGACTTCCTCGGTTCAGCAGGCTCCAGCCTACTCCATGTCTCCCGCTCGCCTCGCCCTACCATTGGCGGTCTGGGTTTCAGCCTCTCTGTCCCCACCCTTTTGGAACTCCAACCCATAATTCCTTCGCCTTGCTCCCTCTCGTGCCTCCTTCAAGGCACAAATCAAGACCTTCCTTTTTGATTGTGCCTTTATCCACCCTCCTAACCTCTCTATCCTCCCTCGCCACGACCCTACCCAACACGCTCAGGTCCCGATCTTTGTCTGTTCAGCGCCTTTGTACATTCTTCTGACATGAACAGTGCTTTACAAATGTAGTTTTGTTGCAGTTGTTCTTAGTCTCTGTACTTTTGCCAAATTATGCTCTTTTATGTTGACAATTTTTCATAGCGCTGAGTGTGGAAGACAGAAGCAGGATGGTGCTTTCAGCATGAACTGTGCAAGGAACATATTGGTTAGGAGAAATAAAGCTTTAACAGTCAAATAATGAGAAGGAGTGGCCTTTGTGCAGTAAAGATTGCAGTGTGTAGTGCCAGAGGTCATCCTTAGATGGAGTTATTCCGCAAAGAGGTATTAATATGTGGCAAGTTATTACAACCAAACAAAGTTCAATAAATAAAGATGAGCTGTCATCTCCAGCTGTTGAGCCTTTTAATTTGCAATCTGACATCTTGCTTTTCCTCAAATTAGTTAACTCACTACCAGCACTAAAAATCCAATCAACATGAATGAAAATTACACATAATTCCTCCACAATTATACAGGGAGAACCAAGAGTTGATAGTATTAGTTTACTAAGTGTAAGTAGTACTACTCACACTTAGAATCAGTGTGAGTGAGTGGAATTCCTTTTCTCATTCTGGTGTGATTTTTGTGTTATAGATTGGTCTGGTTGGATTGACAAAAGCTTAATAAAACAATCTTTTTTTCACAAAGTCTGTGTTTTCATATATGTCTCATTCTACATATTTTGGGGGCATTTAGTCACACTTTATGACTGTACATGGAATTTTGGAGTCCTGATGCACAGTGTTAGAGCACTCGTCTCACAAGCGAGGGACATGGGTTAGATTCCCGCAGGGCAAAATGTTAGGCAAGTTTCCTTACTCCACACACCTCTGTTTACCTAGCAGTGAGTAGGAACCCAGTTGTTAGTCGATTGGCCAATTGCTTTTCCAGGGATAATAATCCTTAAAAAAAAATCCACCAATATACTGTACAGTAAATTAACTTTAAAGTATATTCTGTGAAGTGCTTTGAGGTATCTAGAAGACTTGAAAATCGCTATATCAGAATGCAAGGGTTACTGTATGTGCATTGTGGTGTACAACTTTTTGGAACATCGATAAAATAATTATAGTTTTGTCCCAGGAGGTGGCGCTCGTGTTCCCCACAAAGTTTGGGCTATTAATCCTTTGCCATATTTACATTGCATGTTTAGGAGCAAATAAACAGGGCAGGTATGAGTTGTGTTGGTCTCACACTCTTCAGTTT
Source organism: Hydrolagus colliei (assembly GCA_035084275.1). Lineage (NCBI taxonomy): Eukaryota > Metazoa > Chordata > Chondrichthyes > Chimaeriformes > Chimaeridae > Hydrolagus > Hydrolagus colliei. Next base: position 59,782,652 of record CM068742.1, on the reverse strand, counting down.
TTCAAAGCTGTTTAATCATACATCTAGTTCTCATAAGCACCATGTTTGAATATCCACAAATCTACAGGCAATTCACACTCCCTTCCTTTTCAACAGTGCTTTGGGATCTTAAGCGTTCAAGTAAACTGGTAAATAGGATTATGAAATGCAATGGTGAAAAAGTCCTATTACTGCATTACAATTAGAAAGCAAAGCATGGCAGCCAATTGCACACACCAGTCTGCCTCAGTTGGTAACTCTCTTACCTATGGGACTGTAAGATTAATTTAAACCACTAAAATATATGTGGTCAACATCAAATTAAATTAAAGCAACATTTTGAAGAATTGATCAGTGTTCAGATGATGATGAATATTATTCCTTCTATTTTCTTGCCCAGACTTGGTTTTTATTAATTTTATTTTCTCGATTTTCTACATGTTCCTTCGTCCATTCGTTTAAATCGTTTTTGTGCTAACTATTCATAAATTTTAAAAAAATTGCTTCTGCTTATTTCTTTCAGCTCCAACTGTACATTTGGAAGGTGAGAGCAAGACTTTTTAAAAGTGTTTTCATTAGAGTGAAAGCCAGCAGTTAGAATCTAGTCGTGTCAGCTTGCCCCAGTTGGTAGTGCTCTTCTTAGCTGTGAGGCAGTAGGTGGTGAGTTTAAGCTCCACACAGGACTTTGAACACACATAATCTAGGACAGCAGTTCATTACACTCCTAGGGGTGTGCTGCATTCTTGATGCTGATCCTCAGATGAGACTTTAAACTGAAGTCCGATCTAGTTGTTTAGTTGGATATAAGAATAATCCTTGCATTTGATATAGCGCATTATCATGTCTTCGAATAGTTCGAAAGTGCTTCACAGAAGATACTGTAAAGTGAATTGACTGTGTATTTTGGGGGCGAAGCGCAGCAGCCAATTGCACACAGCAGTGTCCCACACACAGCCATGGATTGAGTGACAATTTTTTTTACATTGAAGGGATTATTACTCCCGGAAAAGCAATCTGCATGTGGAATAAGGAAATGTGCCAAACGTTTTGCCTTGCTTGGGAATCAAACTGAGGTCCTCTTGCTTGTGAGGTGTTTGATCTAATCAATATGCAACAGGACTTCACAACAACAACAACAAAATGTCCTGTGCTCCTGTTCACTGAGCTCCTGTAGCACTCGCCTTGCAAGTGTGAGACCTGTGTTAGAATCCAGGTAAGTCAGGGCGAAACCTTGGGCAAGTTTCCTTACTCCACACGCCTAATAATAATCCCTCCAAAATAAACACAATAATAAAATTGGTCATTTCAATCCATGATTGTTTGTGGGACACTGCTGTGCGCAATTGACTGCCGCGTTTCACCCACAAATATACAGTCAATTCACTTTACAGTATATTCTGTGAAGCTCTTTGAGACGTCGATACGATGTGAAAAGTGCTATATCAAATGCAAGGATTGTTATTATTACACTTGTATAGCTCCTTTCACGTCAGGAGGACATCCCAAGCCGCCGAAGAGTCACTGTGTCAGACCTGAGCTGGGGACAGGGGTGGGAAAGGAAGGGGGGGAATAAGAGTTTCCGATGGGACCATCAAAGAGGAGAGTCTTGAGGCGGGACTTGAAGGAGGCCAAGGACGGAGCGAGGCGGAGGGACTGCGGGATGGAGTTGCAGAGGTTGGGGGCAGAGTGGCTTAAAGGCTCACCCGCCAATGCAGGATATTAAAAATTGATGGCAGTATGTACTTAATTATTATAATCCTTTCATTTGATATAATGCTTTGCAGGTCTTCTGGACGTCTCAAAGCGCTTCACAGAATATACAGTGAAGTGAATTGACTATATTTGTGGCAACAACAACAAAATTACATTCATAGAGCGCCTTTCATATCGGGAGGACGTCCCAAGATGCTGAACAGTCAGGTCGGGACCTGAGCAAGGGAAAGGCGCAGGGTAGGGCAGCCAATTGCGCACAACAGTGTCCCACAAACAGTTATGTAGTGAAGTGACCAATTGTTTTTTTCTTGAGTGATTACTGTTAGGTATGTGGAGGAATGAAAGTTGCCCATGGTTTCGCCCTGCTGGGAATCAAACCTAAGAGTCTCACTTGCGAGGCGTGGGCTCTAACCACTGAGCTACAGAACTTCACAAAGAGAAAGAAGTTTCTCCTGGTGTCTGTCCAAGATAACAATCCCCCTGATAACATTGGTTATACACTTCATGGCTGGTGGTGGTACTGTATATTGCTGTGTGCAAATAATAATAGCAGTCCTTACATTTGATATTAGCACCTTTCACAACAGGAGGATATCTCCAATCGCTATAAAGTGGATTGATTGTATAGTTTTTGAGATGCATGGGTTGCTGCATTTCTGAAATCCCAATATCCACGCACAAATCTCCAGCACTGAGGCCAGTGCTTTCTTAAATAGTAATCTTGTGTGTAAACTGAACATTTACAATGCTATGTGGCTCAGGAAGCCAGACACCTTCTCTTATTTGCTTGAGGTCCAAAGACTATTATTATTTTGGTTGATTTAAATATTAATTTTGCTTTCATTGCTTCTTTACTGCTGCTAATAATGAATGGGAATGGAATTGTAAATAAAATTAATTAAGTCTCTGACTCCTCACAAATCAATAAGATAATTTATCGATACATCAAGCACTGGCTGGCCATCTAGTCTCTGATGGTTTGGAATTCCCAGTGTATTCTTACATGGAGATCATTACTTGCAGTTTTTTATTACTGGCTATCTGATAGGATGCAAGGTTTGGTTTCCGCTGAAACCTTTATCTCCCTTATCTCTGGGTGACCTTTGCTGAATCAGAGGCATGCATGGCTCCATTCACATTGTAATTCAATAATGCAATTAACTCATTTCAGAATTTAATTAGATTTAAAGGCAGTCATAATTTACAATTTTGAAAGATGCCAGAATTTGATGGGATGTATAACCAGCAGCACTATTTGAATCTCTCTCGCTTCCTCTAATAGTCAATACGCACACATTCTAAAGTGTCATTTATGTGTTTTGGTTGTTCAATGCAATTTTAAAAGACTGCAATTCTCTACACTTGGTTGCCTATTGGATTTTCTTTTGTCAGCCATGTGTCTAACGCATGCAGAAACTCATCACCGTGCTTCAGAGTATCGAAACCAAACTGAGAGTTCCGTGCATCCAATCTACACATGAAACTTCCCATGTATTGGAATGGAATGCATAGTCTCACTGGAAATATGTGTTCTGCTTCCTAATTCTGCAGAATATTAGGTGCAAGTTGATGACAGACAAGGCTTTGGGAACTCAGAGAGAGGGTTCTGCTGAACTAAAACCTATTAAAATGACTTGGCTTGTCATTGAGAACATTATCTGGTATCTTTTCTTCTGCTTGTCCAGCCCAATTTGTTCACACTTGGTTTGCAGGGTTGAAGGGAACTGAGTGGGAAGAATCCTAAGCTCCACTGACTCCCAGTGCACCAGTATTATTGCTAACTCAAGAAGCATGTTAGTTCTTCATGAAACAGGTCAGGTCTGTATTTGTTGCTGTCACAGAACAGAATGAATTGACTTGTTTGGGATCCAGTGTTGAGGAAGTACTGGGATTAACCCATTGCTGCATTTTCTTTTCCTTCTGCAGAAGACATCCCATTATTTCACATTGTCTATTGCATATGTCAATTGTGTCCTTCCCCCTTTACTAATCTTAGGGCATTGGACTTATTCTCACTGAGTTCAAACAAATAACATTTTTGCATTTAATGTGCATTTTATATAATATACAGTTGCACAAAATGAATAGTAGCTGTCGTCTGGCCTGCTGGGGCTCTCTTCACTTTCTCCTTGATTACCTTTAGATGAAGCAGAAAAACTCTTTCCCTGTACTATTTAGGTAAGAAATACAGAATAAGGACAGCTTCACTCTGAAATCCTGCAACATGCATATCATTTTGCCTTCACAGCGTGTAAAGTAGTTCTTCACTACAGGTAGAAAGTAACCAGAGGTAACCATATGTGTGCAGCAGACTGTATGGCAACTGGTATCCATTGTGTGCAAATGTATACTGTACAGTATTATATGTATATAAGTGCACATTAAATGCAAAAATAGCATTAAGGCCCATTTTCATCAAAATGTTCTGTCAGACCCTAACAAGTGTTTGGAAGTGAATTGATGTTATTTGTTTGCATCTCCAAAATGTACATTATAAACTGACACTAAATTAGTGGTAGATTTTAGCTGATAGAAACAATGTGAGAGAATTACAGGAAATGTTCTAAACTTTCTATGAAACATAACTTTTGAAGATATAGTATTGTGTCATATATTATTTTCGTTGCAATCATTGTATATTATTCCCAAAAGAGCAAACATTGTGGCATTACAGTTTCCAAGGGTTACATCAATGAATAGCAGCAACCATCTGTTATTTGAGTTTTAATATTATTGAGCATTTTTACTACTGGTGCTGTACACTGAAGATCTCAAAATCGATAGAGCTAAGAAATCAAACCAAATTCATATTTATTTTCATGAGTTGCAAAGTTTATTCCAATATCTAAAATTGAGCATAGTTTACTTATTCTGGCAAAATCTTTGTTCAATGGCTTGATGCAAGTGTGTATTTTAAGATCACCGTATGAACTGGGTGTTAACTGGCATGTGTGTTGTTTTGGAGTTGGTCTTTTTTCATAGCTGAGGTGTAATTTTTAAACCACAATTAAACCTTTAATGTGTAGCTCTACAAAATAGCCTACCAAATTAAGGGTTATCACTTTACCACGTCTGGATTTTATAACCATCATGTTTTGTGTGAATTTCAGAGGCACAAAATTACACCCTTGGCCAACAAGACCAATGTCTCAAATTTTAAGATTGCACAGAATTATAGAAATGTTCTTAAATCCAGGCTTAGTTTGGATGATAGTTTTCCTAAAAAGAACTGTAGCGTAATCCTGTAACTTAGTGGTTACGAAGCGAGAGGACCCCGGTACGTTGCCTAGGCAGGGCAAAATCTTACGCAAGTTTCCTTACTCCACACGCCTCTGTTTACCCAGCAGCAAGTAGGAACCCAGCTGTTAGTCAATTGGCAGATTGCTTTCTGGGGGAAATAATACGTTTAAAAAATTATAATTATTTGATTACTCAATCCACTACTTTTTGTTGGGCACTACTGTTTGGCATTGGCTGCTGCGATTCGCCCACAAAATAATCAGTCAATACACTTTACAGTATATTCTGGGAAGTGCTTTGAGACATCTCAATGATGATAAGGTGCTATTTCAAAATGCGAAGGTTATTTTTATTCATTAAAAAAATCAGCTTTAAATTAAGAATGAATTTAAGAATAGTTCACAATTTTGCTTGATCATAAAAACTACACGTTTATGTTGGTCAGACTATGTAGGATTTCAGGATTGCATTTTATCTAGTTAAGAGTATTTATTTTTCTGTGGATGAGATTCAAGATATTGCTCCTACCCTTTCTCAGTGACACAATGTGTGCTAACAGTCACTGTGTTTAGTCGCCAGTACAGTCACTACCCCGATTCTTACCCCGATTCTATGTACTATTGGGACTGACAAGGAGAACCATTCACCAATGGCAATACTATTCTGTAACTAGCTATTAGGATTTGGACAAAAATGGAGTAGAGAATCACTGTCCCTACAATTTTCCCTGCTTGTCTGTGGGAAAGCTACTATTTAACTTTTTAGATAAGACCGTTTTAGGTAAGATCAATGTGAAGAAATAAAATCAAACTAATAATTCTTGTATTTGATACAGTGCTCTTTATTGTCTTGAAGGTTTTCACTGAATTTATTGTAAAATATAGTGACTGTGTATTTCTTATTGTTGTAGGTAAAATGTGGAAGAACAATTTTTAAATAGACTGAACTCTTACAGTCTTTTCTTCTACTCCCAAGTTAGTTTGCTCTATTCATGCTTTCCTAGTTATTTGGAAGGTGAACACGTCCACCATATTGAGGCCTGAAATGTATTGCAATAGATCATTATAGCAAAATGGTGCTATGTGAATGTATTATCCAGTTATGAGTGTGGTGGGATGTTTGATAACTGCACATTTGTACTTCACGTATCCTAACAGAAATACATTAAAAAATTAGACAAACCTCTTTCAGCAAACAAGAACAACAATTTACATTTATAGAGCGCCTTTCACGTCGGGAGGACGTCCCAAGGCGCTGAACAAGAGGCGTGTGACCCGAGTTGGGAGGGGAGTGTTTGGGAAGGGGTGAAACACGAAGGGGAGGTAAAAGAGTTCGGGGTGGAACAAAAGGCACGATCGAAGAGGAAAGTCTTCAAACCGGCCTTGAAAGAGGAAAGGGAAGAGGCGAAACGGAGGGATTGAGGGATGGCATTCCATAAGGTGGGAGCGGAGAAACTGAAGGCCCGGCCTCCGATGGTGGGGCGGTTCGGGCGGGGGGCTTGGAGCAGGCCAAGTCCTGTTGAACGGAGGGTCCGGGTGGGCGTGTAGGGGGAGAGTAGATCGGTTAGGTAGGATGGGGCAAGGCCGTGTAAGGCCTTGTAGGTGAGGACGAGGATCTTAAACTCGATCCTCTGGAGGATGGGGAGCCAGTGGAGTCGGGCGAGGGTGGGGGTTATGTGGTCACGGAGGCAGGTGCGGGATAGTACACGAGCTGCAGAGTTTTGGATGGCCTGCAGCCTGTGGATGGAGGAACTGGGGAGGCCTCGTCTTCCAACAGATCAGGAGCAATTTTCATCAATATGGAGGCTACTAAACTTGTTCAATCTCTTCAACGAACAGCAGCATTTAAAGGTTCCAAAAGGAAACAGTGTCATTTCTTTCCAATTGCTAAAGGTATCCCAGCTAAACCTCGCATGACAACCCAGGTAAATCAACACCAACTGTTTAAGCCTAGAAATGACATTTTCATGTTTCAAATATTTAATCATCGATTTCTCCTCTAATCCTTGCAACATTCAACAAAACCTTTTAAAATTATCCAGGCATTGATTCATGGATTCCACATCTTAGAAAATATGAGATTGTGAGGGTGGACTGGCATCGGAAAGGAAAAACAGCTTCTTGTTGCCTAATAAAATACCAATATCAAACCTGAAAATATAAAGTTTCCCATCAGTTTAGAGTCTCCCTTTTCCAGTCTAGATTACACCAGTTAGATCATTCACTTCTACACACTTCTGAAAACAAGACTTATTAACTGATGAAATTTTAGACTGCATGAAACTTTTTGCAGAGTCCAAAAGTACCAAATGGCTATGTTTACTTTAAATGTTTTACTTTAGTCAAAACCACCTAATTAGTCATGCTGACAATAAATGCTGCCTGGTCACTTTGCTTTACTTGTCACTCCACTGAATACATAGCATTCTAGAAAGTCTTACAAGTACTGTACTTACAATATAAAATGGATCAGATAACTCACCCTATAAGATGGCCTATTGCATCGCAGAGGCCCCATGCCCTATGCTGTGACTGGTGCAGTCACTCAGTGGAGTTGGACGCATGCTTGGATGCATCGTAGGGGCCTCTGGTCTATTGGAGAGCGAGCCATGGCCTCCCGTCCCACCTGCGACAAGATAGGATGTGAGGCCAAGGAGTGGCCCTCCAGTAGACCAGACTCTGTGATGCATTGAGCTTGCGCGCACAACCTCGGCCGAGTGCCCGCACTAGTCACTGCGCTCCGCTGTGGCCAGGCAGGTCCTATCATGAGTCACTTCAGATAACTAGTCACTGAGATCTTTTTCCTTGGGAGTTATCAGATTACTGTATTCGTTCTTTGAATCCTTGTGGTTCTACTATTTAATGTTTTGTGGTAGCTGCTCTGCTACTGTGATTCATTGACTCAAGGCTGAAATCCGATGGAAACATTTACATAAATTCAATCAATGCCTAACACAATTTGGGGTTGTTTGAGGATTATCTTGTTCATCTTTTATGTTGGCCACTCCAAATCCCTTTCTTTCCCTCCAACCTGACTGTCCCCAGCTCAGGTCTGAAACAATGACTGTCCAACGCTTTGTGATATCCTTCTGATGTGGAAGGTGCTATACAAGTGTAACTTTGTTGTTGTTGTAAACAGGGATTGCTGACATACCAATGGGTAGAATGGTCCAATTTTGTTTCCCATTGGTAAGTAAGACTTACCAATGGGAAACAAAATTGTAGGCCCATCTTGTACCTATGAATATATAATAATAATCCTGGCATTTGATATTGCACTTTTCAAATGTTCTAAATGTCTCAAAGAGCTTCACAGAATATACTGTAAAGCGAATTGACTATATATTTTTTGTGGGCCAAACACAGCAGACAATTGCAAACAGTAGTGTCCCACAAACAGTTGTGGATTGAAATGACCAATTTTATTATTTTTTTGAGGGATTATTATTAGGCGTGTAGAGTAAGGAAACTTGTCCAAGATTTTGCCCTGCCTGGATTTGAACACAGGTCTCATGCTTGTAAGGTGAGTGCTCTAACCACTGAGCTACAGGATTCCTCATCTGGTGTTTTTTTTTTGCTTTATTTTCATCTTCCAAATTCTATGGCAGCTTGGACCATTGGAGCTTTGATTTTAAAAATTCAGGTTACTTCAAAGTCTCATTGACGATTTGTTTTCTTGAACTCGGGGTGGAGGTAAGAAAAGTAAGAAACCATAAGGGATTCTGTGAGATCTGCAATGAAAGCGTTCAATTTGAGGTCCTGCTCTGAGGCTGATCGGCGTTCTTAGGTGAGATCTTCAGTCCTCTGCAGAAAACAATCATGTTAATTGTAGCACACTATTGTTGGTCTAACTGAGATTAGGAAAGAAATTTCAAGTGAACCACCGGTGAAGATGGAGGAAGAGCTCCACTGAAAACATGCATATTTTATCAACATAGTTCAGCCATTTAACATTATTAAGTAAACTAGTTCAAAAAGGAAGGAAGGAAGGGAGGAAGGAAGGAAGGTTGTTGAGCTACCAGATTCATAGCTGTCGGGAAGTTGCAGACAATTAATGAAGGCACTGCCCACATCGCAGATAAGTTATACAAGCTACAACAACAGTAGCCAATTTTACACAGCAATGTCCCACAAACAGCCATGGATGAGTGACTACATCTTCCTTTGAGGGAGGAAGCAATCTGCCAATTGACCAACAAGCAGGTTCCTACTTCCTGCTAGGTAAACAGACAATTGTGAAGCAAGGTTTCACTCTGTCTGGGAATCAAACTTGGGTCCTCTTGCTTGTGAGGCGAGGAGGTGGAGAAACAATTGCATAACTATCCAAACATGTTTCACCAAGTTCTTCTTTTTCTGTAAAGAGAAACAGAAAAATAGATTCTAAATTAATATACTGGTACAGTGCAATAATTTTATGTTACAGGCTAAACGTCCACAAAATCATGACAGCAAAACTGTAAAAGAAACCAACAAATACTGTACTGACAATAAATACTGTAGATGTTAAACCAATACTCTCCAAAGCACGTGTGCAAGCAGTTACCATCAGCTTCGGGTCAATGGGGTTTCCCAACATCTGTTTCACATTCAGCAAACATGGATTTCCAAGCTAAAGTTCACAAATTACTCTTCCATGACTGTTAGGTTATTTTTTTTAGCTGGGTTGCTACTTGTCCAGTCAATTTCTGAGCCTTGAAATATTAATACCGTGGCCTACGAAAGTACAATTCACATTGGCACATATAATAATTACAGCAAACAAGATTATTCATCTTATGTACCATTACTAAACAGATCGAACCAGAACCTTTCGAACTAACTATTCTTTCACTTTCGGTTCCTCATATATTATCAATGCATTCATTTGGGATGGATTCCAGCAATTATTGACAATACAGTATGTTGCTAAGTAGGTGTATCACTTATTGTTTGAGCTTTTCACCCACACTAACATTGTAGAAGGTATTGTGATGGTAAAATTGAGATCTGTGATGTTGGGGTAGCCTTCTCTTAAGACACGTAGATACTCTGTGTTCACGATTTTTTTAACATGGTGTTTCATGAGACAATTATAGATTGAGTTTGATTCCTGATCTGTTTCTCTTATTTGTCATGAGATCAAATATGAATTCTAATAATAATAATCCCTGCATTTGATATAGCACTTTTCACGCCTCCCAGACACATCTCAAAGCGCTTCACAGAATATACTGTAAAGTGAATTGACTGTATATTTGTGGACAAAACACGGTAGCCAATTGCGCACAGCCGTGTCCCACAAACAGTCGTAGATTGAAAGCAACTAATTTATTTTTTAATTAGGAGTTGAAGCTAGAGTTGAAGCTTATCGAGGGTGGAATTGGAGGGGGTCAGCAAGTCCAACGAGAGGACTTCAGTTGAGAAAGGCATAAATTAGTATTTTGCCTGAGGAGAAGGCAAAATAAGATTTGAATAATAGAAAAAAAGGTTTGGAAACAGAGCTGAGGAGAGGCGGTTGAGTATTATTGCCTTGCATTGATGTTACCTACACTATAAGCTCAAAGTCCCAATGTGGGTGTTAAACCCACCACTTTCTGACTCAGAAGATAAAGTGCTACCAATTGAACCATGATAAAACAAGTATTATTATGTAATTTACTCAAGTGGAAACACGCAGATAAGAAATAGTATTCAGCATTTGTTCAGCACTGCTGAGTTGAGCAATCTACATTGCATAATTTGGTTCTTTTTTTTCAAAAATCCAATCAGGTTTTGCTTTTGGATGAACAGTTACAAATTTGCCTCCGTTTGATCAAAAGACCATCTTGCAGCCCAAGAAACTGTAAGTTGTTTTGCTCAGACTTCAGATTTTGAAATTAGGACAAAAATGGACTTGACAGTCAATGTACAAAAAAAGAATTTGGAGTAACAACGTATGAAAACAGGAAAATTAAATACTGTATGTAAATATGTCTGACCCCAAAACTAACAGAGGCTGACAGAGACAGACAGAATAAACTATGATGTAGCAATGAACACAACCAAATTGAAATTAGAATACTAGAAACATTTGATGATATCACTCTGAGGCAAAATATACTCCATTAAAATGACAATTATTTATAAACATAAATAGAAAGTAATACAGTACCTTCATTACTGTCTGGAAATTATTCTATTTTAGTCAATTAGTAGGGAAGTATTTCTGGGTATGACAAAATTTGAGAATGACAAAATCTAATACATAAAAAAAATCAGCTGTGGGTTTACCCCTGTCAGGTCTCAGGAGGATTTGAGGAAAATGTTAGCAATACAGAATGAGAACAAACAAACTGCAGTGAGATAAAAAGACAAACAACAACAACAAAATTACATTTGTACAGCGCCTGGGCACTATACAAGGCACTGGACAGTCAATGTTTCAGACCTGAGGTCAGAATTGGGGAGGGTGGAGGGAAGGGAGTGGATTTGGGGTGACCAATGGGACTGTTGAAGGTAGGGTGGGATGAGACCATAGAGGACATTGAAGGTGAGGACCGGGATCTTGAATTGAATCCTCTGGGTGATGTGCTACCAAGGAGTCAGGCGAGAATGGGAGTGATGTGGTCACTGAGCTTGGAGGGGTAGAGGACATGGCTGCAGAGTTCTGAATGATCTGCAGCCTATGGAGGGAGGAATTGGGAAGGCCGACAAGCATGCATTGCAGTAGTCAAGCTGGGATGTGATGAAGGCCTGAATGAGGGTTTCAGCGGCCTGAGCGGTGAGGTAGTGGCGGAGTTGGGCAATGTTGCGGAGGTGAGGGAAGGCAGAACGGGTCATGGTTTGGATGTGGGGGAGGAAAGACAATTGAGGATCGAATAAGACACCTAGGTTCCTGACTGCCTTGGTGAAATGAAGTGTGCATCCGTGGAGATTGATGCTGCCCGTGCCTGATGTATGAAGGTGCTGGCGTGAGCCAATCAGGAGGGCTTCAGTCTTGTTGACATTCAACTGTAGAAAGTTAGCTGTCTTCCAGGACTTGATGTCCGGGAGGGAGAAAAAGAGAGAAACCATCTGCAAAAGAATAAGTGATAAAAGAATCTGCAGTGAAAGGAGAGAAACATATGGCACTAGAAACAAAATAAAATGATTGCAGAGGAGAACAGCATGTAATAGTCCTTTCATTAGCTTATAAAACCAAAATACTTTCAAGCACATTATAGATAATTCAGTAAAATTAACATTTTAGACAAACACGGTTGCCAGTTTGCACCCAGCAGGGTACCACAAAGAGTAATGAAGTGAATCTGGAGAATAATTGGCCAGAATAGGGTGGTGAGCTTCCTTCTGTTTTTGAAGCCTGTCAAAGATTTCTTAATATTAAGCTAAATAGGTAGGTGTAGCCACAGTTAAACGTCTCATGCAAATTATAACACCTCTGCCAACACAACAAACCCCAATTGCTGAACTGTTTGTCTGGATTATGAATCCAAGTCCCATCATGTGTCTTAAGCCTCAACTCTGACTCAGAGGTGAGAATGCTATCAACTGAGTCAAAATTGATATTTTTTAAAGCACTTTCCAAATCATTCAAATGCAGCCTTTACATGCAAAGCTTGATTCCAGAGCTCCTACCAGTGCTGCTAACGGGTTCCTGGGCAAACAAACTCAGTGTGTGGATGACCTCCCTTAGTCTGCTCCGATCTGCTCCATGTCGCCCTACCATCGATGGCCAGGTTTTCAGCTTCTCTGCCCCAACATTCAAGAACTTGCCCTGAATCCCTCCGCCTCGCTTCCTCCCTTATCTCCTTCAAAGCTGGTCACAAAACTCTCCTTATCGAGCATGCCTTTAGCTGCCCTCCCACCTCTCTGCTTCCATTCACCCTTACCCCACCTCTTCCCCATGCTCGGTTCCTGGCTCCATGGCTATTCAGCACCTTGGGATGTCCTCACAATGTGAAAGGCGCTCTACAATGTAATTTTGTTGTTGTTGGTAGTGCGGCTATTGGCTGGAGGGTGGCCAGTGTGTTTCTGGGGCTGTTGCATATTGGTTACAGTGAGGTATCCATCAAACCGAACGCCCCCCACCGTCCCCCAACCCCGTCCTAGGTTAAGTAATTTCAATTGGTTTTCACAATAACAGGGTGCTGTCTCATTGCTTTGGGACCCCCTTGCAATTGCAAGGGTTGCATGTGTCTAATGTCATCAGTGAGAAAAACATTCATACATGAGACTAGCTTCCCAATCGGCTAGCAATTCCAAAGTGGTGTTACTTAGCTATTCCGAATCCTGAATCCATCAATTGCCTCTCAACACGAGGCACAAAATTGAGTAACATCCATAACTTTTGGTTTCTTTGTGTCTTGCACCTAATTCCCAGATATCCTGTTGTACTCTTGTTGTCTGTGGCATTAAAATTCATTGGATTCACTGGTTATCAAGATCAGGCAAAAAGAAGTAAGTGAAACATAGACTGGCAAAAGCAGCTCTCAATTTTACTCAGAATATTCCCTACCACTTGAAGATTAGGGGTGGAACTTTAATCCTGGCAGTTATTCAAACATTGAATCCATTCAACAGAAGGTACCACTCCCACATTTATATTTCTCTTCAAATGTATCATTGCTCTTCCAGTGCCATACCTTTTTTTGGGGGGTGAAGAATTGGAAGGAAAAATCCAAGGGTGTTTTTTTCCCTCCAGGTTAGGAGTGTTTAGGAGGAAACAGTGCTCCTACCCTGCAAGGAAGAAAATCTTTCTAAAGAGAAAATGAAGCTAGATTGAGTAACTGGATCATGCAACTTGTTCCATATCAGCAGTAGCTGATGAGCACAGTGATTGATTTGTCAAAAAGATCAGGAAATGATCTTTGCACCTCACTGAGTTCCAGTGACATGCAGTGGATAATTTGCTATGCATTTGCTATGCTCTGTAGTGTCTTAAAGTGCTTTTCAAAGCGTTTTTTTTTGGTGAGCCCGATGTCTGATACATGCGGCAACCCATCAGCATGGTTAAGAGTATCCAAATCAAGCAGAGATTTCCACGCACCCCACCGCCACATGGACATCCTCGTGATAGATTGCTAGAATGGAATGCACACTCTTCCTGGAGGGATGCTTAGTGCTTAATTAATTCTAGAAAGCATTAAATACAGGTTTACATCAACCAAGGGTTGGGGACCCCAGAGTAGGCATTGGGGTACTACTGGAGTTTAACCAGCTAAAACCACATAACTTACAATTGATATAACAACAAAATTGCACTTATATAGCGGCTTTCACGTCGGGAGGACGTCCCAAAGCGCTGAAAGGTCTGGTTAGGACCCGAGCGGGGGGGTGGGGGCATCAAACTCCGGCTCAGTTAAAGGTTCTGAGATGCTACCCTGGGTGACAAGCACTGTATGCCAAAACAACATAGAGCCCTTCATGTGGGGTCGCGATCTCGGAGTGCTTAACAGTTGTAGGGTCTGGCACCGAGCCAGGGTGAGAGGGGGTTGGAAGGTGATTTAATTCACACATGACCAAAAGGGAAGGTCTTCAGATGGGATTTGAAAGTGGGGAGGGAGGGAGGGAGGGAGCAAGCGACGTGGAAGGATTGCGAGAGAGTGTTCCAGAGTTTTGGGGTGTAGGGGCTGAAGGCACGGCCACTGATGGGGCAAACAGGAGGCCGAGCCAGCCGGGCGGGAGCAGATGTTGCGGTAGGTGGTAAACGCAGATCAGAGTGGTGGTGGTGGTGGTGTTGGTTGATGTTGTGGATTCAATTCAAGATCCTGCTCCTCACCTTTGAAGCCCCTCACGGCCTCGCCCCACTCTACTTCTGCAACCTCCCCATACCCCCTAACAACCCGCCCTCCGCCCAGCAACACCCAGCCACCCCACCATCGGCGGGCGAGCCTTTCTCCACTCTGCCCCCAACCTCTGGAACTACACCCCACAGTCCCCCCGCCTCGCGCCCTCCCTGACCAGCCTCAAGACCCTCCTCTTCCACCGTCCAAATCGGTGGGTGTGTTATTTACACAAATACAAAAAAAAACTCTCCAAATCCCCCTCTTTCCCTCCACCCTCCCCGACCCCAGCTCGCGTCTGGAGCAATGACTGTCCAGTGCCTCGGGAGTCCTCCTGACGTGGGAGGCGCTGTACGGCTGGTGGTGGGCGGCGACGTCGATGATGGGACGTAGTGGACGCTGGATGCGGGCCGCGGGGGCGGGGTCTTGTGCTGACGTTGAGGGAGGGACGGGCAGGAGGGCCGGGGGGGGGGGGGGGAGGGAACGCGAGGTGTTGTCCGTCGATTAGGATCGGCTTCACGGCGACGCCTCTTTTGGGCGTGTGTTTTGTGGCACTCTGTGTGTGTGTGTGTCTGTGTTTGTTCGTAATGTGTTTGTGTCCAAAAAATTGCCGGCGAAGCTTTGGGCGAGTGTCGAATTTTTGAAACGTTTTAAAAATGCTTGTATTGTTTTTGAAATTTTAGTTTTCTTTGTGTTTTGGGGGAGAAAAAACCCAGCAACACGACCTGTTCTTACATCATTTCCAAACAACAACAAAAAAGCACTAAATTGGCCCAGAATAGCTGGCGACGCCTAATATTGGGCTACTTGGGGGGGCGGGGCTAGTTTGTATTGGGCTATTTTAATTGCTGGCAAAGGCTGGGACGCGGTGACGTCGTTGGGCGGGGAGCCGCGGGTTGGGCGGAGCTGAGCTGGAGGCGTTGAGCGGCTTCTCGTGCCGTACGGCGGTTTGAAGTTTAAAGCGTCAACAGCCACGGCCGGGAATGGAGGCGAACACAGTCGGAGGAGGTGAGTAGAGTATAGAGTCAGGTCAGGTCACCGCGGACTTTCCTCGTCTTGTGAGGGCAACTCGTGCTTCATTGGTGATGGCGGTGTACATTGGTGTGGATGGGTTGCGGGAAAGCATTTTCTTTTGGGTGGACAAGTGGTCGACGGCTCCTTGTCTTGTTAGAGACTTGACTGACTGACTGACTGAAGCGCTCTGAGACGCCGTCCGGCGTGGAGGGCGCTGTATAAATGGAAGTCGTTGTTGTTGTCGTTGGCCGAGCACCTGGAGCGTGTGTGCCCGGTGCCCCTCCCTCTCTGTTGGTGTAAACGGACGGGGTATTTGTGGGGGGGGGGGGGGGGAGGCGTGTCTGCAGGACTCTGGGGAGAGAGCCGGTGTGGGGGGCGGGGATTGATTTCAGCAGCTGTATTCTGTGAGCAGAAAAGCAGCATCGATCCATTGGGTTTGTGACAAGTTTGTTTTATTTTCTGGTCAGTTTCTTTTCTCTTCCGGCGCCTTACATTGTTCCCAGTGTTTTATTGTTTGAAGTCACTCCCTGTGGCTTTCAGGGTTTGCCCTGTGACAATGCACATTAGCTGAGCTGTAATGAGCATCAACCTCTCCAACCCCTCAGTGACACCCCCCCCCCCCCCACCCCATCCGATCGCATTGGCAGCAGTGATTATTTTAATAAGGAACTATTGTTCCCGAGTCTGTTGCCAACTGGCTGGAATTTGCATTGATAACACCTCCCCCAACCTGTTCCCAACATAAAAACAACATCAGAATTACATTCATGTAATTCCTTTGCCTTTCCCGTGGGAGGACGTCCCCCAAAGTGGGTCACCGTCCCAACCTAGACAGTGCTGGACTGCCCTGAGATTTAACAACAACAGCAACATTTGCACAGCGCCTTTCATTTACTGTTATTTTTTTAAAAAAAGCTAAATTCAGTCTCTTCTCTCCCACCCCTGGCAATTTGACGGCGTTGGGCTGCATAAAGATTGACCATTAAAGTTCAATAAAATCTCCCTTCTGGCTCAGCTTTTGACTGAATAGATCACCCACAGAATATACAATCAAATCACTTTACAGTACAGTATATCCTGTGAAGAGCTTCGACCAGCCTTTGATGTGATAAATTTCTATATTTAATACGAGGGTATTATTAATATTCATTATTAAGGATTATTATTTTATCTGTAACATCTGTGATCTTCTACCCCACTCTTCCACTTGCTTCATACATATACTTTTTTTCATTGAGATTGTGTGTTCATACAGAAATTTGTAATTTTCTGGCAATTAGCCACATTGTTTGATGCTTGAGAATATTATAGTGTTTGAAATAGTATTGTCCCTTTGCAATACTGAATGTGCAATGTGAAAATAAGGTTACAGTGTGGTAGTACTTTAATTCAAAAGGTGATACCAGCTCATGAGCATTGGCATTTAGAAACTAGAAATAGATTCTTGTTTTGTGTTCATATCTGCATGCATGGTGGCCCCAAAATAAAGCATATTATGTACTAGAATACATGTCCTTGTGCAGTGCCATTTCTGGCAAGTTGTATGAGTTATTTGTGGGAATTGACATCATGACACGGTATCATTGCACCTTGATGTTAAAGGATTATCAAGGGTAATTATAGAACATAATGTGCTATGATGACCTGTAAAGGAACATCTTTTCTGTAATTTGAACTGCCAGCCTGGTGGGTCCAAGCCAACAACCTTAGAGCTCACAGTTGAGTTGGCACTCCAAATGGTTCGCTGTATCGTTGGGATGGCGACCTTCAGAATCCTATCACACCCATCCTCCCCTGACTCCACTTGCTCCCATTCACTCGGAAGTTCAAGATCCTGGTCCTCACCTTCAAAACCCTCTATGGACTTGTTCCTCACTACCTCTGTGAGCTCCAAACCTCCAACCAACCTGTCTGTTTCCTCCGCTTTAACCTAGTCTGCTTTACATACCCCATCACCATTGGCTGGCGGGCATTCAACCTATCTGCCCCCACCTTCTGGAACTCCATCCCACAGTCCCTCCACATCGCCCCTTCGCTTGCTACCTTCCAAGACTTGTCTCAAGACCCTCCTTTTTGACAGTCCCTTTGTTCGGCCTCCTACCCCTATCCTACCTGCCCTCCCCCCCACTGTTCCGCACCACCAGAATGTTGCCTGTGGATGCCTGAATGTCCAGTGTATTGAGACCAGGACTGTAGTCGAGTCCTCCTCATCCGAGTCCGAGTCACTGGTGTCCGAGTCCCTGCCACTTTTTAATGTCCGAGTCCGAGTCTCCGGTGTCCGAGTCCGAGTCTCCGGTGTCCGAGTCCGAGTCTCCGGTGTCCGAGTCCGAGTCTCCGGTGTCCGAGTCCGAGTCCCTGGTGTCTGAATCCGAATCCCTGCCACTTTTTAATGTCCGAGTCCTCCATGTAAAAATTCACGCCCATCGGCAACTTATACATACTAGAATTTCAGTCTTATGCCTTGTTTTGATGTATATTGCTTGCTACGCTTTGTTTACAAGGGTTGGGTTCTAACTTCATGGCTTTATGCAATAAATTGACACATTATCCCGAAGTTCAAGTGCTTAATGGTTTGGTTCAAGAACAAATTAAAATTCTATTTTTAGTCCCTGAAGTACAAGGAATATTGACTTCTCAAGTAGTCAGTCACTTGTCTGATAAAGCCATTGCACTGATATTCACTGAAATGAAGATGCACAAAATGCTAAGACATTAGCATTCATTAATTTGAGGAAGGTAATGCGGTTGGGCATGAAAAACAAGTGTCTAGAAAGTTGATGTTAATCATCTCCAAACATGCAGTTAAGCAGTAGTTCCGCAGTAACCTGTGCCTTATTAAATTTGTCTTTCGGAATGCTTCAAATTGATCAGTTTGCCTAACTAAAAAATTCTAGCTCAAACGTCTGACTGCAATTTAGAGACCTTGCAGTTTAAAGCTGACTTGGAACTAGTAACTTGGCTGGCTTGTGGTATACGCTTTTATTCAAACTAGTGGACAAGAATTCAGTGAATTCCTCTTACGAGTCCCCTACATTTGTGTGTTTTCTAATTCCGTTCTTTCCTTTCTGTCTGTCCGTCATTCTGCTCCCTGTCTTATCTCTCCCACTGACTCCCACAGACTCTCATCTGTCTCCCTTCCTCTGCCTGAAGCAGATTTATAAAGTCAACCCAGAAGGTATCCGACTGTGGGCAAACTTTAAGAAGCAATAATCAAATCTAACCTTTAATTTGGAGAGGCAAGAATTCACATGGCACAGGTATGATAATAATAATAATAATAAGAAGAATCCAGGCATTTGATATAGTGCTTTTCACGTCTTCTAGATGTCTCACCATGGTGTGAAAGGCCTCCTTCTGTGTTGTACAATTCTATGATCTCCAAATCCATCTAGATTTATAAATCTAAACCTTGTTTGGCAAATGTATTTGAAAAGGCCTGCCTGACATGATTTTCCTGGAAATGCACATGAATTGCATTGAAGACAGAAGGATTGGATTGGCTTTTGTGTGTTTGTATGCATGTATGTATACGTCTCTCCCTGTCTCTCTCTTCCCCAACCCCCATTTGTGTCGAGGAGAGAGATTTAAATTTTTTTTCCAAATAAAAAGTCTAGCTGCAGATTGCTTGCCTAGGCTTGTACTTGTATATATTGGTGTGTGACCGAGCGCTCGTGAATGCTGCTGATCCGAGTACATGTCAGTGCATTGCGCACAAAGAAGAAAATTGCAGGGCTGTAGGACTCGAGTCCTGGACCCGGACTCGAGACTGGTCTTGAGTCCTCATTTCAAAGATAGTAGAACGCTTTGCAGCGCTCGCGCTCTACTTTTAACGCGTATCTCTATGGGGCTAGATTTTTGTCTCCGTATATATTTCTATTACATAGACCTAAGATCTACCCCTAGTAAGGCCAATTTCAGTACGTAGAAGTATATTATATGTGAGACTTCCACCTGTGTTGGAGGAGAGTGACAACTCCTCCAACCAGATGGATTTTTCTGCAGACTGAGGCCTACCCAACATAGTTCAGAAAATAGTCTTTATTAGATTAAATCTTCAAGACTATTAACATGATAAAATTTATCGTGATTCATGAGTAACGCGTTCTGACAAAAGTCTACACACACACTTAATTTATTGTATAGTCTAATTGTAAATTAGTATGAAACTTACTTTTCTTTATGACGTCGCTGCAGATGGCGTGTGAAATTCGATGTGGTGCCACACATTTCAGTTACAACACATTTGCAAAACTTACATTTTGCGTGATGTTTGTTCCCCCCTGCTGTTGTGAATTCCTTATGATCCATGTACCCAATCACTCGGGACACGACAGACTAGGGAACGGCGATCTGGGAATTTTCCGGATATGGATATATCGGTTGGCTCATATCGAGGTATACCGAAATACCGATATTTTCTGTTTATTCGTACTGCGCATTCCGGGTGCGCGCGCATTCCGGGTGTGCGCGCATTCGGGGCCTATCTTCTCAGGAGGTAAATATCTTTCTCTGTGTCTCTCACTCTCTCCATCTCTGTGTTTTTCTGTCTGTGTCTCTCTATGTCTCTCTCCCTCTCTCCTCTCTCACATCCCCCCCCATCTCTATCTATCTGTATATTATCACATCCACCCCGTCTCTACCCCCGCCCCCCCCCCCCCCCGCCGTCCCTCTCTCGCATCCCCCACCCCCGTCGTCTCTCTCCCCCACCAGCCCCCCAGCCGTCTTTCTCCCCCCCCCCCCCCCCCCCCCCGCCGTCTCTCTCTCCCTCCCCTCCCAGCCGTCTCTCTCCCCCTCCCCCCAGCCGTCTCTCTTCCCCTCTCCTTCCCCCCCCCCGCCGTCTGTCTCTCCCTCCCCCCCCAGCCGTCTCTCTCCCCCTCTCCTCCCTCCCCCCCCGCCGTCTCTCTCTCCCTCCCCCCCAGTCGTCTCTCTCCCCCCAGCCGTCTCTCTCCCACTCTCCTCCCCCCCCCAGCCGTCTCTCTCCCCCTCTACCCCCCAGCCATCTCTCTCCCCCTCTTCCCCCCAGCCATCTCTCTCCCCCTCTCCCCCACAGCCGTCTCTCTCCCCCTCTGCCCCCCCCCCAGCTGTCTCTCTCCGCCTCTCCCCCCCCCCAGCTGTCTCTCTCCCCCTCTCCACCCCCCCCCCCAGCCGTCTCTCTCCCCCCCCCCAGCCATCTCTCTCCCCTCTCCCCCCCCCAGCCGTCTATCTCCCCCTCCCCCCAGCCATCTCTCTCCCCCTCTCCTCCCCCCAGCCGTCTCTCTCCCCCTCTCCTCCACCCCCCCCCAGCCGTCTCTCCCCCTCTCCTCCCCCCACCCCCCCAGCCGTCTCTCTCCCCCTCTCTCCCCCCCCCCCAGCCGTCTCTCTCCCCCCACCCCCCAGCCGTCTCTCTCCCCCTCTCCCCCCCTCAGCCGTCTATCTCCCTCTCCCCCCAGCCGTCTCTCTCCCCCTCACCCCCCCCCCCAGCCGTCTCTCTCCCCCTCACCCCCCCCCCCCCCCCAGCCGTCTCTCTCCCCCTCACCCCCCCCCCACCCACAGCCGTCTCTCTCCCCCCACCCCTTGCATACCTGTATATTGTATTCGAGGACTATGAATACAAGATGGCGGCTTTGCACCTCGTTCTTTGCATTGTGTATAGAGATGAGCATTCTGGGTCTTGCAGTTGATTGTGCTCGCATCCCGATTTTTTACCTCGATATATAGTTTTTCGATATATCGGTATTTTTAAAATGTCTATATCGGCATATCGATATGAAAATCATATCGGGTTTTAGCGATATACCGATATATCGCCGTTCCCTATGACAGACATGGTGATGCTCGTATGTGCCGGACAGGTACGAATCAGGGAGGTTTCAGCGCGTAGCACGCGATATAAGCCTAGCACGGTAGCCCTTATACAGTTAATACACAAGACAATGTACAAAAAAATACTCAGAGTCTCAGCTGAAATCAGTGTTACTACTCACACAATGGAACTGGAACACGTGGCAATCCAGGGCATTGGATTTAAACGCGTCACTTTTTAAAGGGCTTTTTTCATAGTTCATTCACAAGCAACTTTCGCTGCGTGATTTCCGGTAAGTTGGCTGATGTAGTATTTGCGCGAACTGCAGAAAACCCTGCAGCTCGGCTCATACCTGTCGGACTCGGGGCGGTCTCGAGCCCGAGTCCTCGAGTCTCTGCTGTCGAGTCCTGCACAGCCGAGTCCGAGTTCTGCACAGCCGAGTCCGAGTCCTTTCAAATGAGGACTCGAGACCGGTCTCGAGTCCGAGTCCAGGACTCAAGTCCTCCAGCCCTGATTGAGACATCCTCCAGATGTGAAAGGCGTTATACAATGTAATTTATAATAATAATCCTTACATTTTGATACAGTGCTTTTGATGTCTTCTGGATGTCTGAAAGAGCTTCACAGAATATACTGCAAAGTGAATTGACTGTATATTTGTGGGCGAAATGTGGCAGCCAATAACACACACCAGTGTCCCACAAACAGTCGTGGGTTGAAGTGACCAATTTATTATTTTTGTTTTTTCTTGAGGGATTATTATCAGGCATGTGGAACAAGGAAACTAAGTCAGCTTGTGCAGTGAATTCTATAACCAATGGGCTACATGACTCGACATTTTGTTGTTGATGTTAAACCGAGGTCCAAACTGTTTTTTTCAGATGGGAGTTAAAGATCCCACAGCACTACCTGAAAAGAAAAGTTTAATTTCTCCATGTATCTATGTTGACAATCTGCCAGATAAAATTGGTTATTAATTTCATAACTGTATATTGGGATACTACTTTTTGCAATTTGGCTTCCGCAAATTGGTTGATACATACAATACAACACCTTATTGTAAATTCTACGAAACGCTTTGCGACATCCTTTCAACCTGAAAGGCATTATCTCGAATGCAAAGATGATCATTATTATTAGTAGTAGTGTTGACCAACATCTGTGGAATAATAATAAGTCTTCTAGATGTATCAAAGCGCATAACAGAATATAAAGTGAATTGACTATGTTTTATAGGCAAAGTGCAGTTAGTGTCTTACAAACAATTGTGGTATAAGTGACCAAATGCTTATTATTTGAAGAAATTATTACCTCCAGAAAAGCTATCTGCTCATCAACTATCAACCGGGTTCCTAATTACTGCTAGGCAAACAGAGGCATGTAGAGGAAGGAGGGTCGGGAAGGAGAGGGGAAAGAGTTAGTGGGGGAGCTGAAGGCACGGTCAAAGAGGAAGGTCTTGAGACCGGCCTTGAGGGAGGAAAGGGAGGAAGCAAGGTGGAGGGGCTGCGGGATGGAGTTCCACAGTGTGGGAGCAGAGTGGCTGAAAGCCCGGCCGCCGGCGGTTAGGGCGGTGGACGTGGAGCAGGCCTGAGTCTGCTGAACGGAGGGTGTGGGCAGGCTGATAGGGAGACAGCAGGTCAGAGAGATGGGCGTGTATGGTCTTGAAGGTGAGGACAAGGATCTTGAATTTGATCCTCTGGGGGATGGGGAGCCAATGGAGACGGGCGAGGGTGGGAGTGATGTGGTCGCGGAACCTAGTGCAGGAGAGTATATGAGCTGCAGAGTTCTGAATGATCTGCAGCCTGTGAAGGGAGGAGCTGGGAAGGCGGATGAGGAGAGAGTTCCCATAATCGAGCCTAGATATGACGACGGTTTATGTAAGTGTTTCTACACTTCTGGACTAAGCAACGTGACTTCACCACAACAATAACAACAAATTAGTGGCACCAATTTAGGTGCTGTCTTTCAGAAGAGACCTAATTTGAGACCCACTGTCTGTTCAGATGGACATTAAAGATAACACTATTCAAAAAGAGTTTCTCCTGGTGGCTTGACCAATAATCTCCCCCAAGTAAAATTGGTCTTTCACATCACGGCTGTTGATGGAGCAATGATTGATGTGTGCAAATTAGCGGCTGTGTTCATCTGTAAATACAGTCATTACAGCACAATACAATCTTGGGAATCGCACTGAGACATGTCAATGTACCAAATGCAAGCATTATTGATGTAAGTTTTGGCATGAGAAGTGAACAACAACGTGTAGTTTTAGATAAATGACAATAGATTTTTTCTTTATGGAATCGGTTGATAGGGGAAAGGGGAGATATCAGAAAAAGATCTGGACAAACACTTCACAATACTGGAAGGTCCTTGTTGGATGCAAGATCCTTTCTGAGGCCAATTGTGTGTCCCCTTGACTGCTACCTAGGCTGAGATTGGGTATATGATATTGTAAAATTGCAGGTTGCTGCCTTTTATAATTTGTATATAACCGTCAACCCTTAAAAAAATAAGGATACCTATTTGATAAGCAAAATAACTACCACTTGTTATATCTATACCAGAATATAAAAGGGGAAGGCAGGAAAATGGGTTTTGAGTATATAGATTCAGTTGTGAAGCTTATGCAACATCGGTATAGGTTTGTTTCCTATGCTGATATTTTCATGAATCTAGAATTTTAAACTTTTCTCTTTATGAAGGATGCCAAATATTACAGTTCTAAACATGTAAAACTTGCAAATGCAAGGATGGGAGGTACTGAAACATCCAATTCCAGCTTTTTTCCAAAAGTTTAATTTTTCTGTTTTTTTTTGGTACTGTCTTACTGTCCAGATTTTCTGACTGGCTAAAACTTGAAGAGACTTTTTGAATGGTGTGACACAATCCTGTTCTTGATTAGGTTAAATATTATAGTTCACTACTTTGAAGTTGCACTGGACCAAATACAAAAATAGACAGCAATGTAAATTATATATCGTATTTTAAATGAATATTCATGAGCAATAGTTTAAAAAAAGAGTTGTAAGTGCTTTCCAGTTTTTTAAAGAGGCATGTATTTCAGTATAGCCCCTTATAGCATTGTTGATATACTGTAAAGTGATAACACTATTTTGTAGAAATATTATTGAGACAATGCACAGTTGGAGTAATGGAATTATTCCTAGCAGGGTATAAAATAATGTTTAGAAATACCTCTTATTAAAAAGGAATGGGTTGCCAGTATGAAACATTAGCTAATTTTGTTTCTGCACTAATTTTCTCCTCTCTCACCTCATTTTTCTTCCTACTGGGGGCAAACAGTTCCATGGCTACATGTTGATTGAGTGGCTTTTTGTATGCTTCTTGGTAGCGTGTGTTCACAAGTTATTTTGGCTATCAGCATGTTATAGTATAACGAAGTCTCATCCTTTCTTCCTAGTAATCACATATTTTCATCTTCAACAGTGATCACTCGATAGTAATTTGGAATGGAAATCTGGAAATGAGGCCTTGTTCCTTCTTATCTCTGAAACCTGCTAAACCCCTTATCAATTTGTCCGCTCCCTCTGCTCAGCAGGCTTTCTCCAAGTCTCCCGCCTGGCCTGCTCAGTGGTCGGGCATTCAGCGTCTCTGCCTCCACCCTCTGGAACTCCATCCCACATTCCCTTTGCCTCGATCCCTCCATTGCCTCCTCCAAAGTGTGTCTCAAAACTCACCTCTTCGACCATGCCTTTGGTCGCCCTCATACCCTCTCTGCTGTTTACCCTCCCTTACCTTAATCCCCCACTGTCCTAATCCCTGATTGTTTCAGCGCCTTGGGATGTCCTCCCGATGTAAAAAGTGCTTTACACAAGTAATTTTGTATTGTATTATCTTTTCCTTATATCCGGGATTTGAAATTTCATATGCTAGCTGGACTATTGATCCATTGGTACAGTATATTTGAATTAAAAATGTAAAATTTTCAGCCTTATAAAGTTTCAAAAACGTTTAGAAAGATAGCTAAAGTTGTTTAGCTAGAGTTCATCGAAACATTTTTTTGTAAAAAAAAGGTATTCAAAAGCTAATTCCAATTTTATTGGAACTTATTTTTTTCAAAATCTGAATGAAGTTATAACACTCCTTTGTTTAGTGCATGTCTGTTTATAGAGCATATACTGTGGCTCCAGGTTATACCTTGATGTGTGGCACTCCCATCTTCCAGTGCCAAATAGCTGGGCGTCTGGGATTTTAAAAAGTGGCTATCTTCAGGGTAGTTGGATTGTCCTGTCACTGTGTTACCTAATGTGCATATTGCGCAATCCAGAAAGCTGTTTTGTTTAGTCATATTTCATTGTGAGTTTGTGAATCTAAAACACTGTATTGCAACAGAGATACCCTGTAAAATATCAATAGTGACACACACACTAATGGGGGAAGAGGTTTAATTCTGAGACTGATCTTAGTCTAATAAAAAAACCTTGCATTTGAAAAAGTGCTTTTCATGTCTTCTAGACTTCTAAATAGCTAATAACTGTAATAATAATAAAGTGTACTTAAAACTGAGGTTAATAGCGAGCTCGTAACTAATAACTGCCGCTTGCTCCTTACTGTTACCCTGTGGAGTCCTGGAGCTCAGTGGTTAGAGCACTCGCCATACATGTGTGAGACCTGTGTTTCGAATCCAGGAAGGTCAGGGAGAAACTTAGGGCAAGTTTCCTTACTCCACACACACCTAATAATCATCCCTCCAAAAAAAACAGTAATAAATTGGTAATTTCAATCCATAACTGTTTGTGGGACACTGCTGTGCACAATTGGCTGCCGTTTTCCCCCACAAATTTACAGTTAATTCACTTTACAGTATATTCTGTGAAGCACTTTGAGACGTCTGTCTAGAAGACGTGAAAAGCGCTATATCAAATGCAAGGATTATTATTATAACCAGTAATTTTAAACATAAAATGTTTTTTTTAAAAAGACGTGTGTAAATTTGTATAACTTGTGTGGGGCCAAAGAATGGAAATTTAAAAATGTTAAACATACGAAGATGGAGAATGGAAAATCAACACTAAAGAAGTTTGAGGGCAAATTTTGAAATACTTCAACTTAGTCAGCAGAAACCCTCAACTGTTTCGAAGTTTAGACTATACCCACGTGGGGTTTAATATAACACTTTAATATAACTAAAATGCAAAATACTGCAGACGCTGGAAATCTGAAACAAAAACAGAAATCGCTGGGAACACTCAGCAGGTCAGGCAGCATCTATGGAGAAAGGAAAAGTGAGTCAACGTTTCAGGTCCACGACCCTTTGTCATGGAATTGAAACTTTTCCTTTCTCCATAGATGCTGCCTGACCTGCTGAGTGTTCCCAGCAACTTCTGACTTAATACAACTGTCTGATGTTCTATAACAGTCACTGATGGCATACTTTTCACTTGGCTCCTATTAGCACTTTAAGGCATGGTCCTACCTGGATAATAGGGAACGGCGATATGGGAATTTCCCGATATGGATATATCGGCTGGCTCATATCGACATATACCGATCTATCGATATTTTCGGGTTTTTCGTACCGCGAATGCGCGCGCGCATCGGAGTGCGCGCGCATTCGGGGCCTATCTTCTCAGCAGGTAAATATCTTTCTCTCTCTGTGTCTCTCACTCTCTCCATCTGTGTTTTTCTGTCTGTGTGTCTCTCTCCCTCTCTCCTCTCTCACATCCCCCCCATCTCTATCTATCTGTATTTTATCACATCCACCCCGTCTCTCTCCCCCCCCCCACCCCCGCCCCTCTCTCGCACCCCCCACCCCCGTCGTCTCTCTCCTCCCCCCCCCCCCCCAGCCGTCTCTTTCTCCCTCCCCCCCCCCAGCCGTCTCTCTCACACCCCCAGCCGTCTTTCTCCCCCCAGCCGTCTCTCTCCCCCTCTCCCCCCCCCCAGCCGTCTCTCTCCCCCTCTCCCCCCCCCCAGCCGTCTCTCTCCCCCTCTCCCCCCCCCCCCAGCCATCTCTCTCCCCCTCTCCCCCCCCCAGCCATCTCTCTCCCCCTCTCCCCCCCCCCAGCCATCTCTCTCCCCCTCTCCCCCCCCCAGCCGTCTCTATTCCCCTCTCCCCCCCCCCCCCCAGCCGTCTCTATTCCCCTCTCCCCCCCCCAGCTGTCTCTCTCCCCCTCAACCCCCCCACAGCCGTCTCTCTCCCCCGCTCACCCCCCCCCAGCAGTCTCTCTCCCCCTCACCCCCCCCCCCCGCCGTCTCTCTCCCCCTCACCCCCCCCAGCAGCAGTCTCTCTCCCCTTCTCGCCCCCCCCCCCAGCCGTCTCTATCCCCCCTCACCCCCCCCCCCAGCAGTCTCTCCCCCTCACCCCCCCCCCCCAGCCGTCTCTCCCCCTCACCCCCCCCCCAGCCGTCTCTCTCCCCCTCACCCTCCCCAGCAGTCTCTCTCCCCCTCACCCCCCCCCCCAGCAGTCTCTCTCCCCCTCACCCCCCCCCAGCTGTCTCTCTCCCCCTCACCCCCCACCCCCAGCCGTCTCTCTCACCCCCCAGCCCTTGCATACCTGTATATTGTATTCTAGGACTGTGAATACAATATGGCGGCTTTGCACCTCAATCTGTGCATTGTGTATAGAGATGAGCATTCTGGATCTTGTAGTTCAGTGTGCTCGCATCCCGATTTTTCACCTTGATATATCGTTTTTCGATATATCGATATTTTTGAAATGTCTATACCGGCATATCGATATGAAAATTATATCGGGTTTTAGCGATATATCGATATATCGCCGTTCCCTACTGGATAACAATACCAAGTTTCCAGTGAGTGCTTTTCATGGGAAGTGATGTGGTTTTAATTGATAAAACATCAGCCTTACGTTAGTGCAGAGTGGTCCAAATAAGGACAGTTCACGGGCAGTTCATTTCCTTTCTCCATAGATGCTACCTGGCCTGCTGAGTGTTCCCAGCAACTTCTGTTTTCGTTTCAGATTTCTGGGTGTGAGGGTGATTCTATCTGCCCACTGATGATTTCTGACTTCGATCTCTGCTCTCTGGAGTGTCCCTGTCCCAGTGTCCCTTTCCCTCCGACTCGCTCCCTTTCTCCCTCCCCTCTTTTAAGGCACATCAAGACCTAACTGACCACACTTTCAGTCACACATTGTTTCTTCCCTCTATTACACCTCCCTTGACCTTTATCTCGGCTCCCATCCCCAACTCGGTTGCTGTTTCAATGTTGTGTTAAGTTTCTGGAAGGGGAAACTTCAAAATATTGTGAATATGGCATGCAGATGTTTCTCAAATCTAGTTTTCAGCAGTCCCAAAGGTTGGACCACCCTGCCTTAACATATACTCTTGGATCCTCAAGCCATGGTTCTTACTCTCTTGTAGCTGATACTTCTGAGAATTGGGTAAGCAGGATTGGTTCCTTTGGGACTCAGTTCCAGGCATGGGGAAATTTCCTGCATGCAAACTTAAGTTTTGTGCTAAAATGCCTGACTTCTATGACATTAGATTGTCATCACATGTGAAATGAGAAGTGATGTTGGTGGTGACCTGATGACTTGGAAGTCAGCCATTTTACTTTTAGCACAGAAACTGACTGATACCTATGGAGTCAAATGTGCTGTGTAATCTGCCATCATTCTTGTTATGTGGTTAGAATTTTATAGTGTGGTAACAGTTCTCTACTGTATACACGCAGAGGTCTATTCTACATGGACGGCGCTATTTAAATGTAAGTTTGCAGATGTATGTAGTTTGGATACTCCATGATGATTGAGTGGATGTGATATGGAAAGAATGGGAGGGCTGCAATTGAAAGCAGGAAAGTGCAATCTTATGATAAAAGGATATGATCAAGGAGGATTGTCACACTTGCCTACAAATCATGTCATGCCCTAGCACCCTCCTATCTATCAAACCTGCTCAGACCCCTCTTCTCTAGCTGACCTATTTGCTTTGGCCCGCCCAAAGTCCCTTGTGTCCTCCATTCTGTAACAGAGATCCATTAGAGTCTGCCAAGACTGGTGTGATGGTGGGACAGAGTTTAGAGTGGGAAAATATACAGGTAACAGAGTTTTGACCACTGAGAGGGAGTTGGAATAATCAAGGCAGAAGGTGACAAAAATGTGCCAGAGGGCTTTTCTGGGTGTACGATAGGTCGGAGATGGGCAATATGGTAGAGGTGGAGGATAGCAGTTGTGTTTAGAGAACAGGTATGTAGGAGGGACAACCGGAGATGGAACCTGATGTCGAGCTTACAGATTATGGCCTCTGTCTTGTCTGTTCGGCATCTTGCGACGTCCTCCTGAAGGCGCTATACAAGGATAATTTGGTTGTTGTTAGGTATAGGATCTTAGGTCTTGGGGTTAGATTGGGGAAGTTGAACAGGTCAGAGCTGCAGGAGAGGACATTGAGCCAAGGTTTATGGCCTCTGTCCTGTCTGTTCAGCTATGATGTATGTGTGTGTATATAAATATATATAGTTTTAAAAAAGCAATACAAATAGTTTTAGAGGGAGCACAGCATTATTCAAGACTTAATTTTAATATTTCACTATTAAAGGTAGTTTTTTTTTGGCTCAATTACTCCCTTTTTTTTGCCCTGCATTGCAACCACTTCCAATTTGTAGAGGGTTTGCCTACAAAATACAGTAACTGTATTTCTACTCCAACGGCTTCTCCTCCAGCCCCCGCATAGTCACATGTGGTGTTTCCCAGGGTTCTGTCCTTGGCCCCCTGCTCTTTACCCTCTACACTCTCGCCTTGGGCGACATCATCCGCAGACATGGGGTAAATTTCCACATGCATGCGGATGACACCCAACTCTACCTATCCGCGTCAACCCTTGATTCCAGGACCACTGGCGTTCTGACTGCATGTCTATCCGACATCGAGTCCTAGACCAGGGAAAATTTCCTACAACCCAACGTCAACAAGATGGAAGCCCTCCTGATTGGCTTACGTCAGCGCCTCTGCACCTCAAGCGCTGACAATATCAGCTTTCAAGGCTGCTCTCTCCACTTCTCGAAGCCAATCAGGAATCTGGGTGTCTTGTTCGACCCTGAACTATTCTTCCTCCCCCACATCTGCTCCATGACCGGCACAGGCTTCCATCACCTCCGTAATATTGCCAGACTCCACCGCTACCTCACTCCCCACGCCGCCAAAATCCTCATCTATGCCTTTATCACTTCCAGGCTCGACTACGGGAACTCTCTCCTCGTCAGCCTCCCCAGCTCCTCCCTTCACAGGCTGCAGATCATTCAGAATTCTGTAGCTTGTGTACACTCCTGCACTAGGCTTTACAACCACATCACTCCCACCCTCGCCCGTCTTCACTGGCTCCCCATCCCCCAGAGGATCGAATTCAAGATCCTTGTTCTCACTTTCAAGGCCATTCACGGCCTTCCCCCGCCTATCTCTCTGACCTACTGAATCCCTATAAGCCTGCCCGTCCCCTCCGTTCAGCAGACTCAAGCCTGCTCTGCGTCTACCGCCCTAACCCAACCATTGGCGGCCGGGCTTTCAGCCTCTCTGCTCCCACACTGTGGAACTCCATCCCGCAGCCCCTCTGCCTTGCTTCCTCCCTTTCCTCCTTCAAGGCCGGTCTCAAGACCTTCCTCTTCGGCCACCCCACTAACTCTTCCCCTTCTCCCACTCTCCTTCCCCTTCCCCCCCCCACCCTCCACCCCCACTCAGGTCCCGAACTGACTATTCAGCGTTTTGGGACTTCCTCCCAACATGAATGGTGCTATATAAGTGCAATTTTGTTGTTTGTTGTTGTTGACTGCATTTTGTAGTGGATCCTGTGAAGTGCTTTCAGACATTCTCCCAATGTGAAAAGCGCTATATCAAATACAAGAATTATTGTTACTCAGCAAATACAATAAAACCTTTATTATCCGGCACCCTCGGGACCTGACTGGTGCTGATTAATCAAATATGTCGGATATTTGAGCGCCAAGTTGGCGAAAATCCCCCCCCCAAAATTAACTTATTTTAAAACATACCATATTAATAATAGACTAAATAATAACAGAATATTGTTTGGATACTTACCAATAAAGCATTCCAGCACATTCGGTAAAATGATCGGTAAAAACACATTCCAGCGTTCGGTAAGCAGAAATGGCGCAAGTGTATTTGGCGCCCTAGGCGAGCCTTCAGATGTGCGGCCCGTAGTAACTTTTGATAAGCTAATGTTGATACTAAAAATTCATTAATTATCAATGAAAGTAATGTTAATAGTTATACATTTATTTATTAAATATTCTTCTGTTTTATTTAAGTATTAAGCATTCTCCAGTCAGTTTACTATTAACTCCCATGCCTCCACCACTATATAACAAAAGTAATTTTCGCTGCGTGCGGCAAATCATACATGCTCTGCAACCAGGGCTGGCTCCCCCCAAATTTGGTGCCCTAGGGACCGCCTAGTTCGCCTAAAGGTAGTGTTGGCCTTGTCGGTAAGTTTAATAAGCGCGCACGTATTGCACACATGCACAAAGTGAGCATACCACGAGTGTCCCGGATGGCTACAGTATGAGATCCGGTTGCTGGAATGGTAAATTGTATTGGGAAATACCGGTTGGTTGAGTATTCCGGTCGGTTGGGTACCGGATAAGGTTTTACTGTAGATGGTAGCTCACTGAAGGCTCATCAGTCCACTCTTGAAAGATCTTTCATTGAAAAATCTCCCTTTTAACATAATAACACTAGTCAATTATATAACTTTTCAGTCAAAATGTTGCTTATTAATGTGTAGTTTACAATGACCACACGGAGGTGGAGTCACATCACAGGTTTCTTAAACACAATAATAAAATTGGTAATTTCAATCCACGATTGCCGTGTTTTCGCCCACAACTATAGTCAATTCACTTTATAGTATATTCTATGAAGCGCTTTGAAACATCTAACCACTACGCCCTGAACTCTGGAACTCGCTTCCTCACTCCTTTGCCTTTCTTCTTAGTTTCAAAACTCAGCTAAAGACCTTTCTTTTCGACCCCGCCCTTCAGTCACTTCTTTCTTCTATCCCCTGGCTTGGGCCCGGGATTTGTTATTGTGAAGCGCTCTGAGATGCCATCTGGCGTGGGGGGCACTATATAAATCAAAGTTGTTGTTGTAGAAGACGTGAAAAGCGCTATATCAAATACAAGGATTATTATTATTATTTAACATGGTCACAATGAAAAAATTGTTTGCACAATAGAAGTATTTTTGCAGGCATGTTGCAGGCAAGTATTTTTTTGAAATGTAAGAAACTATCATATTATGATTCCTATACTGTGTTATTTTTTTCCTGGATATCTTGCTTGTTGTGGGTTACATTCGTTCTTGTTCCATAATAAAGTACAGTAAAATCTTGATAATCCGACATTCCAACAGCTGTGAGTTCCCTAAAACTGGCAAGATTTCAAAATACATATTGTATTAGAATTTTTTCCGATGTCGGCAAACCTCCTGAAATTCGGAACAGTTACTTGTAGTTGCTGGTGTGGCCACTCTGTCATCGAGCTCAAGGATTTTTTGGCTTCAATGCTGTGTTTACATGTGGTGTATGGGACGGAGCTTCCCCAGCCATTTCTAGTTAGGTTTCTGCATACGTACTAGCAAACTCTAAAATCTAGGAGGTGCTTGGGCCCAATTGTGCTGGATTGTCAAGGTTTTACTGTATTGTGTAAATTGACACTTCTGCTGAATTGCCAAATATTTTTTGTTCTGTAACATTATGAATGTTTTACTGTTGACCAGATTAGACAGTAGATTAAATGTTTCGTCTGGCACACGATATACGGTATGTTCAAATAAATAATTGGCATATAAACGCTTACATTTTATAGTGAATCCTGTGAAATGATTTCAGACATGTGTAAAATATACCAAATATTAGAATTATTGTCACTCAGCGAAATAGATCGATAACTCACTATGTCATCACCGTTGACAGCTTCACGTGTAACCAAAGGATCCAATACGGAATGTAGATTGACAGACATTTTATTTAGATGTTATAAGGAGCCGGGAGGTCCCCTGTGTGTGGGAGGACTCCTTTGATATGTTTTCTCTCTGTCTTTCTTCCAAATGCCATTTTTTGCTGAATTACTAAAAAAAAATGTTTTGTTCTGTAACTACATGAATGGTTTTCTGTCAATCAGAGAAGGAAGTAGATTAAATATTTAGCCTGCATACAATATACAGTAGATTCAAAGAAAGGCATTTTTTTAAAACAATTCTTTGGTCGAACCTTTGCCAGAGGCCAATTTTTCTGTGGAGGCTGTGGAGTCTTGTAGCTAGCGGTTAGAACACCAGCCTTGCAAGCGAGAGACCTGGGTTCGATTCCAGACAGAGTGAACCTTGGGACAGCTTGAGTGTGGATAATAATCTGTCAAGGCGAAAACGTGAGGGATTATTATCCACACTCCTAATAATAATCCCTCAAGAAATAAAACAATAATAAATTGGTCACTTCAATCCACGACTGTTTGTGAAACAGTGAAAAGTGGTATAACAAATGCTAGGATTATTGTTTTCAGTTTCATCTGTTCAATTTAGTCTGTGTTAGTGAACAGTAGGATTTTAACTGTCATATTTTTAGCAAGTGCAGACTTGAGAAAATTCTTGTAGCTGAACCTGACTTTATGCCATCTCCATTGCTTTCCCCACTTTATTGTCCAGCTAGCACGTTAAAGCTTAACTTGTTCCAATGAATCATTGAACAGATTTTTGCTTGCGGGTATCACCTTTGGTGAAAATATTTGCAGTAATTTTTTCTAATTTAGTTGGCTGCTGTATAAAGTAGCATGTACACTGGAATTGGCAATTTCAACCGGTAATTTAATCTTGAAATTAGTAGTCAAGTTTGCATAATATTGTTGCCTATTGTTATAATCGGCATAATTTTACACAGGCAGCGTGCTTGGTGTGTTTTGTACACATTTAAATTTGCAAATACAGTAAAAGCCTGTTTATCCGGCACCCTCGGGACCTGGCAAATGCCGGTTAAACAGCATGCCGGATATTTGGAAGGAAACCCAACACAAAAAATAAACTTTTTTTTAAACATACCATATTAATAATAGACTAAATAATAACAAAATATTGTATGCATACTTACCAATAAAGCAATAAATATTGATTACAGTCTATAAACACAGCGCACAATCACTAAACAAACTTCTGCAACAGCGGATGGTAGTGGCTTAAAGCCGTACTGTCTTTTTTTTTCTTTCTCTCCCTCCTTCCCCCTCTCTCTCTTTCACACACACACACTCAGTCACTCTAGCATCTCAATGGTTCCAAATCCAACCCCAAACCCCTCCACTCCTCTCATTTTCCATCTAAATTAATCAACTCACCCCCCCTCTCTCTCCCCTCCTCTCCCCCACCTCTCTCTCTGCCTCCCACTCCTCTCTCTTTCTCCCCCTCGCTCTTTCCCTCTCTTTCTCCCTCACCCTCTCCCTGCCTCTCTCTCCTTCTCCCACCCCACACCAAAACAGTGTATAAACCCATGATACAGTCAGGCTACACAGGCAATACGTAGTGTCCGTCAGAGAGAGAGGGAAAGAGAGATAGAAAGAGAAAGGGAGAGATAAAAAGAGAGAGGGAAAGATAGATCAAAGGCAAGGATTAGTATTCACCCTTCATCGTTATTTCATTCTGATCAACATACTCCCCCTTGGTGACATCATCCGCAGACATGGGGTAAATTTCCACATGTACACGGATGACACGGATAACCTCTATAAGACTTTGGTTAGGCCTCAGCTGGAGTACTGTGTACAATTCTGATCACCACACTTTAGGGAGAGATAGAGAGGGAGAGATAGAGAAGAAGGAGAGAGAGAAAGAAAAATGAGAGTTGGAGATGAAAAACTGAAAGTGCGGCTTTAAGAAGAAAAAACGGAGATGCCACTACCTGCAGCATTCAGAACTAATCGTACTGTACTCTCATGGGACAATCTACTCATTAAATGCGCCACCGCGATTGTGCCGGATAAGATCCGGTTATTCAAATGGGGACCTTTATTTTGAGGTGCTGGTTATACGGAAGGTACAATTGATCGGGTCACGGATTAACGGGCTTTTACTGTAGTTATATTCTTTGGGAGTAAATAATACCAATTATCTGGAACTTGAGGTTTTCCCTTTGCGCATTCTATTGAATAGAGGTGCTCGGAGACACTACTCTAAATAAAGGCGCTGTATAAATGCAAGTTGTTGTGATATGAAGGTAGGTTTATATAATTCATAATGACGGAATTGCTTTCCTTAATCATTCTATGCATCATTTCATTGAATATAACAGGTAATGTGATTTGCTTTATGGCATTTAATTAGATTTATTATCGGCTTGTGTTTGATAGCAAAAACGGTGCCACTTTTATCTTTGAATTTGAGTGGATGATTCTAACTACAGTAAAAGCCCGTTTATCCGACACATTCCATTGGGGTTGACTAATTGGCTGTGCCGGATAATTGGACGACAAGTTGCTGAAAACCCAACACATAAAATTAATTTATTTTAAAACATACCATATTAATAATACATTAAATAGTAACAGAATATTGTATGGCTACTTACCAATAAAGAATCCAGCACACTCGGTAAAAAGATCGGTAAAAAAGCATTTTTTTAAGTAAGTTTAATAAGTGAGCATGTTCACACATGCGCAAAGTGAGCATACTCACGATTGCTGGAATGGGGAATTGCCCTGGGAGGGGGTTGAGCAATCTGGTTGATTGGGTCATGGATAAACGGGCTTTTACTATATTACAACATTCACCAGTGGTACAATATATAGTATTTGGAATTTCTTTGCCAAATTTACAGTTTTTTGAGAAAATAACTGATTCATGAAAGAATCTTTTGTGTATATAAAATTGATCTTAATATTACTTTTACCCCCTTTGGCATAATTTGGCAGGGAATGAAATATATTGAAGGTCAAGGAATGCTGTACCAATCATAGAAAACACAATTTTCCTTCAACATTGATTAAAAATCTCCACATACAAAGTGGTTTCAACTTTCTTTCTTAACTGATATCATGGTTTCAATAGTCATTCTTAGTTGAAGTTTCATGTTTTTCTGATTTGTCTCTGCAATAATACTTTCTACTTTGTCTTTAATAATAAATAATGCTTGCATTTGAAACAGTGCCTAATCTCATCAAAAGGAAGTCTCTCAAAGTGCTTCACAGAATTTACTATAAAGCGTATTGACTATATTTGCGGGTAATGTGGCAGCACAATTGATCACAACAACAACAATTTCAATTTATATAGCATCCTCCACGCCAGACGGCATCTCAGAGCGCTTCAAGAGCAACACAGTGTTGGAATTCTACACTACTTGCTTTCAGTTTTGGCACTTCAAATCGAAATCTGGCCATAGAAAGTGGAATGTGAAAAGACCATTTAGACTCCATCATTTCACAAACAATGCAAATCCTACCCTAATTTGTACTCCACCCTGCCCGTTTATTTTTTCGAGAAGGATTCCTTGTGAATATTTTCTTGGTCCTCGAAACTTAATTGAGTAAATTTTGTTTTCATGTTATGGAGTCTTGTAGCTCAGTGGTTAGAGCACTCGCCTTACAAGCAAGAGACCTGGGTTAAATTCCAGGCACAGAGAAACCTTGGGCGAGTTTCCTTACTTCATGATAATAATCCCTCAAAAAAAACAATAATTGGTCATTTCAATCCATGACTGTTTGTGGGACACTGCTATGCACAATTGGCTGCCGTGTTTTGCCCACATATATAGTCAATTCACTTTACAGTATATTCTGTGAAGCGCTTTGACACATCTAGAAGACCTGAAAAGCACTACATCAAAGGCAAGGATTAGTATTCACCCTTCATCGTTATTTCATTCTGATCAACATACTCCCCCTTGGTGACATCATCCGCAGACATGGGGTAAATTTCCACATGTACACGGATGACACGGATAACCTCTATTAGACTTTGGTTAGGCCTCAGCTGAAGTACTGTGTACAATTCTGGTCACCACACTTTAGGAAGGATATTAAGTCATTGGAAAGGGTGCAGAGGAGTTTTACTAGGATGGTACCAGGAATGAGGGACTTCAGCTACGAGGAAAGGCTAGATAGACTAGGCTTATTCTCTCTAGAACAAAGAAGATTGAAAGGAGACCTAATAGAGGTTTATAAGATTATGAGAGGTTTCGACAGGGTGAATAGGGAAAAACTGTTTCCACTGGTGGGCAAATCAGTGACGCATGGTCACAGATTTAAAAATAGTTTCAAAATGAAGCAGGGGGGAGCTGAGGAGAAATGTTTTCACTCAGCGGGTTGTTCGAATCTGGAAAGCATTGCCTGAAAAGGTGGTGGAGGCAGATTCTATAACAGCTTTTAAAAGGGAACTAGATATTTATTTAGGAAGAGCAGGAGTGTTAGGTTATGGAGCGAAAGCTGGGCAGTGGGATTGAGTTGCTTTGTTCAAAGAGTTGGCACAGACTAGATGGGCTGAATGGCCTCCTTTTGTGCCATATGATTCTATGACACCCAACTACTGTATATCTCTCTGCTTCCATCTTCAACCCCAGAACAATCGGCGTCCTGACTGCCTGCGTGTCCAACATCGAATCCTGAATGAGGGATATCTTTCTTTAGCTGAACATCAGCAAGACTGAAGCCCATCTAATTGGCTAGTATCAGCGCCTCCGTACCTTTCGAGTTTGGCAGCATCAGCATCCACAGCTGCACACTCCCATCTCACCAAGCAAGCTGCAGATCATCCAAAACTGCAGCTCATATCCTCCCGCACCAGGCTCCTCAACCCCATCACTCGCCCAGCTCAATCAGCTCCCCAACCTCAGAGGATCGATTTCAAGATCCTCACTTTCATCCACGGCCTTGACTCTTCCTATCGCTCCGACCTGCTGACCCCCTACTTCCCTCCCACACCACCCCCACCCCACTCATTGGGCTCCGGTCTGCTCCATGTCTCCCGCCCAACCTGCCCTACCATCAGTAGGAAGTAAGGAGTCAGCCTCTCTCCCTCCACACTCTGGAACTCCATTCCACGGTCCCTTTGCCTCGCTTTCCTCCCTTGCCTCCTTCAAGGCCAGTCTCAAGACCCTCCTTTTCAATTGTGCCTTTTGCCGCCCTCCCACCTTTCTCCCTTCCCTGCCCCCCCCCCCATGCTCATGTCCCGACTCCTCACTGTTCAGCACCTTGGGATGTCCTCCCAATGTGAAAGGCGCTCTATAAATGTAATTTGGTTGTTGTTGATCTGCTTTCATTTTATTTTACTCTCCTTCCTAGCCATGTCCTAGCATCACAGATGCCATTTTGTCCTGTGGAGTATTGCCATAGTGACAGATTTTGGTCAATCTTCCACCATTCTTAATGGCCAAAGTATCAATTTGACAAATTTTAACATGACATTTGGCATCTTACTATAGATTATAAATAATGTGGTCTTATCAAGGTTTTATATAAATTCAACATTACCTTGCTTAATAATGATAATAATAATCTTTGCATTTGATATAGCACTTTTCACGTCTTCTAGACATCTCAAAGCGCTTCACAGAATAATCTGTAAAGCGAATTGACTGTATATTTGTGGACAAAATGCGGCAGCCAATTGCGCACAGCTGTGTCCCACAAACAGTCGTGGATTGAAATGACCAATTTCATGTAGCCAGCTTGAAGCCTCCTGGACAGAAAACCCACAATCAAATCAACAATTACTACTTACTGCTAGATAAACAGAGGCGTGTGGAGTAGGGAAACTTACCTAAGGTTTCTCCCTGCCTGGGAATCGAACCCGTTTCCTCTGGCTTGCGTGTTGAGAGATACCCTACCTGTCTCTATAATCATGATCCTTGCATTTGAAATGGCTCCTTGCTTTGATATGGTGCCTTATCAGTCGTTGAGACGCCTCAAAGCACTTCACAGACTATAATGAAAAATGAAGCGACTTGTGAGTGCTGTTGTTTCACCCACAAAACACAAGTTGTTTTTTGGTATGGTTTTGAAAGTGTTATGGACAACAAACTTAACTGCAATAAAAGTAAATGCTTCAAAATTGTTCTGGTTTATGAAGCTATTTTAATTGTGGAAAAGGGTGAAAGTAACCAAATGCAGACAGAAACAACAGACCTAGTGAAACACAAGGTGAAAGATGTCTGTACTGGGGAAAAAAAAATTCATCTTTCAGTAAAATCCTCTGGAAACTGCACTGTACAAGTGGCGAGTTCACTTTAACTTGGTTCTATTGGAAGGTGTCGGCTTAATTGTGTTGGTCGGTGTCAGTCTGACGTTGCGTTAGGAAGTTGTGTTAGAGTACTTATGGAAAGGCACAAGGAACAATCAAAGGTAAAGATACTCAAATGGAAGGAAGGCTAATTTTAGTGAGTTCAAAAGGGACCTAGCAAATATGGACTGGAAAGAAAGGTTAGCAGGTAAAACAGCTAAAGAGCAATGGGTTGTCTTCAAGGATGAGATAGTTCGGGACAGAAGAAATACATTCCCACAAGGGAATGGTAGGTCACCCAAATTGGGAAATTGGGATTAAAGTAAGACAGAAAAAGGAGCCTTATGATAAATGTCAGGTCCAAAATGCAGAAGATAATCAAATAGAATATAGGAAGTACAGAGGAGAACTGAAAAGTGAAATAAGAATGGCAAAGAGATTGTATGAGAAAAGATTAACGGGTGGCATTAAAGCAATGGTTCCCAACCTCGGGTCCCGACCCAAATCAGGGTCGCGGGGGTCCTCAGTAGAGTCCTGAAGGGTCATCAGAATTTTTTTCTTTTTCTTTCGTTAATGCTGAAAATGCTTTTTTAATGCTGAAAAGTGCCTGAAGGAAACAACAATGGAGGTTCTGGCCATAATCTTTCAATCCTTCTTGGGCACAGCTGAAATTACAGGGTTGAAAATGTTATTTTCCTGTACAAAAAAGGGTAGAAGGATAAACCCGAGAGCTACAGGCCGGTCAACCTAACGTCAGTAGTGGGAAACCTCTGGAGACTATAATCTGGGACACAATAAATTTTCACTTAGAAAAATACAGGTTAATAAAGGATAGCCAGCCCGGATTTGTTTTAAGGTAAATTGTGTCTATAAAACTTGATAGAGTTTTTTGATGAAGTAATGGAGAGGATGGAATAAGATAGTGCAGATGATGTTGTTCATGTGGAGCTGGATTACTATTTTCAGTCCTGGGCACCAACCACACTTTAGGAAAGATGTCAAGGCATTGGAGAGGTTGCAAAGAAGATTTATCAGGCTGGTACCAGGAATGAGGGATTTCAGTTATCAGGTGAGGCTAGAGAAGCTAGGATTGTTCTCCTTGGACTAGAGAAGGTTAAGAGGAGACTTAATAGAAGTTTTCAAAATTATCAGGGGATTCGATGGGGTGAACCTGGAGAAACTATTTTTTACTGGAGAATGGGTCAGTAATCCGAGGACACCGATTTAAAATAGTTGTTAAAAGAAACAATGGGAAGGTGAAACATTTTTTTTTTCGCGCAGCGAGTTGTTTGGATCTGGAATGCATCCCCTGAAAGGGTGGTGGAAACTGATTTAATAACAGCTTTTAAGAGAAGTAGATAGTTTTTGGAGAGGACAGATTTGTAGGGCTATGGGGAGAGCGCAGGGGAGTGGATTGATTTGGATAGCTCTTTGCAAAGTCCCGGCACAGACACGATGGGCAGAATGGCCTTTTTTGTGCTGTATAATTCTATGAGACCATAGATTTGCAGTACGAAAAGGATGTTGGATAAATCGAGAAGATACAGAGGAGGACAACCAAAATGATTGAGGGAATAGAAGACCCCTGCTCTTGTGCCTACCTAACTGTACAGCGCCTTGGGATGTCCTCTTAATGTGAAAGGTGCTATATAAATGTAAGTTTGGATTGATTGATTGATTGACTGGACTATGAGGAGTGACTAAGTAAATTGGGCATGTTCACAATGGAAAAAGAAGATTAAGAGGCAATATGATTACTGTCTTTAAGATTCTAAAGGGAGCAAGACAATATAGATCATGATAGCCTGTTTCAACTTGTCCAGAATAGTAGAACGAGAGAACACAGCCTGTGGTTGAAGAGGGGGTGAATAACCAAATCTATGCAAACACTATTTCAACAACAAAATTACATTTGTAGAGCGCCTTTCACATTTGAGGACATCCAAACCACTGAACAGTCAGGGGCCAGGACCCGAGCTTGGGGTGGGGGTAGGGTTGGAATAAGGGAGGGCAGAGAGGTAGGATGGCAACTGAAAGCACAGTTGAAGAGGGGAGTCTTGAGACTGGTCTTGGAAAGAGGCAATGGAGGGAGCAAAGGGATTATGGGATGGAGTTCCAAAGCATACAGGTTTAGAGACTGGAAGCCCGGCTGCTGATAGTAGGTCGAGCGGGAGGCATGGAGCAGGCCAGAGCCTGCTGAACGGAGAGAGCGGACACGTTGATAGGGGGTCAGCCTGTCAAAGAGTTAGAAGGGGGGCAAGGATGTAGAGGGCCTTGAAAGTGAGGACAAGGATCTTGAATTTGATCTTCTGAGGAATGTGGAGCCAGTGGAGCCGGGCAAGGTTGAGGGTGATGGGGTTGTGGAGTATGGTGCGGGAGAGGACACAAACTGCAGAACTTTGGATGATCTACAGCTTGTGAAGGGAAGAGATGGAGAGGCTGACAAGGAGGGAGTTGTCGTAGTTGAGCCTTGAGGTGTCAAATGCATGTAAGGGTTTCAGCAGCCTGAGGGGTGAGGCAGTGATGGAGATGGGCAATGTTGCGAAGGTGGTGGAAGGCCATTTCAGTGAGAGAATAATTAAACTGGAATAGGCTCACTCGAGAAGCAAGAAGTGTTGATTCTTTCTAACACAGATTGGATAGTTTTCTTTTAAAAAATAACATGATGGGACATAGAATGGTAAAAGCCCATTTATACGGCACCCGTGTGACCTGGCCAATGCCGGTTAAAACGCCTGCCGGATATTCGGGCGGCCTGCGGCTGAAAACCCACCACAAAAAAATTAAAGTTCTTTTAACACACACCATACACACCAGACTATATAATAATCCTTGCATTTGATATAGCGCTTTTCACATCTTATCGACGTCTCAAAGCGCTTCACAGAATATACTGTAAAGTGAATTGACTGTATATATTTGTGGGCGAATCGCGGCAGCCAATTGCGCACAGCAGTGTCCCACAAACAGTCGTGGATTGAAATGACCAATTATATTATTGTGGTTTTTTTTGGAGGGATTATTATTAGGTGTGTGGAGTAAGGAAACTTGCCCAAGGTTTTGCCCTGACCTGCCTGGATTCGAACACAGATCTCCCCAACTTGGTCTCCCCAGCTTGCAAGATAAGTGCTTTAACCACTGAGCCACAGGAGCTCCACATTATCTGTTATATAATAACAGATAATAATAGAATATTGTATTGGTACTTATTGTTAAAACTACTCTCTTGCGCTTCTCACCTTTGCTGGTTGAGGTTTATAGTCTAGCGATTCTTTTTAAAATGGTGAACGTCAAACAGGTGAAAAAAATGGCAACGCGACTTTAAAGCGTTAATAGCGGCAAGCCGATATCCCTAGACTCTACTAGTGACAAACCGATAACCCTAGACTCTACTAGCGGAAAACCGATAACCCTATGTCTACTAGCAGCAAACCAAAATACTGTACCTGTGCAACAATGTGGGTTATCGGCTAGGGTTATCAGTTTGCTGCTAGTAAGGCTTTAAAGTCGCGCTGCCATTTTTTTCACCCACTTGGCGTCCTCCATTTTAAAAAGAATCACTGGGCTACAAACCTCAACTGCAGCATTATGGCTGCAAGCGCACCATCTATCACTAAAGGTGAGAAGCGCAAGAGAGTAGTTTTAACAATAAGTACCAATACAATATTCTGCTTTTATCTGTTATTATTTATACATTTACAAATGCTCCACTGCTATTGTTCCGGATAAGTTCTGGTTTATCGAATGAGGACTTTTTTGTTGGTGTGCCGGTTATACGGAAGTGCCAGTTCATCGAGTCATGGATAAACGGGCTTCTACTGTACATAGGTAGTTTGGGGCATACCTCCATGCGACCATCGGGAAGGTAGAAGGCAAACTAGATGGACCTTGGTCTTTTTTCATTTAGCATTTCTTATGTTCTTATGTTAATTGGGGGTGGGGTGATGGTGTGGTTGTTGCTGGACAAATAGTGAG
Source organism: Hydrolagus colliei (assembly GCA_035084275.1). Lineage (NCBI taxonomy): Eukaryota > Metazoa > Chordata > Chondrichthyes > Chimaeriformes > Chimaeridae > Hydrolagus > Hydrolagus colliei. The sequence goes on along the minus strand of CM068742.1, from coordinate 59,739,020 downwards.
AAGCTTGCAAGACATTGCCTTCAATTAGTTTTAGCTGGTTTAACTTCAGCAATATCCCAACATCTGCTCTGGGGTCTCCAAACATTGGGTCTTACCAACCTGTGCCAAATATTTTCTGGATTTAGGTAAGAAGAATGCGTCCCTCTGGGGGCAGACTGCGCATTCCATTCTAAATGAGAATTTACAGTAGTAGAGAAAAATTATGCAGTAAAAGACTTACATGCGCGCTCACCAGGGTCCGTCGATATGGACATTTTCCGATTTAGATATATCGATGGGCTCATATCGAGATATACCGAGATAGCGATATTTTGGGGGTTTTCGTACTGCGCATGCGCGCGTGGCGCGAGGTACGCGCGCATTCGAGGGTGCGTGCGCATTCGGGGCCTATCTCCTAAGGAGGTAAATATCTCTCTCTCTGTGTCTCTCACACTCACTCTCTCCATCTCTGTGTTTTTCTGTCTGTGTCTCTGTGTCTCTCTCCTCTCTCACAAGCCCCCATCTCTGTCTGCCTGCCTGCCTGCATATTATCACCTCCCCCCCGTCTCTCCCCCCCCCCCGCCGTCTCTCTCTCCACCCCACCCCCCCCCCGCCGTCTCTCTCCCCCCCACCCCCCCTGCCGTCTCTCTCTCCCCCCCACACCCCCCACCCCTGCCGTCTCTCTCTCCCCCCCACACCCCCCACCCCTGCCGTCTCTCTTTCCCCCCCACACACCCCCCTGCCATCTCTCTCACCCCCCACCCCCACCCCGCCGTCTCTCTCTCACCCCCCACACCCCCCCCCCCCCCCCGCCGTCTCTCTCTCACCCCCCCCCCCCCTCACCCCTTGCATACCCGTATATTGTATTCGAGGACTATTATACAATATAGCGGCTTGCATCTCGGTCTGTGCATTGTGTATAGAGATGAGCATTCTGGGTCTTGTAGTTCAGTGCGCGCGCATTCCGACTTTTTCGATATATTTATATTTTTAACATGTCTATATCGGCATATCGATATGAAAATTATATCGGATATAAACGATATACCGCCGGACCCTAGCGCTCACACAGATGAACCTACTGTTCCCATGTTTACACACACGTTTCAGCAAGAATCAGTGGATATTAGATCATGATTGGGAAAACTTTTTTTAGCTCACCACACTATAGGGTCCGTCGATATGGAAAATTTTCCGATTAGATATATCGATGGGCTCATATCGAGATATACCGAAATATCAATATTTTTCAGTTTTTTTGTACTGCGCATGCGTGCGCGCATTCGGAATGCGCGCGCATTCCGGGTGCGCGCGCATTCCGGGCCCATCTTCTCAGGAGGTAAATATCTTTCTCTGTGTTTCTCACTCTCTCCATCTCTGTGTTTTTCTGTCTGTGTGTCTCTATGTCTCTCTCCCTCTCTCCTCTCTCACATCCCCCCCATCTCTATCTATCTGTATATTATCACATCCACCCCATCTCCCCCCCCGCCGTCCCTCTCTCGCACCCCCCACCCCCGTCGTCTCTCTCCCCCACCACACCCCCAGTCGTCTCTTTCTCCCTCCCCCCCCCACGCCGTCTCTCTCTCCCTCCCCCCCACGCCGTCTCTCTCTCCCTCCCCCCTAGCCGTCTCTCTCCCCCTCCCCCCCAGCTGTCTCTCTCCCCCTCCCCCCCAGCCGTCTCTCTCACACCCCCAGCCGTCTTTCTCCCCCCAGCCGCTTCTCTCCCCCTCTCCCCCCACAGCCGTCTATCTCCCCCTCCCCCCAGCCGTCTCGCACCTCCCACCCCCGTCGTCTCTCTCCCCCACCACCACCCCAGCCGTCTCTCTCCCCCTCTCCCCAGCCGTCTCTCTCCCCCTCCCCCCAGCCGTCTCTCTCCCCCTCCCCCCAGCCGTCTCTCTCCCCCTCCCCCCAGCCGTCTCTCTCCCCCTCCCCCCAGCCGTCTCTCTCCCCCTCCCCCCAGCCGTCTCTCTCCCCCTCCCCCCAGCCGTCTCTCTCCCCCTCCCCCCAGCCGTCTCTCTCCCCCTCCCCCCAGCCGTCTCTCTCCCCCTCCCCCCAGCCGTCTCTCTCCCCCTCCCCCCAGCCGTCTCTCTCCCCCTCCCCCCAGCCGTCTCTCTCCCCCTCTCCCTCCCCAGCCGTCTCTCTCCTCCTCCCCCCAGCCGTCTCTCTCCTCCTCCCCCCAGCCGTCTCTCTCCCCCTCTCCTCCCCCTCCAGTCGTCTCTCCCCCCCCAGCCATCTCTCTCCCGCTCCCCCCAGCCGTCTCTCTCCCCCTCTCCCCCCCCCACCAACCGTCTCTCTCCCCCTCTCCCCCCCCCCCCAATCGTCTCTCTCCCCCTCTCCTCCCCCCCCAGGCGTCTCTCCCCCTCCCCCCAGCCGTCTCTCTCTCCCTCTCCCCCACTCCCCCCCCAGCCATCCCTCTCCCCCCCCCCAGCCGTCTATCTCCCCCTCACACCCCCCACCCAGCAGTCTCTCTCCCCCTCCACCCCCCCCCCCCAGCCGTCTCTCTCAACCCCCAGCCCTTGCATACCTGTATATTGTATTCGAGGACTGTGAATACAATATGGCGGCTTTGTACCTCGGTCTGTGCATTGTGTATAGAGATGAGCATTCTGGGTCTTGTAGTTCAGTGTGCGCGCATCCCGATTTTTTACCTCGATATATCGTTTTTTTTGATATATCGATATTTTTTAAATGTCTATATCGGCATATCGATATGAAACTTATATCGGGTTTTATCGATATATCGATATATCGCCGGACCCTACCACACTAAAAGGTACTGAGGCTATTCATACTTGTACTGTTGCCAAGCTGTTTGAAATGATTTCAATTGGCATAATCCACAGATTAAAATTGGAACATTCCTGCTTTATGGCTATTCATACTTGTGCTGTTGCCAAACTGTTTGAAATGATTTCAATTGGCATAATCCACAGATTAAAATTGGAACATTCCTGCTTTATCTGGCTGTTTCAGGCTGAGCAAGCGAGATTCCCAAATACACCTTGTGAGACCTGAATCTTTTAGTGGGGAAATTAACAGAATATTGAAACAAATTGGTACTTTTGAGTGGTATTAGAAGGAAAAAATCTAATTAATGTTTTTAGTTAATTATACATGAAGACCAAAAGCAAACTTCACTGCTTTCAGATGGAACTAGTTTACAGTCTTAATATCACTCCAAGTTGATTGATTTTTGGAATTGTTTTCTTTTATTTGTCTAACGTTTTCTTGGCTATTTGTTGCTTTGGCTTTGGTTAGCTGTCCCTGATGCCTGATTACATTAATTTACTTATTAAGGATTGTGACTCCAGTACAATAGGACCATTGATGAACGAGTTCCAGTTTATAGGATTCCAAAACCCATATGCTTCACTGTACCAGGCACCACAAGCCCTCACCCCTATTATTGCCAGGCTCAACTGACTCTGTATTCCTCATTTACAGGATGGTTTCACTTTCCTATATTTGTTTTAATTTACGAATACCTCCATGCCATTGATCCATCCTACCTCTGTAATCTCCTGAGGTCCTTCTCTCTAGCCCATCTCTCACTCTGCCAATTTTGGTCTGCTTTATGTCCCTCTTCAGAGACATTACCACCACTTTCTAAAACTCTTTAAATCCCTCTGCCTTGCACCTTCCCTGCCTATATCCAAAACATTTCTAATAGCGTGGCTCAGTGGTAGCAATATCACTTTTGAGCTGGAAGGTTGTGGATTCAAGCCCTGCGTTGGGACATGACCTCAGTTATTTATAGCTGACGCTGAATGATGGGTGGGGTTTGCATTGATAGAGGTGCTATCCTTTGGATAAGACTGAGGAACTGTCCTCCTGTTAAAGTGAACATTAAATATTCCATGACACTACTTGAAAAGAGAAGGGAGTTTCTCCTAGTGTCCTGGTCAATCAATGCCCCCAACAAAAATGGTCATCCTCTCCATGGTGTTTGTGGGATAATGCTGTGTGCGATTGGGCTGCTGAATTCGCCTACAGTCAATCCACTTTACAGTAAATTCTGTGAAGCATTTTGGATTCTTCTTCCAACATGAAAGACACAATACCAAATGCAAGAGTTATTACTAAAAACATTTAATAAGATACTTGATAGCCCAAAGGCTGACGCTTCACCTTTCTCAAGGTGCTAGTCCATCTCTGTATAGTACTCCAAGACTTAGATTTGTAAAAGGTACTATACAGTATAATTAAAAGTTGTTTGAAGCAAGTGGAGGCTTGGGAATATAAGAAAGGTATAATTACGTTGTATTGAGTCGAGATTTGATGTCATTTTCAATTGATTGTACAAAGTGCAACCCATGAAAGTTAAATTTCTTGTTTGTTGGAACTTTTCTACAGGATTGGAAAGTCATACTTCTGGAGGAGATCATAATCCAGCCGCAAAGGATGAAGCACATCCAGAGTATGTCGCATTTGTGTTGTTGCCTGTCTTCTTTCTCACTGGTCTTACTGGAGTCTTAATATGTCATCTTCTGAAGAAAAAAGGTTACCGATGTACAACAGACAGTGAGTTTGAATGGGAAGAGAAAAATGCTGAGGATCAGATTGGTAAGAATGCTTTCTTAAAATTGTTATGATGCAAAATATCCTTGATGAGCAAACCTTTCCTAGTAAATTAATTTTCTGCTCATTTGCGAGCATTCGTTTTTGTTTGTTCACCTTCTATTCCACAACAACAAGTAACAAAATGATACTCATATAGCAAATGCTTGTTTCTCTTGTTATTTCTGCTACAACAGGATAGAGTTCCTTTCAGTACTTTCAATTGCTTGAAGCAGTTTTTCAATCCCTGATTGTTAGCAGCAGACGTAATTTTGAACATCAAAATTTTCCAATTTGTAGTTCATTAGTTTTCCCTTTGTTTTGTTTTACATTTTTAAATAAGTAGACAAACCAGTCTGAACTAGAAAATAATGTTTTTCTTGTGCAAGTTCACAACCTCCATCTTGGTAAATATATTGTATAATATTTCTGCCAAGGCCTTCTTCAGTTATTGATTCAGGTTTGTGTACTGTCAGCATTTAGTACATGGTAGCTTCCGATCTGAAAATGTTCATGGGTATCATCAAATCTTTCTTAGTGGAGAAGCTGTTCCCATTTCGTAACTATTTTCAATCGTAACATGACGAGTATGAAATAGGCTTAAGTATGCAAAGCAGAATAGTTTTATGTGGTTTAATAGAATTATCGAGTGTTCTGAAGTGCTATCCTGCATGAAGGGTGCTATATAAATGAAAGTTATTGTATCAAGGATATAAGAAAATACTTGCATTTTTATAGAACTTGATCATGTTACAATGGGCGTTCCAGGTAATTTCTGTTCAGAGTAGTGCCTGCTTTGTAGGCAAACTATAAGAAGGTATCTGTTTTCACCAGCAAGGTCCAACAAAGTGCCATATGATACAAGGATATTGAAGCTCAATTTCTTGAGATTACAGTTCCATTGAGAAGTTCTTTTCTCCCTTCATTCAGTTTAGGAATTAAGTGTTGAGAGGCTTCTATGACTGCGCAGTGGACTTCAGGTCCTCCAGCAACAGTGACCGGGCCTTCGCAGACCACTGCTATCGGAGTGCCTGTAGCCAGCTGATTTTTGTCCCTTCTCCCACTGATGATATCCTGTTCTCATTTATCATTGGCACTCGTGTGTAATATTGCTCGAAGTTGATTTTAACACTCAAGCTTTGGTGAGAAATTACAGTAATCCCATTAATTTTGTGAAAGAATAAATAGGACATAGAAAATTCATCATAGAATGTAGGAAGCCATTCATCTTAAATTATATCTTGTATTATACTTCCCCACTTACACAATCTACTAATCCTCTGACCCCTTACCCTTTTATATCTTTAATCACATATTTATCTAAATCCTTTATAAATGTCATAATTGATTCTGATCCACTTGCTGCAAAGTATTCCACATCCTAATTTTGTTTAACAGAATTTCCTCTGACCATCTTGCTTCAAAAGTAATCTGGAGGCTATGCCTCTGTTTGCTATTTCCATAGCTCTGGGGGTTAGTTGTGCAGCAAGGGAAAATAAATATTTACCTTCTCAAACATTAATTAAAGAATATTAATCTTTGTTATGTTTTGTAACCCATCACCCAACAATGACACATCAGTTCTCTAACAGATGTTACTAGATCGAGATCAGAAGCAGTAATTATGGCTTCTTAATCTTTGGATGATTACTTTGGCACCCTTCCATGTAACTCTTTCCCTCTCCCTTTGCCAAATTACGCTAGCTCAGCACCAACCAAAGATCAATTCATTCATAAAATCCAGTTTATTCAAAACTACCCTGCCTGTATCCTCACCTGCACCAAACCCTGCACCCCTATCGTCCTAGGTAAGTCAGTCTCCATTGGTTCACTATTGCACAACCGATTGATTTCAAAATCCTCACACTCATGTACACACTTCCCTCCTTCACCTACTTACACCTGACTCATTTACCCACGCTCTTCACTCAGCTGGTTCCAGTGTCTTGCATATCCCTCATCCACTTCATCATTGATGGCTGAGTCTTCAGCCACTACACCCCGGAACTATGGAAACATGCAGTATTTTAGATTGCATGTGATCTCTGTAAAGAATTTACACTATGGCCAAATATTTTTGTTCATGTTTGTTCCAGTTAACACCGCTGCAGAGCTATCTTATGGATCACCGGCATCAGTACTAGTGGAACATGTGACAATTTTGGATTTACTTGACAAGTCTGTTAGCTTAATTACAGTAGAATTTACATAGTGCTTTTCATGTTCGGAGCACATCTTAAAGCTAATTTAAAATACTTCAATAAAAATGACAGTAAAACTATACAGTTTTATATACTATAAACTAGGGCCCGGTGATATATCGATATATCGCTAAAACCCAATATAATTTTCATATCGATATGCCGAAATAGGCATTTAAAACATATCGATATATCGAACAATCGATATATCGAGGTAAAAAATCGGAATGCGCGCACACTGAACTACAAGACCCAGAATGCTCATCTCTATACACAATGCCCAGACTGAGGTGCAAAGCCGCCATATTGTATTCATAGTCCTCGAATACAATATACAGGTATGCAAGGGGTGGGTGGGGGGAAGAGAAGGCTAGGCCCGGGGGGGGGTGAGGGGGAGAGAGACGGCTGGGGGGGAGGGGAGAGACAGCTGGAGGGGTGGTGGGGGGGAGAGAGACGGCTGGGGGGGGGGGGGTAGGGGGAGAGAAACGGCTTGGGGGGTGGAGAGAGACGGCTGGGGGGTGGGTGGGGGAGAGAGAGATGGCTGGGGTGGGTGGGGGGCAGAGAGAGACGGCTGGAGGGGGGGGTGGGGGGGAGAGAGAGACGGCTGGGGGGGGTGGTGGGGAGAGAGACGGCTGGGGGGGGAGAGAGACGGCTGGGGTTGGGTGGGGGGCAGAGAGAGACGGCTGGGGGGGGGGGGGGGTGGGGGCGAGAGAGACGGCTGGGGGTGGGTGGGGGGGAGAGAGACGGCTGGGGGGGTTGGGTAGAGACGGCTGGGGAGGTGGGGTTGGAGAGAGACGGCTGGGGGGGGTGGGGGGGAGAGAGACGGCTGGGGTTCGTGGGGGAGGAGGGGGAAAGAGACGGCTGGAGGGGGTGGGGAGGGAGAGAGACGGTTGGGGGGTGGGGAGAGACGGGGTGGATGTGATAATATACAGATAGATAGAGATGGGGGGGATGTGAGAGAGACACAGAGAGAAAAACACAGAGATGGAGAGAGTGAGAGACACAGAGAGAGAAAGATAATTACCTCCTGAGGAGATAGGCCCCGAATGCGCGCGCACCTGGAATGCGTGCGCATGCGCAGTACGGAAAAACCCGAAAATATCGATATTTCGGTATATCTCGATATGAGCCCATTGATATATCTAAATCGGAAAATTTCCATATCGACGGACACTACTATAAACTATACTATACAGTCTTCCCTTTCTAAATCGTATAATTCCCTGTCATACCCAAGTCTCATTCAGTTCACTAACAAAATCATTTAGATAATCCACTAGTTTATCCTGAAAATGCTTCTTCCCCCCAAAAAATCTTTGTTTGTTTCTCAATTGCTTAGATTAATTTTATCAATGCACTCAGCCATCTAGTACTGACTATTGTGGGAATGGGTGAATTAGGAGGTGTGTGTATGTTTGTGGTGGTGGGTGGAGGGGAGAAAAAACCCTACGCCACAGCTCTACTTTTCTTGAACTGTCTATTATCAATATCCTACATTTTTCACAAGTGCAATGTTTTTGCTGGTTCAAGTTTATACTTTTTAAAAAAAAGTTTAATGACCCGTAATTGTAAAGTGATTTGAATGCACTTCATATAAGTTGATTCTCAAACAAAATGAGTATTTTAATATAATCAATTTGTTATTTCTAACTGTGTAATTTTAATACCACTACAAATGGAGGAATCCAAACAGTTGTTTCAACGTGCTGCAATGTTTTTAAAGACTGTATTCCTAATATAGGTAATCACAATTTTAATGGAAGGGTTAATGGAAAGCAGTTTGCATGGTATAAATTAAAGTGAGTTAACTATTTTGAATGCTGAAAATTTATTCACAAGTTTTAGAAGTTTATTTTGTACAGTTAATTTTCACAATACAAGTAGCACAATACTACTTTAACAATAAATTTGGAGTTATCTAGAGTACATCACTATATATCCACAAGCAAATTACTGGACCTCAAATTTGTAATTATTAGTCACATTATTATAGGAAATAGGATATTGTTTAGGGGTCAGAAAGGAAACCATATGTCAAAAGACATTTTTTTTACATAAAGTACAGCATACTGATTTTAAAATTGGCAGTCCGGATCTGAGTTTTGTTTACATCAGTTTAATCAGATATGAATTTTATTCACAGACAACTCCTACTCAGAATATCGCATGTTGTAATTTGTTCAATTCAGTCTAACTTTTCCTTGGGTGATGGCTACTTGACTGATTTTGTAAGCACAAAATTACTTTCCACTGAAGTACAAAATAAACTATTTGAAGAAGGGAGGGAACATGTAATGTTGCCTTTATTTATATGATTGACCAAGCCCAGGATTTCCATTCTTGTTGATAACATTTGGTGTAACTATTGTACTAGATGGAAAGTGTATGTAAAGGGAAAACTTATTATCCTGACACAAAAACAGAAGTCGCTGGGAGCATCTATGGAGAAAGGAAAATTAGTCAATGTTTTAGGTCCATGACGTTCGTTTGAACTGGGGCATGTAGGGAGGGATAGACTTTTAAGGATTAATAGAGAGGGCAGAGGCAGGGCAAGGAAGACAAAGAAGACCTGTTAGGGCTGATTGAGGAATGAACCAGGGGAAATTCCTCCACCAGCACCAACAGTTGCTCTCCTTCCCCTGGTACCTTCCCATGCCATCGTAGAAGATGCAATAGCTGCCCTTTCACCTCCTCTCAGAGCAAGGCCCCAAACACAGTTTCCATGTGAGTCATCGATTTACGTGTACTATCACCAATATAGTTTACTGCATTTGCTGCTCACATTGTGGTCTCCTCTATATTGGGGAGACCAAATGCAAATTAGGTGACCGTTAAATCTCCCGAGGTTCAGAACCGCTGTTTGTAGTTCAATGGTGTCTCCGCTGTGGTTGGAGCTCGGGCATTGTTTGGCTTCAGTTCTGTGTTTACAGCACAGGTGGTGTGTGCAGCGGTGCTTCCCCGGCCATTTCTAGGTAGGTTTCTAAATACCAGCAAACGCCGAAATCTGGGAGGTGCTTGGGCCCAACCGTGCCTGATTATCAAGGTTTTATTGTAATCCTTAAAAGCCTCTCCCTCCCAACATGGTGCAGTTCTGACGGAGGATTGTGGGCCCAAAACATTGACTTACCGTAAATAACCGCGTATATGACGCACTTTTTTTCACATCGGAAGATTTCGAAAGTTGGGGGTGCGCCCTATACGCAGGTACAAGAAATTTTGAGCATCGGAAATACGGTAAATAGGAGGGGCGGCCGGTGTGCTGGCAGCCGGGCTTTGAACACTGTGTCCGGCGGGGGTTGGGGGGAGCGGGTGATAGAGCTTCGGCCTCGGCCGCCCGGGCAGCGGCAGCAGCAGCAGCAGCGGACTTCACTGCTGTGCCTGCTGCCTGCCTTCTGCCGAACCCAGTCTCCCTCCCTCCCTCCCTCCCTCCCTCCCTCCCTCCCTCCCTCCCTCCCTCCCTCCCTCCCTCCCTCCCTCCCTCCCTCCCTCCCTCCCTCGCCTGTCTGTCTCCCTCCCTCCCTCCCTCCCTCCCTCCCTCCCTCCCTCCCTCCCTCCCTCCCTCCCTCCCTCCTTCCCTCCCTCCCTGCCTGCCTGCCTGCCTGCTTCCCTCCCTCCCTCCCTCCCTCCCTGCCTGCCTGCCTGCCTGCCTGCCTGCCTCTCTCCCACCCTCCCTCCCTGGCTGGCTGCCTGCCTGCCTCCCACTTTCCCTCCCTGCCTCCCTCTCTCTCCCTCCCTCTCTGCCTCCCTCCCTCCCTGCCTCTCTCCCTCCCTCACTGCCTGCCTCCCTTCCTGCCTGCCTGCCTCCCTCTCTCCCTCCCTACCTGTCTCTCCTGCCTACCTCCCTTCTTCCGGCAATATCATTGAAAATGCTTCCATTTTTTTTCACCAAGAAAAGGTCAAAAGTGGGAGGTGCGCCTTATACGCGAGTGCGCCTTATACGCGGGTATTTACAGTACTTTCCTTTCTTCATAGATGCTGCCTGATCTGCTGAGTGTTCCCAGAGATTTCTGTGTTTGTTTCAGATTTCCAGCATCTGCAGTATTTTGTGTTTTGTTCTTATTATCCTGAGCTTGCCTAAAACTATAAATATGTATGCTGTTTTAGAATGACCTTTTTTTAAAAAAAGGAGGAAATTTACAGAATAAAATATTTTAGTGACCAAGATTAATATCTAAAATGTTATAGACTAGTTGATTCCAATTTTGAATTTATTGTTTTTAGTAGCCTCTTTCGCTTTTTTCTTTCTGCCACCAATATTTTGGTTTTTCTATTTTATTTTGCACACTCCCAAATTTATTATTATTTTTTGCATTCGTCATTAAACTGAGCTCTTGCTCAGTCATACAACTTAACTAAGCACAAAGCTGGAAAGCGCAAATTAATCAGTTACCTGCTCGACTTGAGGATTCCCCTTGTAATTCTGCTGCTCCACAACCTTGACATCAGAATCGTGGCCTGTTAGGATTTCCAATCCCTTGGTCAGATTCAAATAACCAGGCAATCCGATATGGTTCAACTCAATTTTATTAACAACACAGACAGTTATATATTTATTACAGAATAATTTGTTTCCCTTAACACTGAACCGTTCCATCACAGATAATAACCCTGTCTACCTCAGGACGTACAGCATACAACAGCACCCCTCTCGTGCTCTGTTTAGCCTATTCACTGAGCGTAAGACTAGGTGCTTGCTTCAATAACTGACCCTTCACTGCCTGTAAAACAGAACAACTGAAACCATACAACCCGTTCTAGTAGTTCTGGACAACAGTGGCAGGCTGGAGATCTCGGCTTCCAACTTGAGATATTCTCCAAGCTGCTGTTTCCCTCCTATCTCTTTATTCTTCTCCACCAGCCTCACTTACTTTAAACAAAACCCTGTTCCATGTTTATTTAGTGATTGAAGTTGCATTCCATTGTGAATAAGCAATAATGGTTCAGTCTGTTGTGAAATGATCCCGTTTGTACAGTATATTTATGATTAGGGTATAATGAATCAATGTACAGTAAAAGCCTGTTTATCCGTGACCCGATCAACTGGATTGCGTGACCCCCTCCCGGGGCAATTCCCCATTCCAGCAATTGCGAGTAAGCTCACTTTGTGCATGCGCACGTATTAAACTTACGAACTCTGGGTTTTTACCAATCATTTTACCGAGTGTGCTGGAATCTTTATTGGTAAGTAGCCATGCAATATTCTGTTACTATTTAGTATATTATTAATATGGTATGTTTTAAAATAAGTACATTTTTTGTGTTGGGTTTTCGGCAACTTGCCTCCCGATTATCCGACACAGTCAATTAGTCGACCCCCCGGAGGGTGCCGGATAAACAGGCATTTACTGTATTAATATACTTTCAAGTTTGAATTAAAGATTGATCTTCCATCTATAGTCAGACTCAATGTGAGCACAATTTACACAATACCGTCGAAGCAGTGCCCTGGTACTGCCCTGCTGAAGTAGCGATGTGTTTCTGAGACCCTTTTGATGGGTCCTAAATCGTGTGATAATCTAGCATTTGCTCTTAATATCTTTGTTTTTTTCCCTTTATTCAAAAAATTTGTTCCATTTGTCATTTTAATCATCTCTGGGTTCTTGTGATTTGAAAACTTTCACCAATTTTGTCTGTGCCATAGGGTTTATCTTCTGTATAATTCTGCTCTTGACAATTTTCTAAGCAGTGTGCTCATTTATAATACCTACATGCCACTTGCTTGTTTTTATGTATTTTCACTCGTGTATATGCACACACATTTAATTTAGGTACCCTATGTTCACTGCCTTATCAGGACTTGCAATTCTGAACCTGATATGGATATGTGGACTGCTGTGTATTTTTTAAATTCCATATAGGCATCCCTTTTAATAAAAGTAGACATTAAACCTAAAGTCAGTCTGCTTTGTGATTCTGATGAATGTTGATGAATTCCCTGGCACTGTGCATTTCAAATGTGTGCTTCATTTGGTTGTCCTAGAAAATATGTCCCTAATTCAAATTCACCCCTGAATCCAATTCACAGATTTATTGGTCATTTACTTCATTGCTATTTTTACTTGCAGCGTGAAAAATTGGTGGAGTTTGTGTACAAATACAGTTACTAGACTTTATGGATAAAACTTTAGATATCCTCGACATTTTAAGCATCATACCAGATGCAATTATATGTTAAGTTAGGATATTTTGTCAGGTATTGCAGAGGCAACACCATCATTGCCCCCTGGCCAAAACCTATCCACTGGAACTTAAGTGGTATGTTTAAGATGTTTCATAACAGATAAGAGCAATTGCAAATAGTGCTCGGTAGCCATGAGTAAGGCAAACCAGATGCTAGTGGGCAGTGGAAAAATTTAGAACAAATCTGGAAATACTACTTCAGTGAACTAGAAGTGAATCTATGGAACAGGCTCCATAGGAAACCGGGGAAGCAGGAAATGTTTGCTTCAAGAATAAATTAGATAAATTTCTGCTGGAAATAATATCTCTGACTACAATATATAGTTTCAGATACAATATGTCAAGCAACTGTCAGAATGATGGAAGGCAAACAAGGTGGACCTTGGTCTTCTTTTTCCTAGCAGATTCTTATATTCTTAAGATACAGTTGCAACCTAAGAATGAGAGGCCTACAAGAGAGAGAATCTTTTCTGCTTTTCAATAATTTGCTTCAATTATGTTTTCCTACTTACTCTTGTTGTATTTACTGAGACTGGATGCTTCCTTTTCATTTAACTATTTGTGATTTTTATTTCTTAGATTACCATGAAGGCAATACTGATACAGTTGGACACGTGGTGGACTGCATAATGAAAAATCCAGGTATACCATAATTGCACAAGTTCCAGGCAATTTACTTTCAGATCAATTAGCTAAAAATCAAGTAGGAGTCAAACTTATTTCTTTAACATTAACAACAACAAAATTACATTTGTATAGCGCCTTTCTTGTTGGGAGGATGTTCCAAGGCGCTGGACAATCAGGGTTTCAGACCTGAGCTGGGATCGGGGAGGGTGGAGGGAAGTGAGGGGAAGGGTGGAGGGTGACTGATGGCACCATCGAAGAGGAGGGTATTGAAGCGGGACTTGAAGGAGGGATTGCTAGATGGAATTCCAGAGTTTGGGGGCAGAGTGGTTGAAGGCTCGCCTGCCAATGGTGGGTCGGGGGACATGGAGCAGGCAGGAGCCCACTGAGCGGAGGGAGTGGGCAGGTTGGTAGGGGGTTAGAAGGTCACAGAGGTAAGGTGGGGCAAGGCCATGGAGGGCTTTAAATGTGAGGACCAGGATCATTTGAATGCTCTGGGTGATGGAGAGCCAATGGAGTCGGGTGAGAATGGGGGAGGTGGGGTCACGGAGCTTGGTGCGGGAGAGGACATGGGCTGCAGAGTTCTGGATGATCTGCAGCCTATGGAGAAAGGAGTTGGGAAGGCCAACAAGCAGAGTGTTGGCGTAATCGAGCGTGGATGTGATGAAGGTCTGAATGAGAGTTTCAGTGGCCTGGATGGTGAGGTAGTGGCAGAGTTGGGTAATGTTGCGGAGGTGAAGGAAGGCAGAGCGGATCATGGCTTGGATGTGGGGGAGGAAAGACAGTTGAGGATTGAACAAGGCACCTTGATTCTTGACTGGCTTGGTAAGGTGGAGTGTGCAACGATGAAGGTTGATGCTGCCAGTGGCTGAGGTTTGAAGGCGCTGGCATGAGTCAATCAGGAGGTGAAAGGCTGAAACCCACCTTGTGAGACTCTTGGAGTTTGTAAGAGAGAACAAGGTCAATTTAGAATTGGTGATTCATTGCAAAGCTTGAATATTAAATGTGTTGTATCGTAAGAGGGGATTTAAGAATTTAATAGCTGAGAACCTGATTTAAGAAAGATTTAAGAGTGAAATTATATGATGTTTCATGGTATCAACAGTCAAGCTTGAAGTAGAAAGAGCATGTGATGGAGTGGTCATGAATGTGATTTTTGCAACTCATTATTTGAGTTTATAATGAGCTCTTTTGGTTTGCAAATATCTGAGATTTACAAAATCATGAATTGCATGCACAAATTTGAAAATGTGCAACATACCAATCAGCATCCAAAAATTGACAATAATATTAATAATTCAGTGCCAAATCATCAAACAACAAATGTATTGTTTTTATTTTGAGACGAAGTTGCGAGTAAGGCCACTGTAGTTCTTGAAGAGGTATTATTGTACTTGTTTCTGCGTCAAATGTGATGAGTAAATTGAAACTGATTGAAGATTAAATGATTAAAAATAGTGGAAAATTGTGAAAAAAAATAGTTTTGAACGCTACTTTTAATCAAAGAATCATACTTGTTTACTTACAATTTCAGGTTAATGTTGATAATTTCTGGAGTAAGATTTATTTTGGGTTTGCATTTTTATTTTTTTTCAGCTAATGTGGAAGCTTTACAAGCTATGATGACAAATCCTCAAGGGGATCCAGAAAGGTAGGATTGCTTCTAACACTTAAACTGTTCATAATTTGTTTTAAGAAATAACTTACAAGGAAATGATTGAACTAAGCACTGTTATGAACTGGGAGCTCAAATGAATGTTTGTCTGGATGATGATCAGACAGATGCCTGACATGGTGAATTCAAAACAATATTTGAAAATATTGGGTCAAGAAGCATAATTCCTTATCAAAGTTCACTCTAGTAAGTGATTCTTCAGGTGAAGTGTACTCTTTCTTGACTCATCAATGACAGCTTAATCCCAATGCAGGTAAAGCTTGTAGCCTAATAGATGAGTGTCCAAACAATCTCTTTATTCTGATCTCGATTGGCGTGCAAAGGTAAGCAATTGATGCCTGAATTCCACACTTCCAATTGGTGGAAACATTGCTATTGATTGACTTACAAGCTATGCCCTTTTGGCTGGGAGGGTGAGTAATAAAAGGAACTGCAGGAAAGAGAACATTTGACAAAGTTCTGCTGGGCTGGAACACTAACTTCACTTGTTCATTCCATGTTTAGTTAAGGAAGTCTTAAACTTCTGTTTCTCTATTAGCTATCTCAAAAATAAATTAAAAGTCCTCCCGATGTGAAAGGTGCCATACAAATGCAATTTTGTACTGTATTGTAAAAGTGAAAGAACGTTGTGAAAGCAAAAAAAAGTGTATACTACTGAAACATGTTGCATGATGCCCTCCAGTGGTTTAATTAGATGAGTAATTTGAAATATGCATTGCAATCTGTCTAATTTTGATAGCATGTGTTACTCAGTCGAATATTAGTATTTTGTTAATATTCCAGAATATTTTGGAAGAACCATTGTTTGGTAGTTTTTGAAATTATTAATTATTAGCCAATTAAATAAAGCAGTCCTCTGGTTCAATGGTGCTACTGCTTACGGCTAGCTTGTATCTTTTAAAATATTTGTTTTAATATAATAAATACGTGTGCATTAAGTGGTGTTAGACGAGGCAACAACAACAAAATCATACTTATATAGCGTCTTTCACGTCGGGAGGACGCCCCAAAGCGCTGAACAGTCAGGTCAGGCAGCCTTTGGGCTGGAAATGGCCTGCGGGGCAGTCAAATAGCAGACCCTGAACATTGTGGAGTCCTGTAGCTCAGTGGTTAGAGCACTTGCCGTACAAGCGAGGGACCTGGGATCGATTCCAGGCAGGGTGAAACCTTGGGCAAGTTTCCTTACTCCACATACATGATAATAATCCCTCAAGAAAAATAATAATTTGGTCACTTCAATCCACAACTGTTTGTGGGACACTGCTGTGCCCAATTGGCTGCTGTGTTTCCCCCCACAAATATACAGTCACTTCACTATGGTCTATTCTGTACAGCACTTTGATGCGTCTAGAAGACGAAAAGCACTATATCAAATGCAAGTATATTATTAATATCGCTGGTAAATTTGTGTTTAATCGGTAGTGTATTTCTAGGTTTTCTTGATTTGATTTATGTCATAAATGTTCAAATGTGTTCATGTCAATATATAACCTCATAAAATCTGCTAATAAGTCTGCTTGAATTCTATTGAAATTGAATGAATTAATATTGTTGCAAAAATATAACTATAGTAAAAGCCTGTTTATCCGTCATCCTCGGAACCTGGCCATTGCTGGTTAAACCACATGCTGGATATTCGGGCGGCCAGCTGCTGAAAACCCACCACAAAAAAAAATACTTTTTAAAAAACATACCATATTAATAATAGACTAAATAATAACAGAATATTGTATGGATACTTACCAATAAAGCAATAAATATTGAGTACAGCCTATCAACACAGCACACAATCACAAAGCAAACTTCTACAATAGTGGATGGAAGAGTTTTTTTTACTTCTTAAAGGGGCAATGTCAGTTTTTCCTCTTTCTATCTCTCCCTCCTTCACTCTCTCTCTCTGTCACACACACACACACTCAGTCAATCTGGCAATTCTATGGCTCCAAACCCAATCTCCCTCCACTCTTTCCCCGCCCCTTTTCCCTCTCTCCCCTACCTCTCTCCTTCTCCCACCTCACCCCCACCAAAACAGTGAATAAACTCACGATACAGTCAGGCTACACAGGTAATACATAATATCCATCAGAGAGAGAGAGAAAGAAAGGGGGAGAGATAGAGAGAAAGGAAGGAGAGGGAGAGAGAGAAACAAAAAGAGGGAGAGAAAAAGGAGAGGGAGAGAATAAATAGTGCCCCTTTAAGAAGAAATACTGGAAGTGCACTACCGGCAGCATTCAGAACTAATTGTATTGTACTCCAGTGCAACAATTGACTCATTAAATGCGCCACAGCGATTGTGCTGGATAAGATCCGGTTAATCGAATACATAATGAACTAACAATGCAGCACAAATTGGTTGCTTTCGCCTACAAAATAAGCAAAGAGACACCAATTTATAGTTTATTACACTGTGATATGAAAGACGTGAAAGGCACTACATCAGTGGATTATTATTAGAAATTGTGAATATCTCTTTCAACCCATTGAATACTCTACCCAATTGCTTTTACACAATAACTTTTCAGGCTGTGGTAATGGAGGTAGCTTAAAAATTGGGGGTGCGGAGGGGTGTGCAAAAAAAAACACACACACATCAAGTTTGAACCTTTTGTTTTAGGAACAGTGGTGTTGCAACTTCTGACCATTACTTGTTTTTGTTTTAAACCCTTCAAGTCCCAATGGTCCTTCAAGTCCCAATGGTCCTTCAAGTCCCAATGGTCCTCCAAGTCCCAATGGTCCTCCAAGTCCAACCAGTCCTATGAGCCTTGAAAGTCCAAGCAGTCCTACATCTCCTACATCTCCTACATTTCAACAAGGAAGCCAAAGAAAACACTCTTGCCATGGACATACCATTGGGGGTGTGGCGGGGAAAAATGCATGCTCCCGTTGTAGCCACCGAAAGTGGCATATGTCAAGGAAGAATTCGACAAAAGAGTCCAGAAGGAGTCGTCTTGGAGCAGTCACTGTATTGGCTGTAGGAAGGTAAATAATTACATTCAACTTTATAGAAATTGAGAACATTTAATTTTGGAATGTGGCTTATTAAACTGCTGAGATGTAAATATTTTTTGGTTTTGTGCTATTTTCTACCCATCAAGTCTGCCATTGACACTTTCTTCAAAAACATGTCCTCTCCAATTTTTTTTTACTGGTCTATCTCCAACTGTCCTATGTCCTAAAACACATTGTTGCCTATTCAAGCACTTCAGTCAGCTTTCAAGCAGCACACAACAATGAGACAAACCTCATCAAAGTTACCTTCAATATGCTCTCAGTGTGAGAAGAGCTCCCTTCTTGGCCTCCTTTGACAACTCCATCAACCTTGATCCCCTCTTCCACCCTCAGTCACTTTGATGGGCTTGCACTCTTCTCTTTAATCACCACTTCCAATCATTTTTCCATTTACCTTTGTGCAGTTATCGGCGGAATACTTCAAGGCTCGTGTGTCCTCTATCACGTCCTTTTTCTTAGCTACATGCCTCCTCTTGGGGACATAACCTATGGATACAGGGTAAAGCAAGTACTATTAGTATTATTCTAAGAACTTTCACAGGTCATTGATACTTTGTCCTTTTATTTAAACATCAAGACAAAGATGAGGAGCAACAACAACTTGCACTTATATAGCACCCTCTACGCAGGGTAGTGTCTCAGGAGTGCATGCACGAGCATTTGGACTACATTTGAGGTAAGGTGCAGGCAGAGGTAGAAGTAAGTGGTCAGCGACTAGATGTTGGGGAGGAAGACAGCTGGGGGTCAAACCAGACCTCTAGATTGTGCACTGGTTTGGTGAGTTTGAGGAAGAGCCCAGGGAGGTTCAGGAGGTTAGAACCACAGGAGTGGAGACAATGATGGGAATCAAGGAGTATGGCTTCCGTCGTGTCCACATTTAGCTTCAGGAAGTTTGCACTCATCTAGGCCCAGGTTTAGAATGGACACAATGTTGTACCAATGTTTCTGCACTTCTGGCCCTAACTTCCTCAATCATCCTGGTTCTCTCTCAATCTCACCGGACCAGTGCACAACCTTGGAGTTCAGTTGAATCCTATTCCCATTCAACAACAGCAACAAAATTACATTTATTGAGCTCCTTTCATGTCGGGAGGCTGTCCCTAGGTGCTGAACACTTAGGTCGGGACCCGAGCAGGGGGAAGGGTCGGCCGCTAACCAAGACTGCTTTTTGCCACAGTTTCTGCCTCATCAAATGCTGTCATGATTCTCATTCATGCATCCAGACTTAACTTCTAAACCCTATACTTGCTTGTCTCCACCATTCATAAGCTGATCCAAAATTGCTGCTCACATCCTCAACTGTACCAAACTTTACATGTTCATCATCCTAGGTTTTGCCTGACTCGCAACAGATTAACTTCCATATCTTCATGCTCATCTAGACATTTGTTCATGCCCTGGCAACTCTATGATTGTATTCTATACCATTATTCTGCTTGCACCCTCCTCATTTAGTTAACTTTGGCCTGCTGCACATCTTCTAACTCCTCAATGGCCAAGCCTTCAGCACTACTCTAATCACTGGAACTCTTGGACTTTGCCTACATTTCCCCCCTCCATCCTGTGCTTGCCATCCAAGCCCATCTCTGTGAAGTACGATGAGATATTACCTTGTGTGAAAGGTGCTATATACATACAAGTTGTTTACTTCATATTGCAATCCTTTCCTGTTTTAGAAATCAATTTCTTGATGGCTCATCGTCCTATTTATACTTCTAGGTTTCGAGTTACACATGTAGATCGAAAATCCAGTTTGAAAGAAAACAAAGGTTTGATGCTCACCCCTCTAGATGGTGCTAATGAAGGTGAAAATTCACACAATCAAGTACCAGGCTCACCAACAAAACTGGATGACAAAGAGGTGAGTGGGAAGTTACTTAGTGTTTTATTTTTGTGATTGCCACTAACAGGATAATGGCAATGAAGTAAATGTGAATGATTTTTCTCTGTCTTTATCCTGATTCACTCAATATTCAGACACAGGTTCTCGTCTCTTTTAAGGAAAACACAATTTTTTTTTCTGTGCAGGATATAATATTGCGGGTATATATTATGTTCCCAGTTCACCTTCCTTCCTCTCCCACATCCGGTCCCTTACCAGCACCGCTTTCTTCGCAGCAGCTGCCAAAACCCTGCACCATGCCTTTGTCACCTCTCGGCTGGACTACTCCAATGCCCTTCTCATTGGTCTCCCCATCTCTATTATCCACAAAAATCAGCTCATACAAAACTCTGCTGCCCACATGCTCACCTGCACCAAACGTCTTACCCTGATTGCCCCAGTTATTGCCAAACTGCACTTGCTCCCTGTCACAGAGCAGATCGACTTCAAGATCCTCACTCTTGTGTTTAAATCCCTCCACTCCTCTGCACCCCACTACCACTGTAACCTCTCTTCTCCTCACAGCAGAACCCATTGCCTCAGCTCTACTGGGTCTGAGTCTCCTTGTCCCCTGAATCTTCCACTCCACTAGCGGGTGTGATTTCAGCCACTATGCCACCAAAACTCTGAAATTACCAATTTTATTATTGTGTTTTTTGTTTTGGGGCACTATTATTAGGTGTGTGGAGTAAGAAAACTTGCCCAAGTTAATTACTGAATTAATTGTGAAATTAAATTCATTAAACTTAATTACTTGTGAGCACTTTGAAACAATTTTATGTGGTAAAATGTTATGGAAATGCAGCTTTATTTGTAATGCAGAGAGATTAACTTATTTCATGTGTCGGGGGCTTATTTTGGTTTTCTTCATAGCATAATTTCTCTGTGGGCACAGGTGTGGGGAGGAAATAGGGAAGAAGACTCTAAGTGTGCTTATTACATGCTAGGCTATCGCTCCGATTGGTTGATGGTAGAATAGTGTTAACTGTTACAATGGAGACTTTTGCAGTCCTGACTGTCCTGCAATAGTGATTGATGGAAGATCTCAAGATCACTGCCAGTAGGGCCTGCAAATGGTGAAGTGGCCATAACTGTATGTAGTACTTCCAGATGTGGTTTGGTCAAAGTACTGTATTTGATTTCTGGTGATTTAAACTGGAACTATTTAAAAAAAGATATAGCACACAATATGCATTGTGACAGTTTTGGTGAATTACTTTAACCTGAATTTGTTTCCAATAAAACTGAATTGTCTCTTGTCCTGAACAGTTTTGAATATTTGATTTGCTATAATAGTTCTTTTTCTTTACAGGAGAAAATGCTTCAGTGACAAATTGATGAGAGAGGTGACAGCTTTGGATAGACACCAAATTTCTTCAATCATAACACATTTTTAAAAGCAATGCATTTCTAAACCGTTTGTAATGCATATTGTTTGCATATCCATAGACTTGTGATTTTATAGACTTCTTGGATTTCTTTATTGAAACCAAAGCTTATGCACTGGGATTACAAAAAACATAGAACTTTAATATAAGCCATGCTCCAGGTGCTTGAAATGCATAAAGCTTTTCTGCTGCTCTAAATATCTGTGTCAATTTGAATGAACGAAGCCAACTTTATGGTTCATTTATTTCCCTCATATTGTCTTTGTGTTGGTACTTTTTTCCTATGTTGAAAGAATTGCTGTCAAATCTTTATCTGCTTCCATGTTGCAGACATATTTTAATATTTGTACTTCAATATTGTCTTTTCCAAAAACATGACAATAGCAATGACATAGCCTGCACACTATTTTGGAACTGGAGAGCTCAAATTGGAAAAGTTCTAGGTGATAGGGGATTAATAGACTTACAAGGAAAGTTTTTTTTAGTTATTTGAGTAATGTTAAGGGATCATTTATTTGCTTCCATCAGTGTTTAAGTGACCAACTGAGTTTATGTAATAGCATGAATTAGAAGGAACATAAATTGTCTAGCATATTTAATGTCCAAATAATAAATTAAATGTCATACCCACTAACTGAATTTCAGAGAAAAATCTTGAAAATGGTTGGAATTCTCCTTCATAGGAATATAAAGGGATAAGAATTCTTAACTTTCACCTTGGAATATCCATTATTGACAAGAGTCAATGTTGTGGAGTTCAATAAGAGCCCTTGTGTATTATACTATGCAAAACCTCTGATGCTTTTCTCTGTGATTAAAAAGATGCCATTATCATGGGAGTTTTACTGCTGTGTTAAGTTCTCTTTAAATGGGAGGGAAGAAAACGTTTCCTAAATATGGTAGGGGTCATAGATAAAATTGTATGGTGGGTTTAGATCTTTTACATTTAAAATTAGTTATCTCTTTATATTAACATAAACATAGGGTTGTATGATATTAAACTTGCAGAAAGTACCAAAATATTGAACTATAACTTTGTGGTTCAAGGTCTTCCTTTCAATCTGCAAGATAATCTGCTGATTTGAAGTAATTCCCTGTTGATAAGTTACATGGATCTTGGTGATGCTCAGGGGGACAGATGGTTGACTGACCTAAAAGGTTATCCAATTAAAAACCATTTAATACAAGAATAGAACAGTACAAGCTAAGTGGCTATTGATCAATTAAGGCTAATCCAGAGTGCCTACCCTATTAAAGTGAATGCATACTGTGTGTATCCTTGATCTTTTTTTTAATCATTTGTCATTGAAACACTCCAATTGAACAGGAGCTGAATATGGAGGTCCTCAAAATGTGAAGATTTGGGAATTAAAGGTGTCCTATTTTCACAAGCATTTTTCTACTGTAGTAGTTGGGAATTACTTTCAACAAAAAGTGGTCCCCTTGACTTTGCTTTCTCTTCATAGATTATGAAATTCCTTTCACACAAATATTTGCATTATGCAACATCGCTTGCTGTGTTTAATGCAACCATCACTTCAGTTTTGAAGAAAGTGAATCTCCTGAACCATAAAGGATGTCTGTCAATCAATAGTGAATCCACCCAGTTTAGAGAAGATTCCATTGCCTAATCACCAGCAGGATATTTTGCCATCATTGTGGAGCATAGTTTTTAATAATTATTCCATAATCAAAGTTCACAGCAAATTTATCCCAAGTTAGCCTATTGATTTTGAGTTGGAGATTGTAATGTACAGTACATTACTCAAATGATTCCTATTACCCTTCTCCCATTCTGTAGCTGATGATGATCTGAGTGCATATGTAACCCACCAGAGATGTTAAAAAGATTTATATTTTGCTTTGGCTGTTTACATTCGTCTAAACTACATAAAACTGTAAACATAGCAAACAGTAAAATTGTATTGGCAGTTAAGGTGTTAATGCCTCATCCCTCTTCCCCCACCACTACTATGTTGAATAATAATCAAGTCATAATGGAAATGTTTTTACTTTTTCTCCACCCAAGGAATAATATGTCTATGGGAAAAGAAGAGCTTTCTATGCAGCTCTTTATCAACACAAAATGAAGTATTATGTTTCTAAGTTACACCAGCCTATTTTGGGGGGAGGGGGGTGTTGGAAGTTCTCTGCATTTAAGAACACCCTACAGTGTTGGGATAACTTCTTGTTCAGTTATCTTCATTTGTCATCTAGTATTTAGAAGGCTGGCTTTTATATAGCTCATCCAAATTACAGTATTCTTGTATTGTGATTTAACATCAGTGCCCAGTATAATTCATTACAAGGCAAAATTTCTGAGATTTGAGCTGGTATTACATGCACAATTTTTTATCAGTTCATAACATTTTGCCTAAATTAACATGTTGCCAGGTGTCTTAATTTTGTTTTATCTACAACATTGATAATCCTGCATCAATAACCTAACCCTCATTTGCACCTTATCGGGTTTATTTCTGCTACAACCACTGTAAACAGTTTACTGAACATTTTTTAGGCACAGTAAAATATTTATTGGACATATTTGTCATTATGTACAACAACATGAATGGAATATACTACATATCTTTGCAGTATAAGGAAGTGGATCGCTGCTGTGCTGCATTGCTTCATAACTGTGTCAAACTAGCAATTTATTTGTATTTATTGGTTTTGATCCTGCTTGGTTTTATTTCTGCTCACTGAACAAAGTTTTGGAAACTTAACATTCTTTCACTTTGAAGATGTGTAGTTTAAAAATAGTTGTACTGTAATTACGTGCCCCACCTTACTGTCTTGTGCAAATGGCAAAACCAACTTCTGCATATTTAGCATGTGAATATGTGAGATAGCTAAACAGACAAAACTTATGATTACTTACCACAACTACTTCTAACTTAAATTCTTGTTTTTTAGGACACTAAATTTAGTTCTTGTTAGTAGCAATGACAAACTTGATCGCTGGGTATTGAAATATTTTGAAATTTGCCTTTGAAACGATGCAGTCTTTTTTTTCTGTGCAATATGGAAGATTTAAATATAACATGTTGTTTGCACTGATATTCAGATCCATTCCTGAGATAGTATGTGCCACAATAGTGTTTATGTTATAATTATAGCCATCAATGTAATTGTAAATTTTGTTCCTTCATCCTTAGTTTGTACATTGCTATATTCAATGTTAATTGTTTGCTGTTGTCTGCTTTCATATAATTAGAACCCCACTGTTTGTGCCTTCCCAATATCAGCTTTGCAGTGTTTTTTTTCTGTACACAAATTGTGGCATGAATATGCAAAGTCTTTTTATACTTAAGCATTTTTGAAAATTACAACAATCTTTTTTTAAAAGAAAGAAAACACTAACTGGAATTAAAAAATGTTTAGGATAAGCTACAGTGATGTAATCAGAACTTTCATAATGTAAATGTGCACTTAAAGAATCAAGTATAAATAAGGCTATACTAATCACTTGTGTCACTTTAGATTGACGAAAAGGTTTTTGCCCTTTTAGAATGCTTGTAAAACTTTACAAATAATGGCAAGTGATGTTTCTAATAAAGTTTATGAATAAAATCTTTGGAATTTCTTTTTGAATAAAATCTACAAATCTAAGCACTTCTGTAATCTTGCTTTCTTTGGCGGTTCTACATAGAAGTATCCCTAGAAATCTTTGAGCACAAACAGTTCAGCACAAAGTTTAAGTACTTAGCATGAGGAAGTTAACCAGAGTTTACAATTCTTTTTAGAGACATCCACTTACTTAATTTATTAATCTGCTTAACTGGGATACCATCAGCAGCTGGGATGCGCACCTTCCAGATGAAATGGCTTTGCAGTTTGGCTCTGGTTCGCAGGCCACCTTTTAGGAACTTTTGATCATTTTTCTCCCACCCGCCAATTTGAGCAGAGCAGTGTCCCACAAACATTTATGAAATGAATAACTGGATTTATCTGGGGGAAAATTAGCCAGGACACTGGGATGCTTGAATAGTACTGTGGGATATTTAACTTCCACCTGAACAGGCAGACAGAACTTGGTTCATCAAATTTGATTACATCGAATCAGCCAAATACTTGGGTTTGCAGATCCAGATAATTTTGAAAATAACACCAAATTGTGAGAAACTAGAATCAGAGGAGGTGGCAATGGTCTTACACAGAGCTTGATGGGTTATTCACGTGATGATGACTAACAAATGAAGTCCGATACAGATAAATGGTAATGGTAAGGAAGTAAGAACAAGAAATATAAATACAACACCAGCAACATTTATAGAACACCTTTCATGTCGGGAGGACGTCCCATATTCTTTGGAGCAGTTTGTCACAGTCAGCCCTTTGTTTTCTATGCCTGTTTAAAATATGTTCGCTAAAAGCATTAGTCAGTTTAAGTATGGTTAGTAATAATAGTACTGCAGACTGTGCTCGGGGGAACTGGCGCATGCGCATTATAAATATATTGGGTAGGTCTTTAAATACATTAAAAAAATATATTTAATGATTTTATACTTGTGTTGCATCAGGTCTCCAGAGGCGTAGGTTGCAATAATTTGGTGGGATAACTTGCATTCTGAAATGCAAATGAAAGATTAGAAGTGTACTTGTTCCCTATTGGGCAACTTTGCCATTAAAAATCCATAAATTACATCAAATAATTGGTGCACTATTGCCGTTGGTTTCCTTAATTTGTGGAGCGGCTTTTAATGCCCATATATAAAAAAAACAGCCCCATATGCAAGGTTGCAATAGTCAGAGCACCTATCTGATGTCGACACAGATAGGTGCTCTGACTATTGATGAATAGCAGTCAGAGGTTGGCTCTTCATGCACTTCACATTAACTTCATTATAACAACAAAGACTTGCATTTATATAACACCTTCCATGCTGTGCGGCGTCTCAAAGCACTTAACAATGGTAGAGCCAGGGGGAGAGGGAAGTGGGAAGTTTTGGGGCACAGTGGGTGAAATTCATTAGTGAAGGATTGAACACGGAGACCACCAGTAGATTGGGAGAGTGAAGCGAGCCATATTGTAGATGTTCATATAGGGATGTTAGAACCATCTCAAATTGCTAATGAGGATGCTAAAAGTGACCAAAGGACATCAGTTGAGTCATATCAAAACAGTATACAACAACAAAAAAAATTACATTTATAGAACGTTACATCGGGAGGACGTCCCAAGGCGCTGATAAGGTGACAAGAAACAATGCAAACTGGATGCTGCCAAATATACGGTCAAATAAACTTGAATTATAGATCACTAGATTTTATACTTGAGTGCTCTGGACAGGCCATACCTTAAAGTAATGATAGTTCAGTCCCCAGAGGCAATATAGATAACAGTGATGCAAGGAAAGTGTTATCAGCACTGATTCAATTAGGCTCCTCAACCTTGATAAGAGATGTCTCAGAGCAGTTCAGCTCCTTGGAGACACCACTTACCCCGTACCCTCCATGAGGTTACAGCACAAACTGAAGCTTTAGTAGGAGAATGGTGGGATAGATATTCTGGAAGGGGCATGTCCATCACAACATCTTGTGATTAAGCAAGTATAATTTGACATGAAAGCAAGTCTGCAATTTTCAGTTTGGCAATGGTAAAATAAGTTTTTATTGTATATTTTTTTGAAGTGTCAAATTGTCCAATAGTTGATATTCTCCAACTCTGGGAAGTGAGAATCTTATATCTTGATGAATGAGAACTGTTCTATCTGCAGTACCTTTCCCTGCCCCCGGTTAGCACATTTTCTGAAATTCAGAAGTGTCTGTGTGTAAATAAATACAAAGATCAGCAAGAGAGGTACTAAAAAGGTTGACGGGGCTCAAGGTAGATAAGTCACCCGGATGGGATGCAACCTAGGTTATTTAGGGAAGTAATGATGGAAATAACGGAGGTTATGGTTTTGATCTTTCAATCCTCTTTGGACACCAGGGTAGTGCCAGAGGACTGGAGGATTGCAAACGTTACTCCCCTGTACAAAAAGGGTCAGAGAACTACAGGCCAGTCAGCCTAACGTCAGTAGTGGGGAAACTTCTATAGACTATAATGCGGGACAAAATAAGTTTTCACTTAGAAAATATGGGTTAATAAAGGACAGCCAACACGGATTTGTTTAAAGCAAATCATGTCTAAAAACCTAGTAGAGGTTTTTGAAGAACAGAGAAGGTGGCTGAAGGTAATGCAGTTGATTTAGTTGATATGGATTTTCAAAAGGCATTTGATAAAATGCCAAGTAAAAGATTTGTAAGCAAAATACAAGTCCACGGTATTAAAAGGACAGTGATAGCATGGATACAGAACCGGCTGGAAACAGAAAGCAGAGAATTGTGGTGAATTTTCAAGGCTGTCCACTGCCTTGACCTCTCCTAACTCTCACCTCCTGATCCCCTATCAACCTATCCGCTCCTTTCGTTCGACAAGCTCCGCCCTGCTCTATGTAGTTAATAGTTACAAAATGAAGGTGTATAAATAATGGAAACAAACTGGTATCGAGCAAAAATTGTTCAAGTTTCAGTGTTTAAAAACATTACTTTTTATACTGGAAGATATTTTGTACAAGTCACATTTTTAGTTAAAAGATTTCAAATAATTTGTCATCTAATCTTTTCATTATTAAATGACATTAGCACAGAATTATAAATAGAAAGTAGTATTGTCCATCTTTTTCATCTCATTTATTAGCTAACTCACATAGACCTCATCTGAAAAGCTTTACATTTAGCAACATTTCTCTATTACAGGAAGGTATAAATGTTATTATTATATACAGCATTGAGTATAATACATTATATACATAAATTTCCCAAGCCCTACAGAGGCATTGGATTTTTTAACACCGAGTGCTGAACCCACCACTTTCTCTGGGGACAGAATAATGTGGTAACGCTTCATTTACAGTTGGGTCCTATCCTGACTGTTCAGCGCGTTGGGACGTCCTCCCGACGTGAAAGGCATTCTATCAATGTAATTTTGTTGTTGTTTGTTGTTGTTGTTTATATGTATGCCAATGTGTGCTTTTATATAATAATAATTCTTGCATTTGATACAGCGCTTTTCCTGTTTTCTAGATGTCTCAAAAGCACCATAGAATATACTGTAAAGTGAACTGACTATTTGTGTGCGAAATACGGCAGCCAATTACGCACAGCAATGTCCCACAAACAGTCATGGATTGAAATGATGAATTTATTGTTGTTTTTTTTCTTGAGGGATTATTATCAAGCGTAAAGTAAGGAAACTTGGCCAAAGTTTCGCCCTGCCTGGAATTGAACCGAAGACTCTTGCTTGTATGGCGAGTGCTCTAACCACCGAGCTACAGGACTCCACAATTCTTTACAGAAACAATAACTTTAAAATCATCTGTCTCTCGCTTGCATCCAAGTTTGGGCAACTGAATGTTGACCAGACGGAATACATACTCCTTGCCTTCCATCAACGTCTTCTCAACTGTGGGTTCAACCTCCTTAATCTCCTCCATTTTATCCCTTAGACTTACTGAACCTGTGAGCAACATAAGGGTCAGGCTTGATCTCCACCTGTGCTTCCTATCCGACATCTAGACCCTGATCAGGGCAGCGTTCATCCACTTCCACCCTTTCCTCACCCTTAATGAAGCCCAAACCATCATTCATACATTTGTCACCTCCTGCCTCGACTATTCTAATGCCCTCCTCACCAGTCTCACAGCTCCATTATCACAAACTCTAATTAATCCTCAAACTCTGCCACAGTATCCTCATCCACACCAAACTCTGCACCTCCCCATCACCCCAATCCTTCCCAGCATCCACTGGCTCTATTGCAGAACCGATCAATTTCAGGATCCTTACACATGTACAAATCTGGCACCTCCCTACCTCTCTGATCTGCTTATACCCCACTCAACTACCAACTGCCTTCGCTCAATTGGGCCCAGCCTCCTGCACATCCCTTGTTCTCTCCGCTCCATCATCGGTGGCCTTACTTTCAGCTATTTTGCCCCAAACTATGGAGTGTGAAGGGTGTTATATAAATGGAAATGTTATTAATGCAAATTTCTGTGCTTCCGTCCACTGTTATGCCCCAATATACATTAATCTTATTACAATATTTTTCAACACAGCACTGAGTTCTGTGAAAACCATACAGTACATCCCCATGAATTATCTTAAGTGAGGACATTATAAAATGCCAACTACATTTTACCTTAAAACAAATTGCATATTGTTTTGGAATTGAGAACTGTTGAATTCAAAACTGTAGTGACACTTTTCACCAAAGAGCTAGTGCCAACATCTGAAGAGTTAAAACAATCACTTGTTTCCTTCTCATGTAGGCAAAAGCCTTTAACAAGTTATTCTTGGTCATATTCTCAAAATAATATTAACTCACTGGTTATGTGATGACAACTTTGTTGTGTTATTTTGCAAAAGATATAATGTTTGCAGATAAAATACATTCAAACGCTTAAATGTGGCATTGGCACACAATATCTCGACAGGAAAAACAGCAAACGTAGGCACAGGAAGTAATCTGAAAAGATTGTAAGTGATGTATAAATAAATCAATTTGGAGCAGGTTGACGATATACAATGTGAATATGTTTCAGATGATGCTTGTGATTTTATGTTGCCAAAATTGTTACAATCAACTGATCTATATTAAGCTAGTTGCTAATGATAAAAACCTATGCCTTCAGCTCCAGTCCTCTGAAAAGTCCTCTCCTGCTGTTGCTGCTGCTAATGCTGCAAGAGCAGCTGCCACCTCTGGATCCTCCTCCTCCTCCTCTCCGTCATCATCTGTAGTTTGTTTCCTTTCTACCACCAGGTCTTTGATGAATTGCCTGTCAACGTTTTTTATTCCGTCACTACCTAGAGAACAGATTGTAATATTGGACTCCGAGTTTGTTGGGCTTGAGATTTGTAGCAT
Source organism: Hydrolagus colliei (assembly GCA_035084275.1). Lineage (NCBI taxonomy): Eukaryota > Metazoa > Chordata > Chondrichthyes > Chimaeriformes > Chimaeridae > Hydrolagus > Hydrolagus colliei. The sequence continues at coordinate 59,708,614 of CM068742.1, read as the reverse complement.
GATTTCACCGTTACTTCCAAAGGACTGATTCATATAATCTTTGCCACTGTCTGTTTCAGTATTTTCTGGTTCTTTGTACCCATTTAAGATATCGGTGTCTTCATTAATAAGTTTGGATGCACTGATTATTTTCAAGTCTTTTTCTATTGCAACCAACATGCATTTGTTTTCCATATGCGATAAGTTTCTGACATTTACAATATCAACTTCATTATCTGGCATTTCTTTAGTTCCTTGGCTGGTTGAATGAACTTCATAGAAATCTTCCACTTCAGCAGCATGTACAGTGGATGGACTATTAAGTGTGCAATCACCGCTCTCGGCTCCCAAGTCATCTTTAGCTGGATCTGTTTCGTTGGTGGAGGAGAAATCACCTCTACTGGTTGCTCTATCTTTATTATCCTCAAGTGAAACTGTATGGGAATCCAGACGTCTTAATAGGTTATTCCGTGGAAATTTACTTTCAGTCTTGTCATTAGCTTTTGCTACTCCTTCTTGTACATGTGTTGTGTCTTTCTCTTGCGGTAACTTAGTTTCCTTTTGAATTATTCCCATATTTTGTTGACTGGTTTCTTCTGACAGGTTTGTCATTTTGTCTAAAGTTGAAATAACAGAGTCGCTGGACTTGGGTTCGCTATTGTGGGTTGAAATCTCCCGTTTAATTTCATTCTGTATTTTCTCATTTCTTATATTGTTGGGCGGCACTTCTCTCACAATAGCTGGTCCAAAAACGTAGCTGAAATAAAGAGAAGTAAATGAGTACAGTGCGCACATATTTAAAAGTCTTTTTTTTGGTCAGAAGGGAGTCTGATACGTACACCATCGCCAATCTGAGATTTCCATAGAAATCGCACTCTCTCCCTGGAGGGACACATTCTGCTTACATAATTCCAGAGTTATTGGGCACAGGTTGGCAAAAGCCAAGACTTGGGGACCCAGAGTGTGTGTTGGGGTACTGCTGGAGTTTAACCAGCTAAAACCCCATAGCTTGCCACGTACAGCATTTGCTTTATCCTTTAAAGTAAAAGTGTGTATATTTTTACCTCTTCACTCCATCAAAAAGCATGAGTTAATACATGTGACCTAAACTGGCTGACTCACCCTGAACCCAAATCATAACACCAGCAAATTATTGAAGCCTGTGCAAATCAACTACTGAATAAAACACAAAGAGCCTTCAAAGTAATGCTTTCTCCTGACTTATTAATACTCAAGTTTTTTTTCATATAACAAAATAATTTTGGTTTGAGGAAAAATGCTGGGAAGTATAGGGAACTTGTGGAGTCCTGGAGCTCAGTAGTTAGAGCACTTGCCTGCCTTACAAGGGTGATACCTGTATTCGAATCCAGTCAGGTCAGGTGAAACCTTGGGCAAGTTTCCTTACTTCACACTGGTACAATAATAATCCCTCCAAACAAAACACAATAATAAAATTGGTCATTTCAATCCATAATTGTTTGTGGGACACTGCTGTGCGCAATTGGCTGCCACGTTTTGCCCACAAACATACAGTCAATTCACTTTACAGTATATTCTGTGAAGCGCTTTGAGACGTCTAGAAGATGTGAAAAGCGCTATATCAAATGCGTGATGGAAGACAGAAGCTGTTAAAAACATCAGAAAATTAAACAGTTAAATACAAACGAGTTATATGGATTATTATTACTATATTGTTGTCCGGCAAGTTTTCCCGCTGTGTGTTCAGCTAGGACCACCCAACCCATCAGCGCTTTGGATTACAGGGATAACAGGGATCTGAATGGGATGACTCCTGGACCCCAGTGACTTGTCTGCCCTTTCAGGTCCTGACAGTAAGCCAGGTTAGCTGTGCTGTCACCAGCAGTGCCCCAGCTGGCTCAGGAATCGGACGAGAGACCACCATAGAGAGAGAGCTGGTACGATGATATATAAATAGTCACAATTCTCTGCTTAAAAACACCGCTTCCTGTCTGGGTGTTTATATGATCACTGGCCCCAAACTCTCAAGTCAAATTGCCCACATAACTAACAGAATAGAGAGAGAAAAAAGAGTCACATATCTTGAGAAGAGAAAGAAGACTGGATGGGGAAACAACAACTGCAGAAGTAATCCTTCAAAACGCCGCAGCTGTCAAGTTTGACTATTGTTGCTTTTAAAGAACCGGTAACGCAGAATTCTAATTTATCTTAGAAAAGGCAAAATGTTCATACCTTTTTATCATTCTACAGCATCTGCACCCCATCTGGTCAGTTGTACTCGGATTTTGGAAGACCGAAGCTGTTAAAAACACCAGAGAATTAAAACAGATAAATACATATACATTGATAACCACACTATGCTTTTATAAAGCCCTCCATGGTCTTGCCCTACTCTACCTCTGCAACCTCCTAACTGCCTACCAAGCTGTCCGTTCCCTCTGCTCAGCGGGCTCCGGCCTGCTCCACGTCCCCCGACCCACCCGCCTCACCACCTGTGGCCGAGCGTTCAATCACTCTGCCCCTAACCTTTGGAATTCCATCCCGCAAACCCTCCGCCTCGCCCGCTCCCTGACCTCCTTCAAGTCCTGCCTAAGACCCTCCCCTTCAGGTGTGCCATTGGTCAACCCCCTTCACCCCCCCCCCCCCCCCCATTTCCTTCCACCCTCCTCGATCCTGACCCCACCTCGGGTCCAAAACATTGACTGTCTTAACACTTTGGGATGTCCTCCTGATGTAAAAAGCGCTATACAAGTGTAATTTTGTTGCTGTTGTTGTTATACGTGACCAGACATACACCACAAATTATCCTTGAAGAAAAATATTAAAATAGATTGAGGAAAAAGCAGCAGAATGATTAGTTCTAGCAGGGGAGCTGGCATCAACACAATAACAAACAATCTCCTCTATGTTATAAACTGAGGGTGTGCTGGATTATTTAATGTACCTTCTTTTGGATGAGTTAAATTAAACCGAGGACAGTTATCCTGTGTGAAGGATGCAATATAAATGCAAGTTGTTGTTCTCTGCCTGTTTCAGTGGATGTTAAAGATTACAGGGCATGATTCGAAAAGAGAAGGACATTTCTGCCGATGTCCTAGCCAACGATCTCCCAAATAGAATTGGCCATTCATTCGACAGCTGTTTATGGGACATTGTTTATGCACAATTTGGCTATCACGTTTGCACACAAATCACACAGTCACTGTATGTTACAGTTTACTCACTAAAAGGGCATGTTTGCAGCAAATCTGTAGCACCATTTTTCATATATTCTAGAATTACTTAAAAAAATTATTTGTGTTATCTAAAAATGTGGTTGTTTACCAATGGGAATCAATTAGACGATTTGGTGAAAATCAATATTACCGATGAAAAATGTATATTATTATCAGAAACTGACAAGCCTGGGTATAAAGAAACATTTATTAATTGATGCTTTTATATTTCAGAACTACTTTATGTTGGGCCACAGATTCTACAGAAACTGACACATGATTAAACCATCTCAGAGGCATTTTACAGATGGCTTTGATAGGGATTATCCATAACAACTGCTGGAGAGCCAAATTTCTAGACTTCATCTAGACGTCCGAAGGCGCTGTTTAGAATATACTATAAATTGACTGCATATTTTGTGGGCATAGTACAGCAGCCATTTTGCGCACAGCAGTGTCCCACAAACAGTCGTGGATTGAAATGACCAATAGATTGTAATTTTATTTTAAGGGATTATTATTAGGCGTGTGGAGTAAGGAAACCTGCCTAAGGTTTTGCCCTGCTTGGATTTGAACCCAGGTCTCTCACTTGCAAGGCGAGTGCTCTAACTACATGACTACATAGTGCTCTAACTACATAATAATCTTTGCATTTGATATACCCTGTAGTGCTTTTTACGTCTTCTAGACGTCTCAAAGCGCTTCACAGAATATACTATAAAGTGAATTCACTGTGTATGTTTTGTGGGCGAAACGCAGCAGCCAAATACCCACAGCAGTGTAGCACAAACAGTCATGGATTGAATTGACCAATTTATTATTGTTTTTTTTAAGGATTATTATTAGGTGTGTGGAGTCAGGAAACTTGTCCATGGTTTTCCCCTGACCTGCCTGGAATTGAACCCAGGTCTCTTGCTTGTACATGACTCCACAATGGCAGAGGTAAAGCTGGCATGGTTCAAAATGATTATGATGCTAGTTGCAATCGACAGTTTTTTTCCCCATACACAGCCCAGAATGGCAGATGAGACTAAGTCAATGGCAAACATGCTGTTGTTCTCTATTTCTCTCCCCTAGTTTCTCCCTCTGTAGAAGGCGCTGACACCTTGGGGTGCAATTCTACATGGGTTGAACATCCTTCAGTATCACACCCAAAAGACCTAAGATAGTATTGTTGTCAGGTGAAGGGATGGTTCAATCCTCCTCCTACCCAGTGTTAAAAAAATCCATTCTAGTCCAGATTTACATTATTAATCTAGCATTTTAGTGCAATAGTAATAACCATTGCATGCTGTATATACAGTGCCTTATCATATTGTTGAAACATCTCAAAGGGCTTCACAAGATACACTGTAAAGTGGATTGAAGCATTTTGAAGCCTGTTTTCTTGTAATGCTTTTTCAAACAAAGAACTAAAGAAAACCATCCACATTAACAGGCAATCCAGGCCCAGGTGGAATTTTGTGGAATGTTCACTTTTCTGCATACAGACTAAATAATGGTCAGAAACAGGAATCCTGGCTTACTTCAATTCTCCCTTGACAAAGCCACTAAACTGAATTATACGGTCCCATCATATCTTTCTTTTATGCAGCTTCAGGCAGGGTAGCATCTCTGAGTGCTGTACAGGGCCCAGGGAGAGGGGAAGGTAATCATAGGTGTGGTTGTCCCATCTGAGATCAGCTAATTCAAACAGGGATTTAACCTGTTAGAATGATTGCCTACCATGCAATAGGTTTACTCATTGAGCTCTAAGGGAATTTCAGGTTTACTTCCAATTCTTCACCTCAGTACTTTCATACTGAATGATAGTGTTAGCTGAATTACTAGTGCACTAAATTTGTGTCATAAGTATTTGCTAAAAAAAATTATTCAGTGTGATTAATTAATAAATTGGACTTTAGATTCATTTAAAAGACGCTGATACAATTCATTGTCAACTCATGTGCTTACTGGTGTATCTTAGATTTGACACGATGGATTTAAAAATCAATAATAATTATCCTTGGATTTGATATAGTGCCTTATCACACCTTTGAGGCATCTCAAAGTGCTTCACAGGATATAGTGTAAAGTGAGTTGACTGTATTTTGTGGGTGAAACACGGCAGCCAATTACGCATAGCGGTGTCTTACAAACAGTCGTGGATTGAATTGACCAATTTTTTTTTGAAGGAATTATTATCTCCGGAAAAGCTATCTGCCAATCAACATGTAGAGGAACAAAAATGGCCCAGCATTTTGCCCTGCCGGGAGTCAAAACCAGGTCTCTTGCTTCCTAGGCGAGTGCTCTAACCACTGAGCTACATACAGGACTTCACTTAAAATTTATAAGTGAACTATTAATTTATATAATTTATACAATATAAAATATTAACTTACTCAAATTATTCAGGAAATGTGATTTATCAAGCCCAAACCAGAATGTCAGTCACTTCTGAGACACCAATATGAACCAGGGATGTGAAACCTGGATACTCATTTTGACTCACATTTACATTTACCAGAAGTGACGCAGATTGCAAACCTATTTGAATTATGCAAACTTAAAAACTTTAAACTGATGTGAATCATTTTCATTTCTTGTGTTAGTTGTCAGATCTGATTAACCGTGTTAAAGTCATTATTTGACTCCTATTACAGTAAAACCCTTTTAACTGTGATCTGTATAAATTATACAATTACCTAAATCAAACATCTGCCCAAGTTCCATTTAAGACTTTATATTCGAATTATAATAATTATTTCATTTGATATATTGCTTTTCAAGTCTTCTTGACATCTCAAAGTGCTTCACAGAAATACTGTAAAGTGATTTGACTGTATATTTGTGAGCAAAACGCGGCAGCCAATTGCAAACAGCAATGTCCCCAAAACAGTCTTGGATTGAGTGCCCAAATTATAATTTTTTTTTCTTGAGGGATTGTTACCAAGTGTGTGGAGTAAGGATACTTGCCCAAGGTTTCACCCTGCCAGGAATCGAACCCAGGTCTCTCTCGCTAGCAAGGTGAGAGCTCAAACCACTGAGTTACAGGACTCCACCATTTAACATAACTCATACTTTGCAGATGTCATATTAAATGCATAGCCCCAACTAATATGACTAATGTGAGGTCTACTGTGCAAAAAAAAACCCAAGGGAACAGATTCTGCCTAAGTAAAGACTCTTGAGCTGAAAGTGCTTCATTTTAATGGAACAAAATGGCAGAGCACACCTGGAACAGGTGCCAGCACGTTGTAGGGGGCCTGAATAACAGAATATATGGCACACACTAAAGGCAGAAACTTACTTTTGTCACCAGGAACAAAATAATAAAATTATGGGAGTTTTTTGGAACTCCAAAAACAATCAATCCAGATAAATCCTGTTTCCTTTAAACATACCAGGCAAGAATTTCATACACAAAATATATGCAGTAATGTCCAGAACTGTGGAGAAGTGATTTAATAACGAAGAATTATGGTTGTTATTCCTCATCCTAGTGTGTCAGCCTCATACACACTCTCCCCACTGAGTCAGAAAGTTTTGGTTTGTGGCCCCACATCGGGACTTGAAATCACATTGTTTTAAGATGACACTCCAATGCAGTGCTGGGAGGGTGCTGCATTGTTGGACATGTTGTCTTTTGGATGAGACATCAAACCGAGGTCCTGTTCAGGAGGACTTTAAAGATCCCATGACTCTATTTGAAAAGAGAAGCGAGTTTCTCCTGGTACCCTGGCCAACAAATCCCGCAAATAAAACAATTGGTCATTCACTTTGTGGCTGTTGTTGGGACATTGGTGTGTGAAAATTGGTTGCCACTTCACCTACAAAACACACAGTCAAAGCCATTTTATAGTATAGCCTGTGAAGTGATTTGCAAAGTCATGATGGTGTGATAAAACTCCAAATCAAATAAGAACAATGACCAGGATTGTTATCATTTTCATATTGTTATCAAGGATTGTCATTATTATTAATAATATCCTCAAAATTTCCAATCTTATAGATACTGTCTGGGACGACAATCGGGACATGGTAAAATCAAAAGACCTTTCCTTAAAATATGGGGGTTTGAGCCTCGCTACCCCCAGTTTAAAGGCGGAAACGGTTCACTTTGTTTTCTCTTGGATTCAAAAACAATCATCCTTTTGTTAGCAAAAAGGAACCAAACAGATTATGCTGGCAAGCATTCATTACTTGGTGACCTTGAATTCTCATTCTTTGACTTATCTATAATATCAACAGGTTCACTTCTGTAGTTTGATATACGCTAAACAACTCCATTACTGTAAATACGCTGACATCATGGCTGACATTACATGCAGTTTTAATCACAGTTGTGACATTTTGACAAACAAACATTATATTTATGCAGCACCTTTCACCTCAGCAAGACGTCTCAAACCACTTTATAGAACCAACTGGGAGACAAAGGTAAAACAAGTTGTCAAGTAATTAAGTCAAATAATTTGAGAGTAGACTAGAGTGGTATATGGGATGTTACAATTGGCTTCAGTATCCCTGGGTTAGGAAAGAGAGAGGAAAACAAATAGCCGGAGTTCCTGCTACTGACCAATATGTGTCTGTGTAGGGGTCAGGTTAAAACCGCATGCTAACTAACATACACTTTAGTCTCAAACAAACATTGGCAAGGTACAGAATCCAAGGATCCACTTCACAATCCACTAAATATGATTCAGTGCCTTAAACAATGACGGGGAGAAGGTTAGCACTGAAGGCCAGTTGTTGACCATCTTTACTAAATTCCCATCTGACTATTCAGGCGGTTGTAAAAAGCCCTCCACTTTATAAAAGATTACTCTACTTAAACTTGGTCCTACATTTGCCTACAAATACCCAGCCGTATATTTTATATTAAAATACTGCGTAGTATTTGCTTTGAGACATTTCAGTGATAATCAAACTATTTTTCATACTGTTATCATTTGATATAGTGCCTTATAATGTCTTCAAAATGTCTCAAAGCTCCTCTCAGAATATAAAGTGAATTTTTGTGGGTGAAACTTGGCAGCCAATTGTGCACAAACAATTGTGGGTTGAATGAACTAATTGTTATTATTTAAAAAAAAATTGTTTTGAAGGGATTATTACCCCCAGAAAAGCACATTGCCAATCGACTAACAACTGAGTTCCTACTTAATAATAATAATGTATGCATTTGATATACCACTTTTCACATCTTCTAGATGTCTCAAAGCACTTCACATAATAAACTGTAAAATGAATTGACTGTATATTTTGTGCGCGAAACAAGGCAGTCAATTACGCACAAACAGTCGTGGATTGAAGTGACCAATTTATTATTATTTATTTTTGAAGGAATTGTTATTAGGCTTGTAGTGTTAGGAAACTTGCCCAAAATTTTGCCCTGCTGGGAATCAAACCCATATCCTCTCACTTGTGGGCACGTACTCTAACCATTAAACTCCAGAGACCCACAGGATTATTTATTATTATTATCACCCTGAAATAGCAAATTCTATGTCTTTGGTACATAACACAACAACATCGATTTATATAGCGCCCTCCACCCCAGATGGCGTCTCAGAGCATTTCACACAGAAGCTCAGTTTTATTCTCTGTGCAAAGCAAAGCAAGGTGTTTACTGATGTGATTGGAACGATTGGCACGTTTGACTTGCAAAATATGCATTGGTTTCGCAGTTTGTACCAAGCGAGACACACTAATAGCAATAATATTAATCCTTACATTTGATATAGCGCTTTTCACATCTTATCATCATCTCAAAATGCTTCACAGAATATATTGTAAAGTGAATTGACTACAGTTCTCACGGCATATTGTTATGAAAAAATATAAATACATTGATGAAAATCAACTTGTTCCACCAGCATTGGACATTTCCAATGGCTTTCCAGTGGGACATACATTCCCTCCCTCCCCAATCCCTCACAATCCCTTTCTCTCATAATCAGCTGCATGGTTCACTATCTGCAGAGGCAGGAGCTTGCGGTTGCTAAGGACGAGATGGATTAGGATTAGAAGGCACTTGCCTCCCTGACAGACTGCAGTAACGGTCGGTATTATTTCCACTCTCCGCGCTGCATCCTCCCAATCGCCAGTTCCTGTCGCTGCCCTGGGAATATGTTCACTAGGGAGAGAGGACGCAGAGATTGGCATGTTGGAAGCCGTTTCTATCCAGATAAAATCCCGCCGGGCTGGATGTGGCCCGCCATGTGCGTTAAATGTTTACAGCAATCTTCTTGTCAAAATCCATGTACTATCCATGTATTATCAATGGAATCGGTCGTTCAACACAATATATTTGTTCCAAAAGATATTTGGAAAATTATTGTCAGAAACCCTACCTCCAATCTCAGTTGATATTCTGGAATTAAATTATTATTTTGGGGGTTTGGTAATTGTTTCCATTTTTGAGTTCCATTTACATTCCAATAATACATTCCAGTATTATTTCTGTTTGAAATCATTATTCCTACTGATTGCTTAATGGAGTCATATGTGTAAAGTGGATAGAGCATGGTTCCGATTGCAAACGTATGTGGAGTCCTGTAGCTCAGTGGTTAGTGCACACGCCTTAAAAGCGAGAGACCTGGGTTCAATTCCAGGCAGGGCGAAACCTTGGGCAAGTTTCCTTACATCACACGCCTGATAATAATCCCTACAAAAAAATCAATAATAATTTGGTCACTGAATTCACGACTGTTTGTGGGACAATGCTGTGTGCAAATGGCTACTGCGTTTCACCCACAAAAATCCAGTCAATTCACTTTTCAGTATATTCTGAGAAGCGCTTTGAGACATCTAGAAGATGTGAAAAGCGGTACATCAAATGCAAGGATTATTACTATTATTACCAAATAAAAGTGACAGGGTTTAGATTCTTCCCATGAATCTCCACAGTTGCTTCCTTACCTCAATGTTCTATCAGACAGTGCACATAAACCAGAATGTACGTGAACAACAACAACAAAATTATATTTGTTTAGCAACTTTCAAGTCAGGAGGCCATCCCAAAGAGTTGGAAAATCAGTGCTTCGGATTCGACCTGCGGTAGGGATCGAGGAGGGTGGAGGGAAGGAAAGGGAAGGGGGTTGACCGATGGCATGGTAAAGAGGAAGGTCTTGAGGCTGTACTTGAAGGAGGCTAGGGAGGGGGCAAGGCAGACGGATTGCGGGATAGAATATCAAAGGTTGGGGGCAGAGTGGCTGAAGGCTTACCCACCAATGGGGTGGGTGGGTTGGGGGACATGGAGCAGGCCAGAGCCCACCGAATGGAGGGATCAGGCAGGTTGGTAGGAGGTTATGAGGTCAAAGAGGTAGAGGGGAGCAAAGCTGTGGAGGACTTTGAACAACAACAACAAAATTACACTTGTATAGTTCCTTTCACATCAGGAGGACCAGCAACTTGAATTGAATCGTCTGTGTGATGGGAAGCCAGTAGGTCAGGCGAGGATGGAGGTGATAAGATTCATGGAGCCTGGTGCTGAAGAGGACACAGGATGCAGAGTTTTGGTTGATCTGCAACCTATGGAGGGAGGAATTGGAGAGGCCGACAAGCAGGGCAATGCATAGCAGAGCCTCGACATAATGAAGGCATGAATGAGAGAACTGTTTATATATCTCACTGCTGGTTCAAGATAGGTACTAACTGTTGATGAGCGGGAAGATGCAGCTTTGGGTAAGCTGGTAAGATGCAACTTACCCAAACCATGGGTCCATGGTTTGAGTTCATGGACCCAAACAGGCATGTTCTATAGGGGTCTATAGACCGACCCCTATAGAACATGCCTGTTTGGGTCCATGAACTCAAACCATCCACTGGTTTGATGGTGCTATAAAAAATAGCCACCTGTCAGCACTTCCGGGTCACCCACTTGTCAATGGTACCTTTCCTGTTGCACTATATGCAGAAAGTCAGTGCCTATTCTCACAAGTGCTTCCAGCAATGGAAGAGTCACCATTAGAGGCCTTTTGCTCCATTACAATAAGCCACACTGTGGGTTCACAGGCTAATCAGGTTACGATGGGCACCATGCTATAGCAGGGGTCAGCCCGTATAAAGGCAGCAACATTTAAGAATACTAGCTAAAATAACTACATCAAAAACCTGAAGCTAAATCAAAGGAATGATAGATTGCCTGCTGAGGGGTGGATGCCAGAATTGAGAAATGTCCATGGCCCACACAAGCATTGTTTTTGTGTTTCCCTTCCAGAAACATACCCTATAAGAATCATGTAGAAATCCTACGTTTTAAATTGTGCACCATATAGTTTAATTTCACTATTTTAGTTACAACAGAAACTTTAAACGGGCTATGTACAAAAAATCATACAAATTTAAAAACAATGCACTTATCAATAAAGTACATATATACAACAATAATCATCAAATCCAGAGCAAACAAACAAAGTGAAACACATAACCAAGTGAACCAATGCACATAATGTAATAGTATTAACAAAGAAAATATATAGTCACAGTGGAAAATGTTTCTCGTGAACCAGAGCTCTGATGTCCTCCATTATCCATATCTGTCTTACGTTTCTGACAGGCTCATAGTTTTAGAATTGGAAAATATGCAAAATTGTGATATTGGTTCCTCTATTCTGGTTGTTCCCTGTGCTGCCTCAAGGTTATAATAATAATAATTCTAATACTACTAATAATAATAATCCTTGCATTTGATATAGCGCTTTTCATATCTTCTAGATATCTCAAAGTGCTTTACAGAATATACTGTAAAGTGAATTGACTGTATATATTTGGACGAAACATGGCAGCAAATTGTCCCACAAACAGTCGTGGATTGAAATGCCCGATTTATTATTGTTTTTTTGAGGGATTATTATCAGGCGTGTGGAGTAACGAAACACGCCCAAGATTTCACCCTGACTGGAATCTAACCCAGGTCTCTTGCTTGTAAGGTGAGTGCTCTAACCACTGAGCTACAGGGATCCACTTGTACCAGGCAAGAGCCAGAAGGGAGACCGATCTGGAAGAGAGTAGCCGGAGAGGGAGCGAGGTAAAACAGTGGTTTGTGGCTAGATGAAATTGTGGGCTGCTGGTTGAATCCCCTTGACTTAAAGGAGCAAAATAATTTGAAAATCATAAAATTGACTGAAATCTGGCAATTGAAAATAATCAATCAATCGATCGATCGATCGATTGATTGATTATTATTACTGCCCAGTCAGTCAGTCAGTCAGTCAGTCAGTCAGTCAGTCAGTCAGTCAATCAAAATTACACTTATATAGTGCCTTTCACGTCGGGAGGACGTCCCAAGATGCTGAACAATCAGGTAGGGACCAGAGCAGAGGGGAAGTGGTTGGGGTAGGGGGAAGGGGAGTAGGAAAATTTACTATATTTGTGGGCGAAACACGGCAGCCAAATTGCGCACAACAGTGTCCCACAAACAGTCGCGGAAGTGGGGCCGGGAAGAAAGGGGGAAAAGAGGGTAAGGGGGAGAGGGAGGGAAATGGGAATGGTGTCAATGGCACTGACTAGAATCTAATTTCTGATCTTGTACATTTCTATGGAATTTATGTACAAACATTGCAGTTGCTGTTTCCTGAAATGATTTGGATTTTTTTTTTTACCAGCTGAATGTCTTGGCACATACGGAAACCCATCAATGTGCTTAAAAGTATGCAAACCAAATTGGCTTCTCACCTACACATGGAAATTCCAGTATCCTGGAGGGATATTTCCTGCTTACCTAATTCTGGAGAGATAAACAATAACAATAATAATTTGCATTTATATAATATCCCTCATGCAGGATAGTGTCCCAGAGCACTTGACAGTGATAGAGCACGACATGGAGCAGGGAGAGGGGAGTTGACCGTAGGCACGGTCGAATAGGAAGGTCTTCAGACACAACCTGAAGATAATAATAGTAATCCTTGCATTTGATATAGCGCTTTTCATGTCTTCTAGATGTCTTAAAGAGCTTCACAGAATATACTGTAAAGTGAATGGACAGTATATTTGTGGGCGAAACGCGACAGCCAATTGCGCACAGCAGTGTCCCACTAGTTGTGGATTGAAATTACCAATTTATTTTTATTTTTATTAGGATTATTATCAAGCGTGTGGAGTAAGGAAACTTGCCCAAGGTTTTGCTCTGCCTGGAATCGAATCCATGTGTCTTGCTTGCCAGGCAAGTGGTCTAACCACCGAATTATAGGGGATGGAAGGAGCAAGGCACAGGAACTGTTCCAGAGTTTTGGGGTGCAATGGTTGGAAGTGCAGCCAACAATGATAAGAGACAAGGGACAAGCTGAAGGCTGGAGCCAGTTGAGCAGTGGCAGCGGGTACTTTGGTAGGTTGGGGAGTCAGCAGAAGTAGAGATAGAGAGGTGCCATAGTGTGAAGGGATTTGAAGACAATCACAAGGATCTTGCGATAGATCCGTTCGTTAATAGGGAGCTAATAGGGCCTGGCTAATACTGGTGTGATGGGGATATGGAGTTTAGAGTGGCAGAGTTTTGGATTAAGCATAAGCACAATTTGGCAAACAACAAGGCTTGGGGACCCCAGAGTTTGTAATGAGGTTACTACTGGAGTCTAACCAGCTAAACACAACCGCTTGCCATTGAAAGCACTATCTGGCAAGCTTTCCTGATGCTTTTCCAGTTAGGAACACTCTACTCATCAGGGCTTTGGCTTTTGAGGTTAACAGGAGCTGATTGGGAAGAATCCCAGCCTAGTAAATGGTCTGTTCTTCCATGTCCTACTGATGAACTAGCTGTCTTGGCTGTTAGCAGAATACTATGGACGTGCCTGGCTCGGGAAGCAGACGACTGATCACCATAAAGAGTTGACTTAGTCCTGATATCACATTGCCAAGTGGACTACCCTCGTAGCCAGTTCAGCTCCCCCTGCCTATCTTCCTTCAAGGAGGATAATCATTAGATGGTCAACACGATGAGATTAATAGTCTTTGCAATTGATCTAGCACCCACCTCATCGAAAAGGTAAAGAGGTTACCTAGCCTCAATTCAACTGGTTCCACCTCCCTCTGTACCATTCCAAGTCAAATACAGTGTTATTCAAAGATTTACACTATATTATTAGTATTTAACAGTTCACATGCTGCAAAACACCTGTTGACTTTAAACTTTTGCCCTGTTTTAGGTCAACTACAATCTTTTGTCTAAATTGAGGCACTTCGATTCCATGTCATGCCTCAGAGCAAACACTGACATTCAGTGCTATTTATAGGCAGTTTAGAATATTGCGAGAGGAAATATGTAAATGTTAAATGAAACTTCAACAATTATGCAACATAAAATGATAAATATTGGATTACAATTTTCTGTATGGGATGAGTTTCTTCAGCACTCCAGAACGTACCGCCTTCAATAAGTTAGAAAATTGTTCTGACATACACCAACTACATTATGTTATTTCCTGCTAATAAACTGCAAATTATTGCTTGATAACTCAAGACAATTGGGTCTTCAATTGGGTTGCTAATCCGGTCGACCTGATGTCGTCACATGCAAATAGCAGGAGGGTGGGGAATGGCATTTGAGGGTCAAAGAGAGGAGCAGATTCAACACAATAATATGCTGTTAGGAACAATGAAACCGCCCAGTTAAAAAAATAAAGAGACTGAATAATTTTAACCTTACAATCTCAACTCAAGATCTGGGAAATGGTGCTTAGAAAAAAAACGCTGAAGCTAAACTCTCGTGTGTAATTCCATCTAAACTCTGTATCCAGGTAACTCCCATAATTTCCATGGCTCTTTAGCCTAATTATTTCATCTGACCAGAAGTTTTGCGCCGGGCTTGACGTCTACGTAAAAGCGGACTCTAACTTCTAAAGGTGATTGTTTGGTGTATGTTAACAGCGCTGATCGGAGTCCAGGTGATAATCAGCCGTGTAGGTGTAACGACTCAGATTTGTCACAATGCACTTATGAAGTAATCCTTCTGCTTTGGTTCAAATTAAGGTGTGGCGCCAACTCAACTTATGTTTGTTCGGGACAAACTCTGTTCATGGTATGAACCAGGATGTGCAATTTACAAATCCTACCTTTTTAATAACCAAACACATCGAATTCTACAATATGATGACTGCCCAGTTCATAGCCTCTTTAAACTCCTTCCGTGCCTTCCCTCCCACAGCTCACGCTCTGTAGCAGGTACAATACTACTCCTGTAAATTAACACTGGGACGAACTCAGAACAAGCCAGAAAGCAGTTACACAACCACCTCATTTCCACTCAAATCACGCTCCACAATGTGGATCCATTGCTAATCTTCTGATAAAAAAAATCTACATTTGCCTTAGATCTTATATCAACATGACAGATATAGTACAGAGAGGAGTTAATGGCTATCCTGATTCAGAATTCATTCTTACCCTGCTGAGCTGTCTGTCTTAACAGCCTGAGGTGCTGCTCACAGGTAGTTGTAGCTTAAGGTGTGTTCCGCACTCGTATGGAACAGGTCAGCCAAGCGGATCCATTACAACAAGGGAAGAATCTTCCAAAGGAAAAGAGAACTACAGCAACAGAGCTGATGAATTTGCTCAGGGTTACCAGAGGATGAACAGCCGGACTGTTGACCAGGTGAACTGCTTCAGCAGTGAGGTGTGCTGCCTTGATGCAATGCTCTGTGTCATTCCAGTCAAACAAAGGGACATTTCACCCAGCAGCAGTGAGAGAGAGAAAAAAAAACGCTCTGT
Source organism: Hydrolagus colliei (assembly GCA_035084275.1). Taxonomy (NCBI): domain Eukaryota; kingdom Metazoa; phylum Chordata; class Chondrichthyes; order Chimaeriformes; family Chimaeridae; genus Hydrolagus; species Hydrolagus colliei. Next base: position 59,692,754 of record CM068742.1, on the reverse strand, counting down.
ATCAGGAATTAATCATTAAACCGACTGAAATCTCTTGCTGGAGCTGGACTTTGCTGAGGCAAGTTACAGGAAGAGAGAAAGACAGAGAGAGAAAAAAGTTTGCTCACCTGAGACTCAGTGGTGTTGAGTCAGGCAAGCTCTGTTTTGATCACAATCTCCCATGGCTCAATTTCCTGCAAACACTAGCATTTGAATTAAAAAATATCTTTGAGACTGTTTAGCTCTGGATTTGCATGACCTCTTGGTGTTAGAATTTGGCTTAAGTCATTGGTTATTAAAGCACCATGTGACGCGAAACCAAAATAAGTGCCTGAATTTGTACACTCACCACTGAACAAGCCTCTTTTTTTTAACCCCTTATTGGGTTTTGCTTTAACCTCTTGGAAAATTTAACGAGAGGAAACAGATTTAGACAATTATTTTTGTCAAATAATATTCGTACAGTTCTACAAATACCTTGTTGTGAGACGCTGTTGTGCGCAAATTGGCTGCCAAGTTTGCCTACAAATACACAGTCAACACATATCACATTAAAATCCTGTTTGAAGCATCTCAAAAACACGATTGGGTGCTATATCAAATGAAAAGAAATATTAATATTATTATAGTGATTATTATTATTATTGTACTGAGCCACTTTTGGAAATATCTTCTTGCTGGACAAAGTACCTGCTACATTGACAAGAGTGATAGGAGCATGCAAAATTACAGAGATTGGTTGAAGCCAACTCCCTACCTTTCACCCTCCCAAACTGCCTTCTTGAACTGCACTTTTTACCTACACTTCACCATATCCCTTGTATTTGAACTTGGGTCAAAACATCAAGGTTGTCTCAAAGTACTTCACATAGTGTAGGTTGTAAATTAGTGTGACAACCAATATGCACACAGTAATGTTCCACAAACAACAATGAGCTGGTTGACAAATTGTGTCTGGAGGACTGTTGGCAATGAACACCGGGAGAATTAACCTTTCTCTTTTCAAATAATGCTATGGGATCTTAAGCATCCACTTGATCAGGCAGATGTTACCTTGTTATAACTTCTTACCCAAAGATTGGCAACTCCTAAAAATGCAGCATTCCTCCAGAATGAAATTGGAGTTTTAGCCTAGGCCATGAGCTCAAACACCCAGCATAAGGCTTGAACTCACAAACTTCTAGTCCGTAGGCGAGAGTACTACCAACTGATCTAGCATGATACATGTCTCTGTGGTACTAATGGGTTGAGAGGCGCAAAGGGTTGAAAGTGCATGCATTGTTTTTACATGGTGTATATTTGCATGTGCACACAATTTTAAACAATGCCAGCTAAATATACCAAGACAAATATGAGCCTCTTTCAGAAACCATACAATGCTTTGTTGGAAGACAGGTTTGTGTTATACAATAATCCTTGTATTTGATAATAAAATGTGTCATGTTGTAGAGATGTCTCAAAGCACTGCACTTCACAGCATTTACTGTAAAACGTAGTAGCTGTGTATTTTGGTCTAGAACGTGAGAGCCAATTTGAACATAGCAATGACGTATACACAATAAATTGTTTATGGAAATCAACTGGTTTGTCATTTGACTCCCATATACACGGTGTACATAAAAGAGATGTTATGATGTGTTGCTATTCTCAGCTTCAGTATGTTTGTTTCACACACAAGCTTTAGCTCCTCTAAAGGTGTCTGTGTGCAGAAAAGATTTCTTATCATTTTTACTAAAAAATGATGTAAACCTGCATTGAAGTATTACACATTTTTAAGTATAATTATTAATAATTCACTTCTGTATTCAGGTCAGCACAAAGTGTAGCATTGAGCTGTATAGCTCAAAAGTTACTTGTTTTATCTCTGGGCTCTGCTTAGCTAATGTTAGTTGGAATAATAATAGTAAAAAAAAGTTACTTTTTTTGTACCACCTTTCATATCAGAAGTACAGCAAAGTCCCACAACCAGCCATAAAATAAATGACTCATTTATCTGGGGAATTGATGGCCAAGACACCAGGAAATATTCACTTTACTTTTGAATCTTTACTTGGGATCTTTAAAGTCCACCTGGACAGGCAAACGGACCTTGATTTAATGTCTCATCACCACCAGCAATGCTGTGCTCCTAATAATGATAATCCTTGCATTTGATATAGCGCTTTTATCACATCTCCAAGACGCCTCAAAACTCTTCACAGAATATACCATAAAGTTAATTCCCTGTATACTTTGTGGGTGAAATGCGGCACTGCACGGCACTGCAGTGCCGCATTTAATATACTTTAACACAAGGTTATGGTAAGATGAATTCTTCTACACAATGAATGGTTAAAAATTCAGTCTACAAAATGTGATCGGCTACATTTGATGGAGGATCAAAGCATTTTGTGGCTAAAAATGAGTATAAACTGAAGTCTTTTCAGCTGCTAATCAAGGTGTGGCAGCCCATGTGACAAGTATAAATTGCAATAAAAAAATTGCTGATAAATTCTAGACGTTTGATATTTGATATATCCAGCAAAAAGGTGTCAGCGTTGACTCAAATTGTCAGCTTGTTTGCTTGGATCAAATTTGTTCAGGGCATTTCCATAGCTCATTCACAAAGGGCAGCCATGTGCCCTCATTCACAAAGGGCAGCCATTGTGGATCTAATCAATGTTCAGGTTTGATGTGTACCATATGGGATTCTTAAAAATGATAACAAAATTCATACATTTGATATAGCATCTTATCAAGTCATTAAGATGTTGCAAAGAGCTCACCGGTGTAAATTGTGGGGTTTCTATGTTACCTTTTTCAGCTGTATTAACCATGATATGAGGTTTACTAACAATTTAAAGTAGACGTTAGTGTAAAACAAGCCACTCTCTTTGCATGGTGGGAGTCACACTCGACCACATACTGGCCAGGCCAATCAAAGGTCAACATGTACTGCTGAGTCCAAACTACAAGCTGGCATCAACTAATGACAGATAATGACAGATACACAATGAGATTTATAACGAACAAGTCTCCTCAAGGTCTGGGAAAGTTAGGGAGGTAAGGGACCTCTGAGATACTGGAGTTAAGGAGGCAAGGCAGGGGGCAGAGGAAGAAGGGACAGCAATCAATGACTAATTTTTAAAGGCAACAGGATAGAGACATTTGCTAGCAGGGTAGAGACATTAGTAAAGTGGAACATGAGATATGAAAGAACCATTGGAAGGAGGACAATATATAGGCTATGTGTGATGGGTGAGGCACAAAAGGTTGATGGAGTACTAAGGGACAATAATTAAGAAGACACATTCTTTTGAAAACTTTATCAAAGAGTTTGGCAATTAGTTGGACAAAGGTCAATAAACGGATTCTTATGGGGTCCATGGCCTGTTCCAACAGGAGACATCTGATTATTGTCCTGATGCTGCGAAAACGGTATAAAGATAGGAAGGTTTGAGGGGTAAAGTTACAATCATTTCAACCATCAACCAAGAGCCACAATCATTTCAACAATCGAGAGAACGAAAGAGAACCAGCAAGAGAGTTAGAGGTCAGGCTAGCAGGAGGATAGTACACAGTGGGGCAGTGAGCCAACGGTCAGAAGAGGATAGGTCTGATTGTTTGGGGGTCGTGTGGTCAGCCAACACCAAAGTCAGACTATCAAAGACTTGTGCTGCTGAGAGAGTTCAGCTGTGCGATCAGTCGGTACTGTAGCCTGGAAAATACAACTGAAGGGTTAAATGGAAAAAGAGAGAGAGAGACAGACAGAGAGAGAAAGAAACCTAGATCGATCATCAACCCAACCAACGAACCTAGAACACAGCCTGACTGAGACTGAGAGAGAGAGATATACAGAAGTTGAGGAAAAGGCAAGCAGGGTGGAGCAGAGATTCAAGGAGATCTACCACCAGAGAGAAACTGGACCTTGAGGTGGTGCTTCTTGACAGACACCCAGAAAACGGTAGTATATCCACACACTGACGCATCCACACACTGCGGGGTGGGAGTGATACTCGTGCGCGGAGTAGATAAGTTGGTTACTAATTTTAGAGTATAAATTTGTTTATTTTGATGCATTTTGTTTGTGTCCCCTTTTAGTCTACTGTCCTTATCAGCAAGCAATAAGCTTTTGTTATTCAACTTTTAATGTGTGCTGCTCAAAGGTGCTTTATAAATGTAATTCTGTTTTTGATGTAACTTGGAAAAGCATTAACCGTAGAATTAAAAAGCATTAACCTTAGAATTTTGTAAATTGTAAATGACATTAGGAAATCTGTAATCCAGTCCCTTGTATTGAGTAAAGTATTTTTCTGATCGATTACACAAGGTATACTGTAAAGTGGTGTGACTATCTTTTTGTCAAATGGTCTTGGACGCTACTATGCACAAGGGGTGCTATGTAAATCCAAGTTGTTGTTATTGCTGTTTACAATGCTTATCTGACCCAGGGCTCCCTAAGCCTTGCCATCCACTCTGTCCAATATCAACAACAACAAAATTACATTTGTCGGGAGGATATCCTAAGGGGCTGGACAGATAGTATTTCAGACCCAACTTAGAATCATAGAATCATAGAATTTTACAGCACAAAAGGAGGCCATTCGGCCCATCTAGTCTGTGCCGGCTCTTTGAAAAGAGCGATTCAATCCCACTGCCCTGCCCGCTCCCCATAGCCTAATAGACCCGTTCTCCCTAAATAAAGATCTAATTCCCTTTTAAAAGTTGTTATCGAATCAGCCTCCACCACCTTTTCAGGCAATGCATTCCAGATTCAAACAACTCGCTGAGTGAAAAAATTTCTTCTCAGCTCCCCTCTACTGCGCCTTGAAACTATTTTAAATCTGTGACCACGAGTCACAAATTCACCCACGAGTGGAAATAGTTTTTCTCTATTTGCCCTGTCGAAACCCCTCATGATCTTATAAACCTCTATTAGGTCTCCCCTCAATCTTCTCTGCTCCAGAGAGAATAACCCTAGCCTATCTAGCCTCTCCTCATAGCTGAAGTCCCTCAATCCTGGCACCATCCTAGTAAATCTTCGTTGTACCCTTTCCAATGCCTTCACATCCTTTCTGTAGTGTGGTGACCAGAATTGAACACAGTATTCCAGCTGAGGCCTCACCAAAGTCCTATAGAGGTTAGTCAGCACTTCCTGACTTTTGTACTCTACTTCCTGACTTTTGTACTCTACTTCCTGACTTTTGTACTCTTGGGGGCTAGGGTTTGGGGAGTTGGAGGGCAGGTGGGGAAGGAGGTTGATGGAAAGCATGGTTAAATAGAGGGCCTTGAGTTGGGTCTTGAGGGAGGCAAGGGAAGAATTGAGGTGTAGGGACTGTGGGATAGAGTTCCAGAGTGTGGTTGAAGAGTGGTTGAGAAGGCCTGCCTGCCAATGCTGGGCGAGGCGGGGCATGTGAAGCAGGCTGGAGCCCTCTGAGCGGAGGGAGCGAGCAGATGGGTAGGGGGTTAGGAGGTCGAAGAGGTAGTGGGGAGTGAGGCCATGGAGGGCCTTAACTGAAAAAACCTATTGCTTTAAATGCAGATTTTCTGAAATCAAAGTTTCTCCAATGAATATTGGAGTTGATCATGTACCAATCACAAACCACCAGTGATCCTAGCATTTTGTGTTTGTGACAGGATATCACACTACAAGTACATAACAGAACAAAACACACTAATTTTAGAAACTAGCACTTGATACACCACAATTTTGTTTTTGCATTAATCTAATATTACAGTCTTGGTTTTCAAACAATACCTTTTCAAGCTGTGTAACTGGAATTGCTTTTGTCTTGTAAATGTGATTTCCGTTGTTTACAACTTTACAAATGAGGCATATACTTAATCCAACTCCATGTATGGTGGGTCAACCGTTAGACCTTGTGCCAGCCTTAGTGTATCACTTACAAAGGAAAGTATAAGCTTTGAGTTCGGGAGTTGGTACCTGACTTCAAGGTGACATGTTTGCCGATGGAATGTCAGAACTGATTGAAAAAATTCAGTTTGTTGGGGTCCATCCCTGGGAACTAGTCTAGTTTCTATTCAAGTGAGAATTGATGTGAGTGAGCCAAATTGTAAATTGTATTGTGTGCCTGACTACATTCTTTAGCTGTTGCCAGGAGGATAATAATAAAATACGATAATCTTTACATTTGATATAGCGTCTTTTACATTGGGAGGGTATCCCACATTGTTTCGCGGAATGTAAAGTGGAGTGATTAGGCACTTTGTGGGTGAATAGTGGCAATGCTCTCATGCATTTCATGCTGAGCTGTGCTGCTTCTAAGAGGCTGACACAAACTTTCTGGTACCTACTGCAAATCAAAGCTCTCAATTGAAAAGTGTTCCTCGCAGGACAAGCAGCAAGAAGCTTGCCAGACAATAAAGTTTTGATTAGTAAACTTCCAGCAGTACCCCCAACACACACTCTGGTCTCTCCAAGTCTGGTTCTGGCCAACCTGCATCTAATATTTTCAGGAACTAGCTAAGGAGGATATATCACCACAGGGAGAGATCGCACATTCCCTTCCAGACACAGGGAAATGTCCATGTGTAGGTGGCAATGCACAAGTGGAACTCTTAGTCCTGTTTGAATACTCTTAAGCACAGTGATGGGTTTCTGCAGTTGTCACCCAGCTGACCAAAAAAACAGTATTTGGCCTCTGCACTGTTATTTCGCTGCTGGTCCCAGTTCTGTGTGGGAAGCATCAACAAAAGTGTATTTACTACACACTACAATGCAAATTTATATTTATATAGCATCTTTCACGTCGGAAGGACGTCCCAAGGTGCTGGACAATCCAAGGTGCGCACCTTAGCTTGGGGTGGAGTGGTCAAAGTGTGGGGTCGAGTGGGGGTGAGGAGTGGACAGATGGGTGAAAGGGCTATAAGAAGGCAAGGACTTGAGGTGGACATTGAAGGAAGTATAGGAAGGGGGTGAGTCGAAGGGATATCATTCACATATGCTAGTTGTCAACTGAACAGTTTCCTATCCCCCAGCCTCAAGCATATGTAGTATGTCTAGAGCCAAGCAACCAGTGTCATGAAATACTGAGGGACAAGCTAAAGTTTGGCTCAACCCCGGCAAAGGCCGGATGGGACCTGACCCCGGCAGCAGCCTCTCCTGTGCAAACCACTCGGAGTGCGCTCAACCGGTAGCCCATGAGCATACCCAAAACTATGACTGAAATAAACGTGAGGGTAATCATGTAAATGTACAGAGGGATCCTTGAGATGTAAAGAGCGTCCAGGAAATGTATGTGCGGTAAACATGTGCTCACACAGTGCACATCGGGGTGCCTTCCGAAAGCGTCTAGTGTGTCTTATCAGGGTGTGCGCACTCATGGACATGGACATACTGCAGGAAACAGGGGCGACACCTGACTGTTTTAAAGCGAGCGTCTCAAAAAACCTGTGCGCAACCTGTGTGCAGTGAAGAAATGTTACGTAAACAACGGATTGTTTTTTCTATCGGGAGAAATGTAACGGAAGATGTTGTACATTGTGTTGGTTTGGGGTTTCTGTTGTACCAAATGTTATATTTACAAATAAATATATATTGTCACACAAAAAAAACATGAAGTCATGAAAAATACAGGCGCAAAATGCTTTCAGGAGAAACCAAAAAATTAAACAATTGAGTGTATTGTTCAAAAGGATAGTTTAGCTAAATTCTACAGCTGGTTTAGAAGGACAAACAAGGTAAACGACTTGTTAAGGGATTTATATTTGATATTGGAATATTTTGCACTAATAATTTTATTTAAAGTGAATTAGATTCCTCAGTGTGGCTCAGTGGGTGAGACTTTCTATTCTGGGTCATGAAGGTTTGTGGGTTGAAACCCCACAGTGGTATTTGAGCTCATCATCTCGACTATTGGCCTATTAACCTTGATGTAAAGGGAATGAACTATGTAGCAAAGAAATTACAACACACAAGATGACTTTCTTATTTTAATCAGAGCTCTTCCACTTGAGTTAACTGCTCTAATCCCATGATTTTTCCTATAATTCCGATTGTTTTCTTACTACCATTGTGTATGTGACTTCCTCAAATACAGTGTAATATTAGATAAAATATGTTCATGTGTCTGTCTGCCCTGATGGTTTCAATTTATATTGATGAATCCGGAGCACTACAAAGAGCAGGAAATTCACTCTGTATCCTGGCCAATATTCTTCCTCAAATTCACCAGCAGCCAATTTATTAATCACTAATTTTTTGCTGCTTGTGGGATGTTGTTGGCTCATATAGGCTTATGTGTTTACATAATGAGTAACTCAAAGTAACTCGCTGTGCAACGCACTTTGAATTGCTTCAATATAATAAGGTCCATTATCAAATACAAGTATTATTGTATTACTCAGTAGAACGAAAGTGTGGGTTGTATCTGCATAATATGAATCAACTCTCATCTAACAAGAGGAATGAGAAAAGGATTCCAGGCCTCAGATCTCAGCCCTTTACTTAAGCTTGTTTGCGAAATATCATAGAGAATCCAAATAATTGATCTTCAAAATACAATGTCACAACTGCTTGAACGTTTTGTTTGGGTGTCTGTGTGTGAGAAAAATTAACTGTGTTTTGAATTTATGTTACTACTGTATTTTAACAGATAATTTTTCCACGATTTCACATGGTATCATGGAAAATTGTATTTGCCACATAGTGGAAATGATCATCATTTATTTAGACTTGCAAACCTACAGTGTGGTGTATTGCTCTAAGCCTTCTTAAGTGAGACATGACCTTCAGCCTATGAAACGCATGACTTCACAAAGCTATGCCGATTAAGTCAAACGTGGATGTGGGATGAAACCTGGCACTCTCCCAAATCCCTTGCACGTATAAAACACAATGTTTGTGTACAATACTTGGAGCTACGTTTTAGACTGAGTTTAGATAACAGCTAAGTTTTAGACTGAGTTTCAAACAGACTTAAAGGGGGAATTGCCTTTATAGCAAAATGTGTACAGCAGACCTTTTCATTTGTTTTGTTCTGAAGCACATCAGAAAATCTTGCCACATTAGTTCCACACCTTGTCTTTATGATATAAAGGAAACATGGTCTTTCTGACTCTTCTCTCACTCAAACACAAAGGGAATGTCCATTATATGTTTTGTAAGAGTCACAGGGATCCAATTCAATTGAGGAGTTTTGATGAAACAGCAACAACAACAACAAATTGCGTTTGGGTCTCGCAACACTTAACAGCCAGATGCCGAGATGACGGGAGGGAGGGGCCGACTACAAAATGGTCGAAGAGAAAAGTTTTCAGTTGTGATCTAATACAGGTGAAGAAGAGAGCAGGGCAGAGGGATTGAGGGAGAGAGTTCCAATGCTTCAGGCACATAGTGGCTGAAGGCTCAGCTGCTGATTGTGAAGCAGAGGTTAACTACAGTAAACCACAAGAGACAAACATGTGTAGCTTTCAGACATAAACTGAACCCCACGATTGAACTACAGCTTTTAATCATCCAAGGGCTTTGTATATTTACATTAGCTGGCTACAGTTTGCATTTTGGAGTCCTGTAGCTCAGCGGTTAGAGTACTCGCCTTACAAGCGAGAGACCTGGGTTCAATTCCAGGCAGGGCGAAACTTGGGCAAGTTTCCTTACTCCACATGCCTAAAAATAATCCCTCAAAAAAACGATAATAAATCGGTCATTTCAATCCAGGACTGTTTGTGGGACACTGTGCACAATTGCCTGCTGCGTTTCACCCACAAATATAGAGTCAATTAACTTTACTTTACAGGTAGAGTATGGAGTCCTTTGAGACGTGCAGAAGATGTGAAAAGAGCTATCACAAATGCAAGGATTATTATTATTTTTTCCCATTACATGTCTAGGACATAAGGATGGATGAGCCCAGAATCGTAAAGATGAAAGGGTGTTAGTGGTTAGACAAATGAAATAGATTTATCCAATTGGCTAAGTGAGCAGCTAATAAGGCATTCTGAGAAGGAACATAATGGAACTGAAGCCAGGTAGAGTTCATTTACCTGCCAAGCAGTTGACAACAGTTTTGCATAAATCAGTTTTTAAAAAAAAAAATAATTCAACATTATTGAACGGAATGGGATGCACCTAGTGCCCAGGAGAGATTTTTTTTGTAGATTTCAGGCAGTACATGGTCCCTTCAAAATAAGATCCCACCTGACTATCGTTTGATGCCACAGAAATACAATGTATAATGGTGAGAATGTGTATGCTGTTCATTTCAACACAATTTCAAGCAGTTAAATTCAATACTATGTATTTCTATTGATCCGATATTTTATCTAGTTCCAGATGGTAATTATATGCCTTTCAGTGTGTTAAGCAGATTCAGCACTCTTAAGCAGTTTTAACCAGATGGAGAGTTTCTATTCCAGCAAAACAACAACAACAACTTTACACTTTTATAGCACCTTTCACATCAGGAGGAGTCCAACCCAAGTCGCTGGACAGTCATTGTTTTAGACCTGAGCTGAGGACAGGTGGAGGGAAAGTTGGGGATTTGGAGTGACCGATGGGACTGTCAAAGTGGAGAGTCTTGAGGCGTGACTTGAAGGAGGCCAAGGAGGGGGTGAGGTGGAGTTCCAGAGGTTGGGGACAGAGTGTCTAAAGGCTTGCTCGCCAATGGTGGGGCAGGTAGGTTGGGGGATATGGAGCAGGTCAGAGCCTGCTGAAGGGAGGGGGTGGGCAGGTTGGTAGGGGGTTAGGAGGTAATGGATGTAGGGTGTGGTGAGGCCATGGAGGGCTTTGAATGTGTGGACCAGGATCATGAATTGGATCTTCTGGATAGTGGGGAGCCAATGGAGTCGGGCGAGGATGGGAGAGATGGGTCACAAAGCTTGGAGGGTGGACGACATGGGCCGCAGCGTTCTGGATTATCTGCAACCTGTGGAGGGAGGAATTGGGAAGGCCGACAAACAGGGCATTTGCGTAGTCAAGCTGGGATATAATGAAGACATGAATGAGCGTTTCAGCGGCCTTGGGGATAAGGTAATGGCGGAATTGGGCAATATTGCGGAGGTGATGGGAGGCAGAACGGGTCAGGCTTGGATGTGGAGGAGGAAAGACAGTTGAGGATTGAACAAGACACCTAGGTTCCTGACTGGCTTGGTGAGGACGAGTGAGCAATCATGGAGGTTGATGCTACCAGCGGCTGTTGCATGAAGGCACTGGCACGAGCAAATTGATGTCTGACAATAGCGGTCCTGGAGTCGAGGGTAGAGGCAGAGAGATAGATTTGGGTGTCATCCACCTAGATGTGGAAGTTAACCCCATATCTGAGGATGATGTCACCAAGGGGGAGCATGTAAATGTTAAAAAGTAGGGGGCCAAGGACAGAGCCCTGGGAGATGACACAAGTGACAGTGCGTGGGCTGGATGAGAAGCCATTGGTAGCGACGAAGTGGAGACAATGAGAAAGGTAAGGCGAGGGCATGTCCGCGGAGATTGAGCTGGGAGGAGAAGTGGTGTAGGAGGATGGAGTGGTTGGATTACGCAACAAATGCTGTCGTTTATTTTAGCAGTGATTAATGCCCAATTATGTCCAATTCACCATAATTGGACCCTTTTAAAGTGCTATTCAAAATCTAGGAGCGGAATGTGCTACAGAATGAAGATTGATAGCTTTACCAAAAACAATTCTGTAAGGTTTGTATGAAGCTTGTATGAAGGCAGCAGAACTGATTCAGCAACTAGGAGCTGCCACTGGCTGACAAAAAGATTGAGAGTAACGGAGGTCATATTTGTTTGAGTATATCAGAAATTTCTTGGTGAAGTTTTGAATTATTAGTCAACCATATTGATAAACCTATCGCTAAAAGCAATGTGATGTTTTTAAAGATGATTAAGTGTGTGCATATATAACAACAGTTTGCACTTAGATAGCGTCCTCCTTGCCGGGTAGCGTCTCAGAGTGCTTAACTCCGAGCCAGGAAGGTGGGGTGGTGGATGTGGTTACAAGTGCAATTGTAGAGAAAGATTTTTTAGACGGGACCAGAAAAAGGGGAGAGAGGTGGCAAGGTGGAGGGACTGAGGGAGAGTGTTCCAGAGTTTCAGGACCTAGTGGCTGAAAGCGCAAACTCTGATTATTGGACAGTGTGTGCGAGGGACGAGCAGGAGGTTGGTGTAAATCGAGAGGAGGCACCGAATGGTGGAATGGGAAGTGAGAAGGTTGGAGAGGTAGGGAGGTGCCAGAGAGTGAAGGGATTTGAACACAAGTTGAGGATCTTGTGTTCAAATCTCCACTGGCTCCCCATTTGGTAATGGGGAGCCAGTGGAGTCTGGCCAGAACTGGTGAGGTGTGGGTATGGGCAGTTTGGTCTGCGTCAGTATTCGGGTGGCAGAGTTCTGAATCAGCTGGATCTTTTGAATAGTGGAGCAGGGGAGACCAGCGAGGAGTGAATTAGAGTAAGATGATAATGCGCTGTATTATATGTGTGTATCTATATGTTAGTGCATCTGTGTGTATAAGAGTTTGTGTGCCTAGCTATTAGTATCTGTGTTAGTGTGCCTGTATATTTGGAATTAATGATGCATGAACAATACATAGAGTAAATTTGATGGCTGAGCAGTCATTCCTTGTTCCAGGCTCGATAATCTTATAACAAGAAGAGGTCATTCATCTGACAGGATATGGGTGGCTAAGCCTTTGCTTCTAATTGTTTAAGATCGTAATTCGGGTGTTTTCTAACTGGGTAAAATCAATCTAGAAAGCAATGTACTGTATATTGCTCCCATAAATGCCATCTAAAGTCCTGGTGATGTGTGATTCTATTGTACATCTCACACAATGATGCCAACATGTTCACAATTACACAAACTGACATTAATATATTAATGTGATCTGTGCCACCTAAGTCTTGGTAGCAGAAAGGTAAACAGGTGAAATTAAATATTATAGATTTTTACATTCAAATAGACAGTACGGATCTTTTCTAATACTATGTTCCATATTGCCTAGCCATGACAACAAGAAATAACTAACAAAAACTTCTGAACAGTTTATTTCTGAGTTTTTTTTTACAGCATGTCACTGAGTTTATAAATGGAACATACAACAGCAGTATGTTTCAACAATAATAATAATCATTGCATTTGATATAGCGCTTTTCACATCTTCTAGATGTCTCAAAGCGCTTCACAGAATATACTGTAAATTAATTGATCATATTTGTGGGTGAAATTCGACAGGCAATTGGGTACAGCAGTGTCCCACAAACAGTTGTTGATTGAAATGACCAATTCATTATTTTTTGGAGGGATTATTATCAGGTATCCGGAGTAAAGAAACCTGCCCAAGGCTTCGCCCTGCCTGGAATCAAACCCAGGTCTTACGCTTGCAAAGTGAGTGCTCTAACCACTGAGCTACAGGGCTCCACAGTAACAACGACGATTTATATAAAACCTTTCACATTAGGAATATATTGAAAGTACTTCACACAGCTGACTGGGCTCCTGAATTAGGGGATGGGTGGAGAAAGTGAGAAAGATGACAGTACGTGTTGTCTTAAGTCAGGCTTTAAATGTGGGAGGAACACTTTAAAGTGTTACTAAGTTAGAATCAAGCTTCACCTCCTATTTAAGCCAAAAAATATTAAAATCTTTATAAAGCTGGGGTTTGGGAGCTGCTTTAGAGAATTCAAACAATAAAGTTTGAGCTTTAATCTTTGGCCTACTCCTATATTTTAAGCAAAAACACTTTGATGTTTGTTGTCAACAAAAATAACTTGCATTTATATAGTGTTCTTATCTTTATCCTTATCTTAGCTCCATGATAGCACTGAAAAGGTTTTATCCTTTGAGGAAAGGAGGGCCCACTGTGCCTATGAAATAATGATAATTAATTTGGCAAAGTTAGAGGAGAATGGTCCTGATCAGGGATCAGATGTGGGGTAGGAAGGACAGCTGGAGATCGAACCTGATGCTGAGATTGCATACAATTTCAGTAAGTCTGAGAGATAGACCAGGGATATCAAGGAATTTGCAGATGAGAGGATTTTGACAGAACCCAAGGTGTATGGCTTCTACCTTGTCAACATTCAGTTGCGGAAGGTTCACACTCATCTTGTCCCTGGTGTCTGACAAGCAAACAGAACATTGGTAGACCTGGTGCAACAGTTAGAATAGAAACAGTAGATTTGGATGTTCTCTTCATGTCTATATGTAGAAGTTGACTTCATGCCGGTGAATAACATCATAGCGAGGGAAGCGAGCACTCAAATGAGAATCATACCCCAAACATGAATCTAGCTTTTCATTTACAGCATTCCATTGCCATCCATCATAGGCCTATTTTGCAGGCATTGGGTGTTGAGAATTTAACAACAAATAATAATCATCTCTGCATTTGATAGAGCACCTAAAATGCCAAAAATAACTCAAAGTATCCTGAAATACAGTTGCTACACTTTACAGTAAAATCCACCTAAGTGCTTTAAGATGTGTTGACGATGTGATACGGCATTATTTCAAATGTAGGTATTATTATTAATGCACAGAGAGGAATTTTCTATAATGCCTATTCTTTCCTCCTGTTAAGCAGAATACTTAGAAGATATTTTTGTAGCTTTCACAGCAAACACAGAGATGTTTTAATTTTGTTGTTATTGTTTAACTTCAGTATTTAACTAAAGAATGCAGCCCTCACCTGCAGCCAGTGATTATCACATACAATTTTATAGGCTTTTGATTCAAATTGCTGCCTAAAGATCTTTGCTTACTGCATGTTATGATACTCATTACATTTCTGGGGAAAAGTCTTGTTGCAGGCTTCAAGCAGTTAAAAATTAAACACATTCTGCCTGATTGTTTGTTGAGTTACTTATTTGGGTTTCGACCAGCCCTTTCCAATTTATGATTTATAGATGTTTTTTCCAGTTGCTGTTTAAGCAAACTTCTGTTAGGGGGAATATGCTTTATTCCCCTTGTGTATTTTTGGAAGTGAAATTCTCGACATAAAAAACAACACTGTGCTTGACACAAGTATATTCACTGTTGCATGTATATTTCCATATTGTCTTGACAACACCCTGTAATTTGCAAATTCTCAGCCAACTTCCTGCTTCAGAACATGACACGATTGGCATTTAAGATGATAGATTTGGGAAATTTGGATTTGGAAATGGTTTTCTGATGCATACAAAATTCAAGAACAAATATCATGTCTTCAGAATAGGGCTATGGAAAGAGGATAGAATTGCAGGAAAAGTGCTTTAATGAAAGGTGATAAATAAGTCTGACAAAATGGTATAAAATGCACTATCTGATGATATCCTATTCTTGAAGATGTCCTAGTTGTTAACCCATCCCTAATTTTGCTTAAGTGGCTGCACTCAAACTAATTGCTGCAGTGAGCTGTGTGGGTGTGCGTGCGTGTGTGACCCTGAACTGTCCTTCCTTACCCACATCCACTCCATGACCAGGTAGTAGCCTTCCACTACCTCCGCAACATCACCAGACTCCACCACTGCCTCACCCCTCAGGCTGCCGAAACCCTTGTACACGCATTCATTACATCAAGGTTCAACTACAGAAACACCCTCCTCATCGGCCTTCCCGACTCTTCCCTTTACAAGCTGCAGATCATCCAGAACTCTACAGCTTGTGTCCTCCACGCACTAAACTCCGCGACCACATCACTCCCATCCTTGCCCAGTTCCATTGGCTCCCTATCCCCCAGATAATCGAATTCCTCACTTTCAAGACCATTCCTGGCCTTGCCCCCTCCTATCTCTCTGATCTGCTGTCTTCCTATGAACCTGCCCACCTCCTCTGCTTAGTGGGCTCCGGTCTACTTCATGTCCTCCACTCGACCTGCCCTACCATTGGTGGATGGGCATTCACCCTCTCTGTCCCCCACACTCTGGAACTCCATCCCACAGTCCCTGAACCTCGCTTCCTCCCTCGCCTCCTTCAAGGCCGGTCTCAAGACCCACTTCTTTGATCATGCCTTCTGCTGCCCTCCCAACTCTCTCTCTTCCCTCCTAACTCTCTTCCTCCCCTTCCCCTTCCCCTGCCCCTCCCACTTGCTCGAGTCCTGACCTGACTGTTCAGCACCTTGGGTAGTCCTCCCGGTGTGAAAGGCGCTCTATGAATATAATTTTGTTGTTGTTGTGTGAGGGTGGCAGGATACTTTATTTTTTGGTTAGCTGGATGTCTGAGACACTCAGAAACCCATCACCGAGCTAGAGCAGCAAAGCAAATGATTGAAAGTTCCACATATGTATACAAATTTCCATTTGTCTTCATGGAGTGCATACTTTCTCTATGCTTAATTCTGCAGGGCTTAGGCACATGATACAAAGATCGAAGGCTTGGGGTCCCCACAATGTGTATTTAACCAGCTAAAACTGCCTGGTTGCCACTGGAAATCCTGACAAATTTTCCACTGCTTGCCGAGCTAGGATTATCTAACTCATCAGGTCTTTGGTTTGCAGGGTTAACGTTAGTCACGTGGAAAGAATGCCAGCCTACAGTGACTTATCCTCTCTGTTCACACTTAACATTAATAGTAATCCTTGCATTTGGTATAGTACCTTTCACATCAGGAGCTTGTCCCAACATACTTCACATGATTTACTGCAAAGTGGAGGGACTATATTAGTAGGCAAACCGGCAGCCAGATTGCAAAAGCAATGCCCATGAAAAGTGAAGTGACCAATTTTATTTGGGGGATTGTTGGCTAGGACACTTGGAGAAACTCACTTTTGTCATGGGATCTTTAACATCCACCTGAACAGACAGACAGGACATTGATTTAATGTCTCGTCAGAAGGACGGCACCTCTGGCAGTGCAACATCCCCCAGCACAGCATCGGAATGTGAATTTACATCCCAATGTGGAGTTTGAACCCACCACCTTTAGATTCAGAAGTGAGAGTGCTACCAATTGAGCCAGCCTGACATACACTTGCAGATCATCAATAATTATCAATTATATTTGGCAAAATGTAATCTGTTAGATAAAATATCATAAAACAGCAACACTACCAACAAAATTACATTCGTAAAGTGCCTTTCATGTCCGGTCTATGTCCCAAGACACTGAACAGTCAGAGGTCAAGACCCAAGCAGGGGTGGGGGGTGGTGGGAAGGGTTGGGATGAGGGAGGGCAGAGAGGTAGGAGGGTGACTGAAGGCCTGGTCAAATAGGGGAGCCTTGAGACCGGTCTTGAATGAAGCAAGTAAGGGAACACAGTGAAGGGATTGTGGGATGGAGTTCCAAAGTGTAGGGGCATAGACGCTGAAGGCCTGGCTGCTGATGTAGGGCATAACGTGAGTCAGGCGAGAGACAAGGAGCAGGCTGGAGGCTGCTAAACGGAGGGAGCAGACAGGGTGATAGGGAGGGTAAGCAGGTCAGATTCAATCTTGAATTCGATCCTCTGAGGAATGGGGAGTCAGTGGAACCGAATGAGGGTTGGGCTGATGGTGTTTTACCTCATAAACCGCCAGCAGTAAATCTTAACAAATGGCTTTTTTGTTAAGCAAACGGCTTAACAAACTGCTCTCACCCAGTTATCTGGGGGTACGCCAAGGATCCATCCTTGGCCCCCTCCTCTTCCTCATCTGCATGCTCTCTCTTGGGGACATCATCTGCAGATGGGGCACACTTCCACATGTGTGCGGATGACACCCAACTCCATTTCTCCACCTCACTTTGCGACCCCCAGTCCCCTGATGTTCTGTCAGTCTGCCTGTCAGACATCAGGAGCTGGATGAGCGCGAACTTCCTGCAGCTGAATGTTGACAAGACAGAAGCCATACTCTTTGGCTCTCGTCAACGTCTTCAATCACACGGCTCTCACCTCCTCCACCTTCCCGGCCTGCCCCTAAAACTCTCCGAACCTGTGCGCAACCTGGGCATTAGGTTCGACCCCCCACTGTCCTTCCACCCCCACATCGATTCACCAGCACCCCTTACCAGCACCGCTTTTTTCCACATCTGATGGATCACCTGTCTCCAGCAATACCTCACCCCAAAAGCCGCTGAAACCCCCGGTCCATGCTGTTGTCACCTCACAGCTGGACTATCCAATGCCCTCCTCACCGGTCTCCCCTTCACCATAATCCATAAAATCCAACTCATTCAAAACTCTGCCGCCCGCATTCTCACCCACATCAAACTTCACTCCCCCATTACCCCAGCCCTTGCCAGACTTCACTGGCTCCCTATCCCAGAGAGGATCGATTTTAAGATACTCACCATTGTTTTCAAATCCCTTCACTCCTCTGCACCCCTTTACCTCTCCGACCTCCTCTCTCTTCAAACCAGCACCCATTGCCTTCACTCCACCGAATCTGGCCTCCTCCTTATCCCCCGAATCCTCCGCTCCACCATCTGCGGCCGTGCCTTCAGGCACTATGCCCTGAGGCTCTGGAATTCTTTTCCTCACTCCCTTTGTCTCGCCCCCTCTCTTCCTAGTTTCAGATCCCAGCTAAAGATGTTTTTCTTTGACCGCGCGCCTTTGGTCACCTTTCAACCCCTGCCCCTGGCTTGGTCCTGGGATTCGTTATTGTGAAGCACTCTGAGATGCCGTCTGGCGTGGAGGGTGCTATATAAATCAAAGTTGTTGTTGTTATCACGGAGCCTGGTTCGGAGGAGGACACAAGATGGACACAAGTTTTGGATGATCTGCAGCTTGTGGAGCAAAGAGTTGGGGAGGCTGACAAGTAGGGAGTTGCCGTATTCGAGCCTAGAGGTGACAAATGTGTGTGTAAAATATCTCATCTGCATTTTGCCAAATGTGACACACAGTATTTAAGCATCTTTTGTACATATATTTTACATTTTATAGATATAAATAATGATATTAGTCTTGTTACCTCGTCTTTATAGTGAACCCTTCCTATTACTGTACCCTGTTGGACAGTATTTTGGTGCACATATGTGCTACGTCATCATGATGCAATGTAAATCTAGCTGATCTTCTAAGAGGCAGTCCTGTTGCTGGAGATTTGAATTAGTTTCTCTCCCAGCCTAGACCACTTCCTCCTCAGGTATAACTAGGCCACAAGTATTTCCATTGATTCCCATCATAGTACCGTACCATCGAAAATTACAGCACTGAAGAAAACCCTTCTGCCCATCATGTTTGCGCTGTCAGAGTTTCTTGTATTGAATCAATGCACTTTCAGCACAAAACGAGGAAGCGGTGTTGGCTAATGGCAGACAGTAGCAAATGTACAAATAGTTCAACTTCTAGTACATCTCGCATTCTGAATTATTCTTTAATTACGTTGCGGTCAAATAAATTATCATTTGCTGGTCTACCCATGACTTTCCAGTTTGTGCACTGATTGCCAAATTTGGGAGAAATTCTCGGTGGGGTTTCCTGAAAGCTTGCAATGGATGTAATAACAATTATTAATAATTATAATCCTGTAGCTCAGTGGTAGAGCACTCGCCTTGCAAACAAGAGAGACCTGTGTTTGATTTCCGGCAGAGTGAATCCTTAGGCAAGTTTCCCTGCTCCACACGCCTAATAATAATCCCTAAAATAAACAATAATAAATCAGTCATTTCAATCCACAACCATTTGTGGGACACTGCTGTGCGCAATTGGCTGCCACATTTTGCCAACGTTTATACAGTTAATTCACTTTACAGTATATTCTGTGAAGCACTTCAGACTTCCACCTGAAAAGGTGGTGGAGGTCTTTGAGACATCTAGAAGATATGAAAAGCGCTATATCAAATGCAAGGATTATTATCATTATAGTATTTACTCCAGTTTAGTGTCTGGTGTATTTTGTAAGGTAAAACAGCAGCCAATTTGCGCCCATCTTATATCCCACAGTCATCAATGAAGTGAACAATCAATTTTATCTGGAAGATTGGTGGCCAGGGCACAGTGAGTTTTTCTTGCAATTGTACCATGAGATGTTTAACATCCATCTGAATAGTCAGATCACTCAGTTTAACTTTGCATCCAAAAGCAAATATGTAAAACATTTACAAAATTAGAAAATTTACAAAAGGTGGAATCAATAGGATTCTATGTTCCTAAAATGTTAAAGTGTTGACATGTAGACTTCAGTTCTAACTACCTTAGTTAAATTAATATAATTTCTTATTATCTTATTAATTATCAATTGTACATTGGCTGCCGTGTTTCATCCAGAAAATACACAGTATAATCTGTGAGGTGCTTTGAGATGCCTCAACAACGTAATTAGGCTCTATATCAAATGCAAGGTTTATTATTATTATAATCTTATGCTATAATTTCTTCAATTCTGAACTGGTCGAGGCTGTTTCACCAACACCGAGTTGTTCATTAATGTAGCAGGTTTTGCTAATCAAGAAATTCGGCCAATCTTTCAGTCAGCGCAATTGGTAGCATCCCTTTAGGGCAGTGGTTTCCAAACTGTGGGGCGAGCCTCCGCATATGGTTGGCTGGGGTGGGTTGCGGCCATTATTGTTCTTATTACAAATAAACCCGGCTTAACGTTGCAACGTTCGCTAATACGTCGTTCCCAGCGGGTGGAAAGGGGGCATGACGGCGCTAGGACCTGGGAGTGAGCCAGGCCGGCAGCGAGAGAGCGAGGCAGCCCGGCAGCGAGTGAAACCAGCAGCGAGTGAGTGAGCCGGGCAGGTAGTCAGGGAGCGAGAGAGTGAGCGAGGCAGGCAGTCAGGGAGGAACATTGTGCTGAAAAGCAAGCTCACACATCACACTAAAAAATTCTAAGTGTTGTCAATTGTAAATGTAAGTACTGTAATTAGGTTTCACAATTTTAATCATTTTTTTCATTTATTTAAATTTTTTTAACAATTCAATATGTTTTGTTTATACTTAAAAAGATTAAAAACAGGTAAAGAAAATATTGAATTAGTTGTTATCATTTGCGAAAATTATTCAATGTGAAGGAGGCGGGCGCAACAAAAACTTTGCTGAGTTAGTGGGGTGTGGCTATTTAAAGTTTGGAAGCCACTGTTTTAGGGCATTAGATTATGGATTCAAATGCCACATTGGAGGATTTTGATTGCTCATGGTCCAAACTGGCTGCCATGTTGGTTTACAAATACACGGCCGCTACATTTTTTAATGAATCTTGACGATGTGTTTGATGTTACAGTATATCAAATAGGCTTAATATCACAGCGAAGGATCACTATACAGTAATTATAAAATACTTCAATTCCCAGGAGTATGAGATACATTGCCACATTTCCCTCCCATTGGGATTGAAGTCTTGCTTATCTGTGTGGTTCTATCAGCATCAATTTAGAGCATAGTGGGTTCTGGATTTTATTAAGTAGATGTGCATTGCTGTTTATTTGAGGAACTGTGTCTCAAGCACTTTACTTTCCACAGCAGTGCTAACCACTGCTGAATTATTAATTCAAATGGATTTCTGGTTCACTTTCCTCTTATTTTGTCAGACCAGGAAGGGACACTGGGGAGGAAATTGCCTCTTGTGGAGCAGAACAAACGCCGTGGTAATTTATTCCTAACAGAATGTATTTGAAAATGAAATTTTCTTTGAAAATATAAATGCGCTTTTGTTTTACCAATTGAGAGCAGGTCTTTCACCTGAAATGTAGTGCACTTTAAAAGAGGTGCCCCACGCGGAATGCAATGCTAAGTGGAAAATAATGTGCATGATTTAAAACAAATCCAAAAAATGCAAGGAATATTATTATTCACAATGCAGTGAAATGTGCTTTTATTGTGAAATCTGATATGTGTGGAATAAGAATTAGCCTGGCACTCTAACCATTTGCCAATTACTTGATTCACGATTTTTCCCGCCATAAGATATGTTGCCAGCAGTTCACATTAATATTTTGTGAGCGTATTACCCTATTTTAGAATCAAAAAGGTTCACAAATGTGTATGGTACTTGGGACAGATTAGTAATACAGTACTGATCAGTCCATTCCCTCATCAGAATGTAAAGTGGTGGGTTCATGCAAAAACAATGCTACAATCAATTTTATAACACTAATTATCAGGACCTCACATAATCTAGGCTGACACTTCAATGTAAAACTGAGGTGTGCTATGTTGTTGCCGGTGCCACCTTTCAGATGAGACAATAAACCAAGGTCCTGTATGTCAGCTCAGGTTTACTCTTTACTGTCCTTTAAATGCTTTCTTCCATCTCTGCAGTATTGCCTGCCTCTGCCACTACCTCGTTCCCAATGCTCCTGAAACACTCATGTACCATCGTCACTTCTAGATTAACAATGTTACTTCACAAGCTCCATATCATATACAACACCTCCTGTAATTGGTTCCATGAGCCCATCACTCCTATCTCTGTCCAGCTCAACTGTCATCTCACCCCTTCAACTGTGGAACATCTCCCTCAATCCCTTCTCCTTGTCCCCTCCTTCCCCCTTTCAAGTTTCAAACCCACCCCGATCCAGCTCAGGGTCAAGCTCTGCCACTGTTATGTGTTGTGAGACACTAACCTGCATTGGGGGGAGAGGGGATGCACTATATACTGTAAGTGCAAGTTATTGTTGTCCCTCCAATGATCAACTGTAAAATCTACATCCTCACCTATAAATGGCTCCATGGGCTTGCACCACTCTGTTGCTGTCATTTACTGTTATTGTACACTCCACCTACTCCTTTTGCTCTGTCAACTCTCGTCTGCTTCATGCCCTCTTCCTGATTTACCCCACCATGAGCCTTCAATCACTTTACTACCTACCCAGGAATTCTCTCACCAAATCCTCCAGCTCAAGTCTTCCCCGTGCTTTCAAATCCTGCGTAAAGCCCATCCTTACGTATGCCTTTTTAGTGAGATGAGAAATACAAAGAGACATAGACATATTATAATATAATAATCCTTGCATTTGATATAGCGCTTTTCACATCTTCTAGACATCTCAAAGCACTTCACAGAATATATGGTAAAGTGAATTTACTGTGTATTTGTGGGCAAAACGAGGGCAGACACAAAGCAGTGTCCCACAAACTGTCATTGGTTGAAATGACCATTTTCATTCTTGTTTTTTTCTAGAGGGATTATTATTAGGTGTGTGGAATAAAGAAACTTGCCCAAGGTTCTGCCCTGCCTGGATTCGAACACAGGTCTCACACTTGTATGGTGAGTGCTCTAACCACTGAGCTACAGGATTCCACAAATTATTAAGTGAGTGGGTAGAATGATGGCAGATAGAATGTAGCATTGCCAAGATTAGTGATTGAGTATAGTTTCTATATAGGGAAGCACAGGAACAGTAGATGGGCAGAGAGATCTACGGGTTCCAGGCTGTAAATCTTCAAAATAATAATAAGCCTTGATATAGCACCTTATCATGTAATTGAGACATCTCAAAGTGCTTCACGGGATATACTGTAAAGTGCGGTAACTGTATTTTGTGGGGGAATTAGGCAACCAATTTGCACACAGCTCTCTCCCACAAACAACCATGGAGTGGGTGACCAATTTAATTTGGTGGATTGTTGGCTGGTTTGACCAATATTTAGTGGTATGATGATTATACCTATTTGTGAAACAGGAGTAGGAAAATTCCAGCTACACACAACAGACAAGTTGCTTACTATTAACAAAAAGAGTCTTGTGAGTTATACAAGGATTTTTTTGGTCAGGCAGGTGTTGATAGATGCAGAATTCCAAGAGTACCCAACCCAGTCTGAGAATTCAATGAATATCACCTTCACATGGAAATTATTATGTCTGGAACAGAATACACACTCTATCCTTGGAGGGACTCAATCTGCTTCTCTAATTCCAGAGAATATTTGTTTGCAGAGCCAAGGCTTTGGGACCTCAAAGTGTGTGTTGTGGGTACTTGCAAACATCCTGCTGCTTGTCTGGTTGGGAGACTGCAGTTGAAATTCATTTTGGTCTCAGTGAAATTATAATTTAAACCTTTTGTGTCACTTGAAATTACTGGTTTACTCATCGCCTGGGGTCCGATATATGGGTATGAGAGAAACTGGATCTAAAATGTGGTATTCAACATGGATCCACATTTGTAAATTATTGATATCTGTTGGTAACTGAATGTGAGTCACACAAGCCTTCAGGAACTCTGCTCCCAATGGTACAGGGAGTGGATTGTGTTTCAGTGATGTTTTTGTAGCTCAGTGTGTGACACATTTGGTTAGTGTCAAGCTCCAATGATTAGATCAAGTATAAATCCAGGTTATAACTCTTGCGTTGTGCACCCAAAGAGGCAACAAAACCCAACTTATGTTTCCACAGAATCACAGTATTTCAATATTACTACATGACTATCGTTTTCATATTCAAGGACACAAGTGCACTCTTATTCCAGGACTCAATTTTATTAATACAAACAGTGCATTCACAAAGCATTTTATTGCCCATCACATTTTTTACATTATTCTAATCAATGCAACTTTGTAACAAAACCCTAAATAAATAGAACATTTATGAAAAATATAAATCTCTGCAAAGCGTATAGGTATAGGGTGATTATTCTCAACAGTACAAATTATGACATATAAAACATTCTTTATGTCCAGGGTCACAATCAAAAAAGCTGTTCAATACCTGACATATCAATTCACTTCACTAGCTACACAATATTTGAAAGTTAAACATTTTCAAATTACTATCTGACCTTTATAAGTTCTTTGCTGAAAATTTGGTTATCCAGTAACAATTCTTGCTTTTGAATTTGGTAATATAATGTGGTACAACAAAACATAAATAAAAATAACACATTGCATTGAGACCTGTGAATGTGTATCTTTTCAAGCTATAACATTCTTTCACTATATCACCTTGATAAGACTGAAGCTTCTGATATGGGGCAAACTATTAATTGGTTCTTCATTGTCTGCGCTCTATTTCATAATATGCTTTTGCATGAGTTCTAAAGACAGTATTTCTCCCCTCCTCTTCTGAAGTTGTTTATTCTTAGGAACTTAAATTCAAGAGGAAGACATTTGGTCCATTGAGCCTACTCGCACTTTCTTGGATATTTTTATTTTGTAATCTCCTTTGCAATATTATCATTACTGTTGTTTCCCAAGTTTTTATCTAGCCCCCTTTTAATCACTTCCATTGGATTAATGGTCTTCTGTGAGCAGTGGCTGAACTGTGATCTCACGAGCATCTTGGGTACTTCCCTACCTTCAAATCTCTCTCCCTTCTTCTCTCCCCACACCTGTTGAAAGACCTTATTTTTTGATTGTGCTTACCGTCACGCCCCCACCTCCCTCTCCCTCTGCCTCGGTGTCAGACTTCGCCACTGTCAAGCACTCGGAGACCCTAGTCTGCCTGAAAGGCACTATATAAATGCAAGTTGTTGTTGTACCTGGTCCAACTGGTCACTTTTCATGTGTGAGCATGGACATGAATGTTGACAAGTTTTTTGATGGCTGATAGCTTACATGTGTAACATCTGCAAATGTACACTTTCCCAGTCAGTTGTTTGTAATCCAATGGTGATGATGAAGGAGGGCAGATCTACTAAACCTATATCGACCCTAATCTGGTTTCATCACTGAAGCTGAGATCAATCGACTTAGCAGACAAGGATTCAAACTTGCAATCTCTGATTTTCCTCGTTAGGCCATTGATACAGTTCCCAGAGACAGTGAGGAATGATTATACACTGGTTACTGTGTATTTAGACCAATTTACATAGGATAGGAACAAGTACAATCTTTATTGGTCAACAAAACATTGGCTCTTATGCACACAGCTGTCAAAGAGGTGAGACTGTGTTGTGCTCACAACTGTAAGTTTCTAAATAACTGAAATAAATTTGCTCCACATATATTTTCACTGTACCCAGGATGGAGACAAACTCGGGAAACGACATTGAACCATAGAAACTAGAAGAGCGTGCATACTCCTGAATAACAACTGCTGCAATTTTAATTAAGCAAGGACTAGAATTGCGATATGTAGCTCCACAATTTGCCTTTTTGAATTGCTAAAGCTCACACAAAAGATACAATAACTCTGCAATTAAAACAAACAAAGCAATGAATTTACAGTTGAAGGCATTTGAAGTTTTCTGTGGGCTGAAATTCTGGTTGGCACTAATCCTAATGGTATTGATAATGCTGGCTTTGAAAGTGAGTTCACCACTATAATTCTGCAATGTCAAAAGTCGCAACATATTACGGTGGTCAAAGTTTTGAGTCTGGTGGCAGAGACTGTGTACCAAGGAGAAGTAGTGATTACACGATTGTCCAGCATTGATCAAGCTTGGGATTTGTGATGTTGGTCAGGAGATGAATAATTGGTGTGTGGCATCTGATGTAAGTTCCTGAAAGCATTCTCACTTTAGAAAGATTTTTTCAATCTCTGTGTTTACATGGGGTTTCCCAAATAATCTTAAACGGATTAGGTTATGTTGTGCCTCACCCATTGAATGCGTCCACTGTATTCTGCTGTTACTTCCACTGTGCATAGATAAAGTATTCAGAACAATGATACATGAAGTCAGGTTTCTCTTTGGAATGGATGATGGATTTAAATTCTTAGCAGAAAATCACAAAAAGTACGCTTACCAAAATGTGTTCTCTACCAGACCATCAATTTCACAGGAGATAGCAAAAATCTGCAGTCAACCAGTAATAATAATAATAGTAATCATTCTTGCATTTGATATAAAGCTTTATCACATCATTAAGATCTCTCAAAGCGCTTCACAGGATATACTCTAAAGGTGGACTGACTGTATATTTTGTGGGCAAAATGTGGCATCAGTTCGCATACAACCATGTCCTACGAATAGATTTAGAGTGAACATAATGTCCCACAAACAGCTATGACCAATTTTATTTTGGGGATTGTTGACCAAGTGTCAATCCAAGTTCCGATTTGGTGCTTGAATCCACAACCTCTGACTTGCAGATGAGAGTCCTACCACTGAGCCAGGCTGACACACAACAAAAGTATGTGCAATCTGTCCTCTCTAAACAGAACTCCATGAAGGGGACTGTAATACTAAACCATTTTCTTAAACGACAACAACAAAATTATACTTGTATAACGCCTTTCATGTCAGGAGGACGTCCCAAAGCACTTAAAGTTAAATGCTTGATGATTATAATAATACTAACAATAATCCTTGCACTTGTTATCGCACCTTATCACATCTTTGTGAGAAGAAAGGTAATTAGAGTTAGGTGAGAAGATCAGCCATGATCTTATTGAATGGCGGAGCAGGCTCGAAGGGCCAAATGGCCTACTCCTGCTTCTAATTCTTACGTTCTTTGAGACATCTCAAAGCGCTTCACAGAGTATACTGTAGAGTGAATTGACTGTATATTTTGTGAGCGAAACCCGCCAGTCAATTGCGCACAGCAAATCTCTACAGCTGATCATTCTGCATCTTCCCATCCTTCCATGGACGACTTGTATATGGTGTTGCATATTAACTTTAACAACATAAGTGGCAATTAAGTATGGGACAAGTACATAAGGATTCTGGGAAGAATGACTAGAGAGAGTGGATTGGAAAGAAGCTGGATTGGAAATTTGCATTAAAGATTGGAATGAATCAACATTGCGTTTTGTGGATTAAAGAACATTACATATGGGATCAAATGCAAGGGTATAAAATCACAACTAGCACTGAGGTCAGGAAACATTCCTTCACATGGAGGGTTGGAAAGATGTAGAATGTTCAGCCTTAGAGATGGAATCAATAGAGATGTTTAAAAGAGAGATCAACAGATACTTGGGTAACAGAGGTATTAAAGGTTATGATGAAAGGGATTAATCTTTAAAGATCTAATAATCTGCATCGAAATCCCTCCATGGTGTCTCCCATACTACCTCTGCAACCTCCTTCATCCATTGCACTCTAGCTGTTCCTTTTACTCAGCTGACACTGGCTTGCACCACTTTTACAGCTCTATCCACTCAATCAATGGGTGGGCTTTCCACCACTTGGTGCCTGCTCTCTGGGACACCATACCTGGGTCCCCTCCTACTTGTACCCTCTTTTCCCTCTTTCAAAGCATGTCTCTTAAAAGTTCTTTCTTCTCCTTTTAATTAACTGTGGTTTTGGTTGTCTTTCCCTTCCTCCCACCCCCACATGCTCACCCAACCAGAATAATAGAGCTTTTGGATGTCTTCCTGATGTGAAAGATGCTACATAAGTGTAAATTGTATTGTACAATAAGATGTTGGAATAGGTTCAATGGACTGAATGAATTTCTCCTGTTCCTCTTCTCCTGTTTTTGTGATACAAGACCAATTCCAGCTTTCAGAGAAATAGCTCATATCATGAGATATAGTGCAGATCTCTGACAATGTGGCTTGGGACATTCTCCCGATGTGAAGGGCACTCTATCAATATAATTTTGTTGTTGTAAAATACACAGGCTTGCTCAGCATGTCTATTCTGGGAGTTAAATGTTACTGGATGCAGAAACGTGACAAATATCTAATACAGTTTATCAAGTCACATATTCCTAGTATGATTTCTGAAAGAATCAATTACTGCAATATAATATTTACAGGATAGTTTTCAATAAATGGCTTCTTTGCTGTTACATGCGAATACTTCTGGTCAGCAGTTAGAAATGAGGAAAATCCCCTATTCTCATAAGAACAACAACAACTTGCATTTATATAGACCCTACATGCTGGGTAATATCTCAGAGCGCTTAACAATGAGTGGTGGAGCCTGACTCCCAACCGGTGGGGGAGGGGGGCGGGGTGGTCGGGTGAGCATGGTGGTGGCCGTAAACATGGTAGCAGAGGAGGGTTATCAGGAAGGGCTTGAAGAGGGGGAGCTAGGAGGCAAGGTGGAGGGATTGAGGGAGAGTGTTCCAGAGTTTGGGGGTCTAGTGGCTGAAAGCATGACATCTGATAGTGGAGGGTGTGAGGGATGAGCAGGAGGTTGGTGCCGGTCGAGTGGTGGTTTGGGGAGTGAGGAGGTTAGAGAGGAAGGGAGGTGCCAGGGAGTGAGCGGATTTGA
Organism: Hydrolagus colliei; assembly: GCA_035084275.1. NCBI lineage: Eukaryota > Metazoa > Chordata > Chondrichthyes > Chimaeriformes > Chimaeridae > Hydrolagus > Hydrolagus colliei. Next base: position 59,663,902 of record CM068742.1, on the reverse strand, counting down.
ACACAAGCAGTTTACATGTGTAACCCATCGTATGGTGGTTTACATATGTAAACTGAGCAACAGTAATGCGAGAGGTGAGCAGCGGTTAGGGAAAGCCTAGCAGTGTCAAGTAAAATGAGAAATAGAACTAAATATTGTTGCAAACTCTGATAAAAGACAATTTTATTAACACAGAATGATAGTGATAAATAATATAATTGATAATAATAATAATCATATTCCTTGCATTTGATACAGTGCTTTTCACATCTTATCGATGTCTCAAAGCGCTTCACAGTAATTCTGTCATTCACAGTAATTACATTACTGTAATGTGAATTGACTGTCATTTGTGCACGAAACGCAGTAGCCAATTGCGCACAGCAGTGTCCCACAAACATTTGTGGATTTAGATTACCAATTGTATTATTGTGTTTTTTTTTACGGATTATTATTGATTGGCATTCAGCTCACAGCTGAAATAAGATTCTTAGGGTTTATCTTCATAGCCATTTTATATTTTCTTATAGTTTATCCGCTTAACTTTTTGAACATATGGAGGATAAAAGTGATTAGAAGAGAATTACCAGCAACTTGCCTTTGTGCAAGTATGAAAAACAGTCTCTACACAATTTCCTGCAAAGTGTTTTGAGATGTTTTGAAGTTGTAAACACAAATAAAAATGCAAGCTGTTCTTCTGCGTATCTTTCAAAATCACAGTCTTAAAATGAACTTTACACCCATAATGGTCTTTCTCCTCCTTATATGTCTGTAGATTACCCCCTGACAGATTTATTTTACATGGTAATATACAACTTACCTTCCTCACACGTTTCACTAATAATGGGGTTCACTGGGGATTTGGCTAGTTAGATTCCAGGATTACCTCATACTTTGGGGTCCCCAAGCCTTGGCTCTTACCAGCCTGTGCCTATCACTCTCTGGAATTAGGTAAGCAGCATATGTCCCACCCACCGAAAAACTGCTGATGTTCAAATGACCAGTGGTGATTCAAGGGGAGATGACTGAGTAGGGACTATGCTATTGACAGTGAGTGATTAACATCAAAGATATAAATTGATGTGCTAATGTCAGAACATCATTCCTATTCATTTTTCACCTCCTAATCAGAAGTATATGTGTTCTTGCTCCTGTGTCATGAGCAGAAGCGGGATACTGAGCGATCTAGAAGAGAATTTCAGAGGAACTACTTCACGCAGAGGGTAGTGAGAATGTGGAATTCGGTGCTCAGAGTGGTGGTTGAGCAGATACTATAGATGCATTTAAGAGGAAGTTAGATATACATATGCAGGACAAGAATAATGAGAGTCTGGGAGGGAGTAGGCAGTGGGTGGAGTATGAACAACAGCACACTTGATCTGAATGGCCTGTTTCCATGCTTTACATTTTCTCTATGTAAATGTGAAGGGAAAATACTATACTATGTTGTGCACATATGTATTATGTGGGGCACTTCAGGGGTCGTCTTATTTTCTGTATGTATAAATTATCTGAATTTAAATGAAGGGCTATTTGTTGAGATGTACCACATCGGGGGCATGGCAAACCATGAGGAGGACCGTGGAAGACTATGGAGGGAATGGATATATCAGCAGAAGTGGCAAATGGAATTCAATGCAGAAAAATGTGACCTTGTATATTTTGTTGGGAAGAAAAATAAAGGAAATGTGCTATGAACAGTAATAGAGTGTCAAAGCAGAGACATAGAACTAGAGATATTTAGGTCTCCAAAGAGAGTTGGGATGAATAATAGATTTGCATGAAGGTTCCTTTATACATTTTGTTCTTGCATAAGCTTGAGTGGTCTGATATCAATTTAGGACCACATCAATACTCCTGTCACTATTCTAAACCATAGTATTATTGGAGTATATTAACCCTCTCTGATGATGGTTTTAAAGCCTCGCACAATGAGGATGCAATTGCAATAGTCACTATTTGTAATTTGTGTTTGTATTACAATTCACGTAAATGTCCAAATTGAGGCTTACAGCTTAAATTCTTTCTGTTGTATTTAGGACATAAATAATTTTGTTTTCTTAGTAAATTTTTCTTGTTACACGATTCTGTTGAGTTTGCCTCATGGAGAATGACTGTGAGTGCATCTGCCATGTGTTGACTACTGTGGTATATGGTGAACATGCAAATGGTTTCCTCTCCATGTTAAATGCTTGTTTGTTTTCTTATCACACTCCCGTTGGTTGCAGTGAAAATCTTGTTCATAATATATACATAATGCTTTTTCATAATGTAACTGATTCCAAAAAGTACAGCTAGTGTAATCAAACATTTTCTGTAGTGTTTCCTCAATCCTGGAATGATGTCCAGTGCAGAAACTGAATACTGTGGTTGGTTATTTTTCATGATGATGGTATTTAGGAAGCAATATACAGTAGAAACCCGTTTATCCGGCATGGTCAGTGCCGGTTAAAGCTCCTGCCGGATATTCAGCAGAAAACCCAACAAAAAAATTATTTTGAAAAAAGTTTAAATTGAATTTTTAAAAACATATATTAATAATAGACTAAATAATCATTTATATGATAATATAATATAAAAATAATAATTATAATCATTTTACACACAGCGACCAGAGGGATCTTTAAACTACTGCAAGTTACACATCTGAATGCACTGTTCTCATTGGGGGCAGAAGAGAGGAAAGCAAACGTGTTATTGAGAAAGCAGAGAGTGAGCGGTGGTCGCTCAGTTCAGTTAACTTTCTTTCCCAAATGCCTTGCGATGCCTGTGTGTGTGTGTATATGCAACATACTGCACTCTGTAACTTGAAACACTGCACTCTGTAAAATGAGCATTGCAGGGATGAGTCTTATTTATTAAATTAAAAGCCAATGAATTGATTTGCAAGCTTTGCTCAGGGTGGGTGTGTGTTTTGCTGTTTTGTGGCTAAACTAAATCTAAATTAATCAACTCACCCCGCTCTGCCTCTCAAAGAGTACACTCCGGAGAGTGCATTGCTTTACAGTACCGGCAGCATTCTGAGCTGGCGCCACCATCAGGCACTTAGTAGCAGCATTTCAAAATACTGATGCAACGCAAAACACCCCCAAAAATTTTTTTTCTGGATAAATCTGGTTTATCGAATGTGGAATTTTTTTTGCAGTGCCAGTTATACAGAAGTTATGGTTGATTGGGTCATGGATAAACGAGCTTCTACTGTATTTGATTAGCTTCCTCACACACACGTTCTTCTACTCTATGAATCTATGGGATTGCAAACTGCAATGTGTGATGTGATAATCATCTCAATGCTGAACCTGCTAAACAATTTTCTTATTCAAATGGTTTGAGTTTTAACACACCCTGGCCACAGTTATTGCCAACTGCAGAGTACAATGTTTCAAGGTTTCTCCATGGCTGGTAGAGGAATTCATTACAAGCAAACACAACCTGAAAATCAGACCCAGGACAGTCAGAAAAGAGGTCAGAAAGTATTTCTTCCCACAGAAGGTTGTGAAGATGTGGAATGCTCTGCCCCGGAAAGCTGTAGAGGTTGGATCTATTAGGGACAATAGATACTTGTGTAGTAAAGGTATTAAGATGTATGGCAAAAAGCCCTTTAGGATTAAAAGATTTGCCAATATCTAATAAACCAATATAAGATGGTCTTAATGGCTGTTTCTGTTTTCCTAGGTTCCTGTGACCTAGGCTAATACCTGGTGGAAGATCAGCCCCTTGGGGCGTCATCCTGATGTGAAAGGTGCTATATAGATGCAATTTGTTGTTGTTGGTGATGGTGGTGCAGTAACACTGAATCACGATGCTTTAAAGGTGGGACCAACTGTGACAGTCAGAGAATTCATGCCAAATTATTATTATAATAATCCTTGCATTTGATATAGTGCTTTTCACATATTCTAGACGTCTCAAAGCGCTTCACAGAATATACTGTAAAGTGAATTGACTGTATATTTGTGGGTGAAATTAGTGGTGGCAGGAATTGTTCCCACACAAACCAATCAATAATTAAAGACTATTTTGGATAATAATAATAATCCTTGCAGTTGATATAGCGCTTTTCACATCTTATCCACGTCTCAAAGCACTTCACAGAATATACTGTAAAGTGAATTGACTGAATATTTGCGGGCGAAACGCAACAGCCAATTGCGCACAGCAGTGTCCCACAAATAATCATCGATTGAAATGAACCATTTTTATTATTGTGTTTTTTTTGGATGGATATTAGGCGTGTGGAGTAAGGAAACTTGCCCAAGGTTTCGCCCTGATCTGCCTGGATCGAACACAGGTCTCATGCTTGTAAGGCGAGTGCTCTAACCACTGAGCTACAGGATTCCACGGTACTGGATCACAATATTCAACGATGTGATGTTTCTCACTGGTCATAATCATCACATTCCATTTCTCATGCCTGTTGCTACCGTACTATGGGCAAATGAAGACATGAAGGTTGGGGCAGTGACATTGCTGAGGTTTATTTGCTGAATTTATTCATCATTGGGGTTAATTCTCTCTTGAAATCTGTCTGGACATTTCCCCGGTGGTTTTAATATCAATCACTTAATTTTTCCTTACATTTATATACAAAAATACAGGCTGTGATGATATCACTCGATTATTTGGTAAACATCTTGAAAGTATTTTGAAAAGGAAACAGCTTTTTTAAAAAGGTAAAACAATCTGAGCAGGAAATAAAGGCAAACGAGTCATGCCAGGCTTTGACTGAATCTGCACTGATCTATAAAAATCATTATTTAGGTTTTCCGGTGTAACTTTTCCATAGAATATTGGCTAACAAAATAAATGACAAATAGATGTTTTATTTTTGAGCCAAAACATCTTTGGAACAGTTACAGCACAAACTGTCCCTAATGTCACCCTACAGGAGAATGTACCTCAGGAACCAGCTTTGCTAGTGAAGACCTAGAAAGTTATCAACCGGATGTCACCACAGCAGAACTGCACATAGTAGGGCACGCACACTCCATCATTGTGTTTTGATGTAAACTGCCGGAATCTGTAAATATTTTTTCATTATTATATAAAACAATGACTGTAAGATTATTACTCACTGTTATTTACAATTAAGAACTGGCAGGAGATTGGAGGAGATCAGATTCTGCCTATATTAATACAGAGACTTTAACAATCTAAAATGCGACTCCTGATTTGTCAAACTGGATTTATTGCCCTAGAGATAACAAAATGAATATTGGGGCAATTGGATTGTGGATTATGCAGTGAATTTCAAACTAGCAAACTCTACTTTATGTTTTTCAACCTTTTTTTTTGACTGTTTGCTATTTACTGTGAATTCAGCAATCTGATATTACGGAAATCACAATTAATGCAAACCAGGGAATACCGCATCGAAAATCGATGTCCCATTGACTGAGTCACTACACTCAATGAAAAGACTTCTGAGTAGTTCTTGTTCCTCTGGTCAGTGAGCCTGAGTCTCATTCATTTAATCTATTTAGTTCCCATAACATTTATTGAGAATCGCGGGAAAATTTAATTGAGTGTCCTTACCACGATGTCCCATTGACCAAGTCACAACATTCGGTGAAAAGCAAGAAAGACTTCCGAGTGTTTTTTGTTCCTCTGGTCAGTGAGCCTGAGTTTCATTCATTCAATCAATCGATTTAGTTCCCATAACATTTATTGAGAATTGAGGGAAAAATAAATTGCATCCTCATAAGGTGTTTCTCTGATCATCAGTCATTTTACTGCCCCGGGCAGGTGAGCAAGGTTGAGGAATCAGAGTTACCATTGAACCGTAGGATCTCCACTCCGTTGTAATCTAGTTCCCAAACGGAATTTCCACAAGTCAATGTGAATTTTAACAGAACTCCTTATTAATGAATCCCATAGGAAATGAAGCAAATTAGACCCCAATACGAATAAGAAAATATAATGGCCTCTAACCAGAGGAATAAGAAACAGTGACAAACATTCACAGTAAATAACCGTGAAAGGCAAGGAATAAAAACAAATCACTTCATTCCAAGGAAACATTCCTCTTGAAATAGGGCAATGTTCTCCTTTATCTGAAAAGCACTAGGAGCATCTTGTCAAAATGACGCTCAATATATTAAAATATTTTTCTGTGATATTTTTGTCGTTTTGGGCGCACACAAAAAATGGCTTAGCTATCTGCTGCAAAGTCTAATTGCAATGCAGAACCTGTTTTATCAAAGAGGTGGGACTGCTTTTTGGTCGGAGTTGTCGCTGGTGTATCACTGGAATCTGACACTGTAACTGGACTATCCCTGGCAAACACCTCGGTGGACTCTCTCCATACACAGTCTGCGACTAATTTGCATGGAAAATATGCTCTTCTGGGCCTCTTCTGCTGAGTGGAATTGTTAAATATCTGCCGACTGTTTGAGGTGGCAATTTTAATTTTTAAGGCAGCATCGACCCGATCCACCACTGTGTAGGTCCCGATACTGCCATCGTCGAAACCTATAATGATGTTCAGGTGTCGTTGGGAAAGGCAGAGGAAAGCTGGGGTCTTATACAGTGAGCAGGCGCCGATGTTTTTCCCGTCCGCGAGCCTGATCACTATTAAACTTGACACGGCTCCGTTGTCGTCGTCCTCCGTGCCGTTTCTAAAACAAATGTACACCAGGTATCGGCCGTCCCGCGATAGCTTCTGACACCAGATAATCCCCGTGGCGGGAACCAGCCGGAGCTTTCCGTTATGCAGGTCCATGATGTTGATGTTGTCGTCTCCCCGGGAAAGAATTCCCAGCTTGCCGTTGGGAGAAACCTGGAAATCTTGCAGGTTTTTAAGGAAATTATTGGGTAGCTGGACTCGCCGGCACACTGATTCGTCCGTCACACTCCAAACAAAGAGGGTTTCGGTGGATGTGATGAAAACCACATAGTCCGGGGAATCGGGAATGAGCTTGAAATTGACTATGGTTGTGCCATCGTCACAGCAGAATTTCTTAGTTACGCTTCCTGTCCACAGGCTGACAGCCAGCAGCTTGTTTTTGGAAACTCCAATTACGAATGTGTTAGGGTAGGTGATAAAGGCATTTTGCATGGGGACCAGAATGTTGCATACCTTGTGGCCAGTGGACAATCGCCACACCCGAGACACATTTTGGTTTGAAAGGGACACCACAAATTGATCATTGTGTGTCATCAACAGCTGGGATATCCGCTGCCCATTGATGCGGAAGATGTTCTCACCGGTGATGGTGTGCCAGACGTACTGGATGCCCTTGTCGTCCGAAGTGACCATCAGATCCCCAGAAGATGTGAGCACAATGTTTTCCACAATGCCTTCATGCTTGAATACGGCCTCAATGTATCCAGTGCCGAAATTCCACTTATGGACGCATTCCGACCCATCCACTGTGTAAATCTGCTCCCCTCTTCCCGGTAAGAGGAGACTTTGAATCGCCTTCCCTGTCTTGTCAATGTTTGAGATGGCTGTTATGATGTCTATGTCCCAAACTGAAAGGGTACCACTGGTGGTCAAAGAGAGCAACAAGTTGTGTTGGTTTAACTTGACCAGCTTTATAATAGCTCCTGAGAGCTCCTGCAGACTCGCCATGCACTGGCCAGTGTCTCTCCTCCACACAAATATTAATGACATATCTTCCATTGAAGCAATGATAGAGTCACCATTTTTCGAGAGGACTGCAGATATAAAATGTTCGTTCCGTTTAGCCTTGAACTTTTCAGCCACCTTCCAGATGCTGGTGTCCAGAACTTCAATGCTGAGTGTTTTGCAGATGAGGATTGCACTTTGGTCTTCTGATAGTTCTAAGCTTACCACTTCATTGTCTTTCCCTCTACAGTTAAAGTCCTCGATGATTTGAGGGTTGGTGATTTCGTCTATGTTCCAGACTGACAGACTGCCTTCATTATCGATCATCACCATCTCTTGTGCTGCAGCTAGGATGAGCAGTGATTTTACGTACCCTCCAGAAAACTCTGAGGTCACTGTCGAGAGCTTTTCACCGCTGCCTAAGAGGAAAATAGTGGTGGTATTGAGGCACTGTCCGCAGAAGGCATAAACCCCATCTGGAGAGCATTGAACACAGGTGACTTCATACCAGCAATGGAACTGGTAGAGTGGCCAACCATAAATTAAGTCTATCACGTGTACATCTTTACTGCCCTGCAGCCATGCCAGAGCGTGGTTAATTGATAACGTGAAACCGTTAATAAAAGAACTACCTCCTCCCATTATGCAGTGCTTGGAGCCTTTGATTTCCACCTCCGATAACTGGCATGAATTCTGATTGTCGTATATTAACAACGTGTTCTTTGTGGTGGACACGACCAGATATTTTTCATCGTGAGTGAGTTTCATCCCTAGGATAGCAGAGTTTGCTGTGGTGATCTGCCTGAGGATCTGTCGTAACTCCACGTCCCAGGTGGTGATGGTGCCATTTCCCAGGGCAGCAATGATTACGTTGGGGCTGGTGGTGGGAAGCACCTCAATGATGTGTATGCAGCTCGTGGTCAGAGTCAGACGTTCGGGGCTGTAGGTCACATCCAACGAGGAATGCAATGGGACAATCGAGCAGTATTTTGGGCCGTCTTTATCACACTCCAATAGAAGGTGTCTGAGTTTCGGTAAAGAGCTAACAACAGGCAAAAGCCTCTGTTGCAACTCAGCGGAAAGTGAACTCGGGTTCTTTGAAACTTTCAGCTTTATCGCTCGAAGAGTTCTTACTAGAAATTTCAACTCTTTCTCCTGTGAATAGTTGTAAGCCAGATCGATGTCGGAAAGGACTTTGTCCAGGTGACCTATTTTGATCATTGTATAAAGCCAGCTGAAATTCATAATGACACTATACATCAGATCGTCTGTCCTCCCACTTCTGGTCAGATGATGGAGAAGTTCTGTCATTTTCCTGTGATTCACAAAAAAGATGTCTGGCTCTAGCAAATTGCACTGGAAAACCCAAGGCTGCTGAGGGACTTGCCTGTCAAAATTATTCTCGTCAGGCTCTTCCTCATTGGCATTCTGACTGTTGATGTGTGTAGATTTGATATGATTTTGTGGGTGCTCGGATTGGAATGACATTTTGCGTCCACCAGACCAGACCCCTAAGAAGTAATCTGCCAAAATGCTGTGCATTTCGTGCACATCTTCCTCATTCTGCAGATACAGTTTCTGAGCAATCAGGTGAAGATGGCGATTTGCCCACACCAGGAGTGTGACACTTCGCACCTGCCTCTCCACCAAATACCCACGCAACTCTTCCTTCAGTCTTGCAATGAAATAATATGGGATCCGCAGTGGATTCTGAAGCTTAGCTGTTGCTGTGATTTCATTCAGAACATATCCGTCAAGTGAAAGGACGTCTTCCAGTTCCATTTCACTCAACCCAGATTTTGCAATTGTGATGAAGCCAAGGGCCCTTGAGGCAAGCCTGGAGCCGCATTTGGCTTCTAGGGACCAGAAGAGTTGTTCAATATTTTCATGTACGGTCAGGCAGAGTGAAGTATCATCCACATCCTTATGTGATCGCCACTGCATGACTCCTCGATAAATCAGGTTAACGAACATGGGGAGGGTGCACTTTGAGAGTGCTTTGTTGACATATATTTGCTGACCTGAGGTGACCTTCCTTTTGACTCGCAGGAGTTGCTGCTTGAGAAACTGGCTGCACATCTTTCGGTCCCTCTGAGTCAGTTCAATGTAGTTCTCATCCTCCTGGAACAGGCTCTTCAGCTTCTGCAGAATCCCATGCTTGTTTGGCAGTGTTGACAATATCACCCGCACCGAGCGGGGCAGTTGGATTGGAAGCCACCACAACTTGCGGGCTTCTTCGCTGTCAGGAAGCTGCTCCAGAGCATCGAATATTAACACCAATGGCCGATGGAATGAAGACTCGTTCAGGAGGTTTATGAATAATTCCCTCAGGTCATTAATTTTCTGAGGATAGTCGTGGATCAGGCAACGATAGTTGATGGCGATCTGCTCACAGAGACTTTGCAGTAGGGTTTTAAGGTCTGTACTTAACTCTGTCGATCCCAAAAATCTCATAATTATGACTGGATCAGAGTCGGGCCCCATTTCTTCCTGAAGCCAGGCATAGGCCTGAAATATGAAATATTATTTCAGTATTGGAACTGACAACAAGATAAAAAAAGGTTTCATAACATTTTACATTAGTTAAGACATCATGGTGCTGAAAAAAAGGAGAAATATAAAGTCAATGGATTGCTGAGAGCTGGTTTTGTCACCCTATTGTTTTAAAGCACCTTTTGTCCCATCCTTTCTCCTGAATGTATTGACTCGCATGTGGTCACAGCTCCATAGGTGCTGGTTATCCTGAGTGAGCCGTCATTCATGTATGAGCTTAGACCATGGAGTGAATGAGTAATATTTGCAAACCTGATTCACTGTTTGACTCTACCCCAACACCTGTGATCAGCTAACTCAGAAAACATTAAAACCTATGGCATAGAGTTACGTTATGTCATGAAAACAGACCGTTTGTCCAAAATAGTATATGTATCTCACAGGAGCCACCATCCCTCCTTAGTTTTTGGTCAGCAAATGCCTTTAGTTTCTAGGCCATTAAGGAAGTTTTAATACCTTCAGTTATCAACGTTCACCTACAAAATACACTCACTACATTCTACAGGAAATCCTGTCAGGCATTTTGATAATGTGATAAAGTGCTATATTAAATTCAAGGATTATTATGACTAAACAATATAACAGTTACTACTGATTGTTGACAATATAAATGATTACATTCTGACAATTAGAGACGAAAAGGGATATTTTGCTATTTACTATTCAGTTTTGTCAGTCCATCTTTCAAATGACTTTACAACATGTCTAACTCATTGTCTAATACTCCTGAAACTATATAATTGTTGGGAACTTGTCTAGTTCCTTTGTTCAGTGTTCCATTAGCGGTTTTTCTGGCTTTTCTACATGCCTATTGTCACCCCTTTACTGAACAATATACTCCTGTACTTCCTACTGTTGTCCTTGTTTTGAAGCTATTACATGTATAAGGTGTCATCCTAATTCAATCGGTAGCACTATTACTTTAGAGTAAAATGGTTGTGGATTCAAAGCATTACACTTCAAATATCAAGGTGGCTGACACATCACAAACTGTCCTTCCACCATGCTGAAGGCAGATTAACCATCAAATAACTGGTGAAGAAACTCTGAGGCTTGGAACAGCAGCTACTGGATTGCGTTACCCACAGTCTGAGTTCATGAACTCATGCACACATATTCAGGGTTTAGAATCCACCTTGAATGGTGTGAAGAGATAACAACTGCTGCTGAAGCTCGACACTTCCAACTAGTCACCATTGCTATTCACCACAAGGCTCACAGGGAGTATCTATCAAGCGAAGGGTCTTAAATTGGATCTCAATTTAGTGACTATCCTTGGGGGAAGGTAAACAGGAAGCAGGTGTCTCTTTGGGGGCTGAGCTGACTCTAAGATAACATGCTTAATAATCAGATATCAGAATTTAGTCAACCCTCCACGGTAGACTCCTATCGCTGAGCCAAGCTGACCAGGCAGACTGGCACATTGGCAGGACCCGGAGCCGCAGATTAGATTAACGGATTATTTCAATTTAGCTCCTGTTAACCCAGCAAGACAAAGCCCTAATGGGAAGGTTGGGCAAGCTGGACAAGCAATGGGATGTTTGGCAGACAGTGTTCTCAATGGCAAGCTATGCAGTTTTAGCTGGTTAGACTCCAGCAGTCCGACAATGCACACTCTGGGGTTCCCAAACCTTAACTCTTGCCAACCTGGCCTATGGCTCCTACTTTTTGGAATTAAGTAAGCAGGGTGTATATTTCCATTCCAGACACAGAGACATTTCCATGCAGAGATGGCTGTCATGCATATTTAGTGCTCTGCCTGGTTTTCTTATGAGCATGATGATGTGTCTGCTGCGTTTGATCGCTGACTGTTCAGCGCTTTGGGACGCCCTCCCGACTTGAAAGACGATCGACAAATGTAATTTTATTTCTGCTTGTGTCAGTGGCCTGCCAATTACTTACCAAACTTTGCCCCTTGTACTTTCTACAATCGGTCCTTATTCAGCCCTTTGATCTAGATTATTGTTGCCTTTCTTCTAAGGTTAATTCTATTTGATACATTTATGTGGAGCCAGTGGTGACAAATCACATTCTTCAATGTTCTAATTTAATTATATTCTTCGTGTAACCACTTTACTCTTGTCGGCACTGGCGTCTTTGTGTCCTCTGTTAATCTTGACTCCCAATACGGTACATACACCCTTTTCTGTCTCTCTTGTTCTGCATGCAAGTAACCAGTTTGGGGTAAATTGTAAGTGTGTCCACATGGTAGTAGGGCAATTTAGGATTTGTAATGTGATGATTAGCACTTTGAATGGATACCAAATACAAATACTACATCTTGCGATAGCATACTACAAATTTCCTCATGGATTCATATGTATAAAGCACTGATACTGGCATTGTATTACGAAATAGGTTATATGGAATGCAAATGTGAATTCCGCTATTATCCATGTAAACATAACAACCAGACAAACATTACGTAAAGCAAAAGTACCCACAAACAACCACACCTAGAAGTTACAGTGCTAGAAATCCTACTTATCACCTTGTAAGCTATGAGATAAGCTATAACATACTGGGCAGCTCAATCAGTTGGTCAGAACAACACTAACAAAATGTTTTGCCCACAAATATAAGTCAATTAACTTCACCGTGAAACGCTTTGAGATGCCTAGAAGGCATGAAAAACGCTGTATCAAGCATCATCAAGGATTATTCTTATTCTTATTCATCAAATTACATTGATAGAGCAGAGCGCCTTTCATGTCAGAAGGCACGTGACTTGAAATTACTGGTTTAAACGTTGATGGATCCATTCAGCACTTTATCCTTCAAGGGTTGGTGAAACCATTGCCCTAATGTCTCAGTCGTACAAGGACCATGAAACATAGCAGTATTTTCAATTGATAGGTGGCATGGGTACTATTTCCTACCTCACAAGGGCGAGTTACTTTCAATGAGCTGAATAAAAACTTGGGTGGTTACAACTGACATGAGTTTGTAACTTGATGACAGTCTACCTCACGGGTGAACTTCTCTTAGTTACTCAACCACTGTTAAGAGCCTCCGAGATGCTTCCCTGTGTGAAGGGCACTCTATAAATTCATGTTGTTGTTATTCCCTCACAACAGAAAATTTATTCTGAAGCAGATTTGCTCCCACACAACAAGCTCTCCTTCATCATGCCTGCATTTACACGGGAGACTTTTATTATTCTAGGCTGCATAGAGTTTCATCTCAAGAGAGATGTTGCTGAATGCGTTTTGTTCAAATGTAATTTTGTTGTTGTTGTTGTAGTGAGTGTGCATTTTGTATAGCTGCCAACCTTTTTAACAAAAAAAAGTACTCCTGAAAGCTAAAAACAGTATTTTGTAGTAAAAAAAAGTATTTTCCACAGAACCTACTGTTACTTAACGAAAAAATTACAGCGCGAAAAGATGCCAAGTAAAATGGGACTTCAAAATTCCCTGTGTGGCAAAAATTGCATTAAGAGGGAGGTCCCTACTGTGTTTCTGTATATGAAAAAAATCAGCCCAGCGCTAACATTTACAGTGTATCAGCGATGGCAGAAGGTAGGTAGCACTGCTATTGAAGGCAGGGAGAGAGAGTTAGAGAGAAAGATACTGAGACAGAGAGAGACAGAGAGACTGTGAGTGAGATTGTGATAGCGAGACACTCAAACAGAGAGAGAGACACACAGAAAGAGAGAGAGACAGAGAGAGAGAAAGAGAGAGAGCGCGACCGAGACAGACAGAGAGAAGGAAAGAGACACGGAAAGAGAGAGAGAGAGAGAGAGAGAGAGACGGAGACACACAGAGAGACACACAGAGGGAGACTGAGACAGAGAGAAGGAGAGACAGACAGACAGAGCATGGAATTTCCAAAATTTGGATTTTCCCCAAAACATATTTTAACAAGAAAAATCGTACTGCCGTAATTACTGCAATTTATCGTACTAAATACGACAAAAACTTACTGGTTGGCAGCTCTCATTTTGTAGGTTAAATATGCAGCCAATGTGCACATAACAATGTCCCACAAACAACCATAAAAGGAGTGACAATTGTATTTGGGCCAGTTCACCAGGAGAAACTCATTGATTTACAACAGCACCATGGGATCTTTAACATCCACATTGACAGGTTGACAGGATCTCAGTTATTATGACATAAGCAAAGTGAAGTTTAACGTTTTATTTTTGCAATGTCTGAATAATATAACTGAGGCAGGGAGATATGTCTGAACATCATGTGATATCTCACATCTTTTCCTGACTATGCTATCATTACAGGAGCTCTTCAGTCCTGAAAAGTCATCTTTTAGGGGACTTTATGGAGGCACAAAAAAAAGATTTTAATTTGGATTGAAAAAAATGAACCCGGAACAATTCTTTTAGATGCACTGAGACTACAAGAGAACACAGGTTTAGAGCTGAAAAGAGCAATTTCAGGACAGACACCAGGAATATATAAACAATAATAATCCTTGCATTTGATTTTATGCTTGATCATGCCTTCGACTCGTCTCAGGGCGCTTCACAGAATATACTGTAAAGTGAATTGACAGTCGTGGACTGAATTGAACAATTTGTCGTTATTATTTTAAGGAATTATTCCCCCCCAGAAAAGCAATCCGCCAATCGACTAACAACTGTACTCCTACTTACTGCTAGGTAAACAGAGGCGTGAGGAAAGAAAAAGGAAATTCGCCCAACATTTCACTCTGCTGGGAATTAACCCAGGTCTCTCACTTGTGAGGCAAGTGCTCTAACCACTGAGCTACAGGATCCAATGAAGTATTTATTTACCCAGATGATTATTAACAATCGGGACAGGTTATAAACTTATAAACTTATAACTTATAAAGCGCCTTTCACGTCGGGAGGACGTCCCAAGGCGCTGCACAGGAGGCGTGTGACCCGAGCTGGGAGGGGAGTGTTCGGGAAGGGGTGAAACACGTAGGGGAGGTCGAAACGTTCGGGGGGGAATAAAAGGCACGGTCGAAGAGGAAAGTCTTCAAACCGGCCTTGAAAGAGGAAAGGGAAGAAACAAGGCGGCGGGATTGGGGGATGGAATTCCACAGGGTGGGAGCGGAGAAACTGAAGGCCCGGCCTCCGATGGTGGGGCGGTTCGGGCGGGGGGCTTGGAGCAGGCCAAGTCCTGCTGAATGGAGGGTCTGGGTGGGCTTATAGGGGGAGAGTAGATCAGTTAAATAGGGCGGGGCAAGGCCGTGTAAGGCCTTGAAGGTGAGGACGAGGATCTTGAACTCGATCCTCTGGAGGATGGGGCGCCAGTGGAGACGGTCGAGGGTGATGTGGTCGTGGAAGCGGGTGCGGGATAGTACACGGGCTGCAGAGTTTTGGATGACCTGCAGCCTGTGGATGGAGGAGCTGGGGAGGCGATGAGGAGACAGTTTCCGTAGTCCAGCCGTGAGGTGATGTACGCGTGCACGAGTGGTTCGGCAGCGCGGGGGGTGAGATAGTTGCGGAGCCTGGCAATGTTGCGCAGGTGGAAATAGGCACGGATGTGGGGGAGGAAGGAGAGTTAATGGACGAACGTGATGCCGAGGTTCCTGACTGGCTTTGTGAGGTGGAGAGTACAGCCTTGGATGTCGAGGCTGGCAGTGCCCGATGTGTGGAGGCGCTGGCTTGAGCCAATCAGGAGGGCCTCGGTCTTACTCACGTTCAATTGGAGGAAGTTGTCCCTCGTCCAGGACTCAATGTCGGACAGACATGCTGTCAGAACATCGATGGTCTGGGGGTTGAGGGATGAGGCGGAAAGGTACAGTTAGGTGTCGTCCGCATACATGTGGAAATTTACCTCATGTTTGCGGATGACATCACCCAGAGGGAGCGTGTAAATGGTGAAAAGGAGGGGGCAGAGGTTATCAGGAAGAGTGTCTGAGACCAGAGCGTTGGATTTATTTTTAAAAGAGATTGTGGCTGTGATGGGAGGATTGGGAGTGGGATTGGGAGATACAAAGGAGTTTAAACAGCTTCAGGAGAGGAGGGGAGAAAATTGAATGAGAAATTGGTGAGATGAAAAACAGTCACATAAAATTAATGCTGCTCATTCAGAATTACTGGAGCATGCAATAAATTAACAGGAAATCCACTGCCTGTTCCTTCCTCAGTAACCACCATTGGTGTTTGTTATAGCTTGCTCCAGCAACAATCTGTTATGCATTCCAATACACAGAGTCACAGACATAAACAAATACACCATCATTTACACAAACAGACCACACACACATAAATGAACCTGATAGTACCCTAGTATAGTACCTTGCAATTACTATTTCAGGCAGCAAATGTCAATCTACTACCAAGTTAACATTACTGGCATTACTGTTTAAGTCTGGAGAGGCTAAATTAGAGCACTCTCCATTGAGTTCATAGTGGGTATGAGGTCAAAATATAATTATAGTAATCCTTACGTATCATATATATGTCTTCTAGATGTCTCAAAGTGCTTCACAGTAGAATGAATTGACTATATATACATATTTTTCATGGGCAAAATGCAGCAGACAATTTTGCATAGTAGTGTCCCACAAATTGTCGTGGATTAAGCAAGCACATTTATTTCCAAAGGGATTATTACTCCAGAAAAATGATACGCCAATTGACTAACAACCAGATACCCACTTACTGCTGGGTAAATAGAGGCAGGTGAAGCAAGGAAACTTGCCCAACATTTTGTCCTACTGAGGTTTCTTGCTTACGAAGCAAGTGCTCTAACATTTAAGGTACAGAACTCCATGTTTCCTTATTCAATACTCAAGTAACAATCTTCCTTAAAGGCCACAGGGTGGATGATGCAAGAAATAGAAAACCTGTGGGGAGATTCTGAGGTGGGATTAGCCAGATTGCTGGGCAAATTCAAGACCTTTTACTCTGCGCCTGATGCTCATTTATTATGTCTGACCTGGGAGTGACTTCACATTGAGTCACATTAAACAGCATTGAAATAGTCCAAAGTTCCCTTTCTCAGATTAACCATTTCTCACTTTAATTACCATGAAATGAATGATAAAAGAACAGCTAATCAATGCTGAACATTAGACCCACTTCCACCTAAAACAAATCAAATTAAATTGTGAAATTCCATTATGTATCCTGAATTAACACATACTGTCACTGTGCTGGAATATCAGGGTGAATGAGGATTAAGTCAGGCTGCTTTACACACACTTGATATGAACCCTGCTTTGAAATGATATCTATCAGCAAGAGATGAGAGGTTTTACTCTCACCAAGCCAATCAGGAACCAAGGTGTCTTGTTCGATTCTCAACTGTCTTTCTTCCCCCACATCCAAGCAATGACCCGCTCTGCCTTCCCTCACCTCCGCAATATTGCCTGACTCTGCCATTACCTCACCCCCCCCCCCCCCCCAGGGCATTGAAACCCTCATTCATGTCTTCATCACATCCGGGCTCGACTACGCCAATGCCCTGTTTGTCGGCCTTCCTAATTCCTTCCTCCATAGGTTGCAGATCATTCAGACTTACAAGCGTGAGACCTGTGTTCGAATCCAGGCAAATCAGGGTGAAACCTTGTGTAACTTTCCTTACTCCACACGCCTAATAATAATCCGTCCAAAAAAAAACCGATAATAAATATTGGTCATTTTCAATCCACGACTGATTGTGGAACACTGCTGTGTGCAATTGGTTGCTGCGTTTTGTCCACAAATATACAGTCAATTCACTTTACTATATTCTGTGAAGCACTTTGAGACTTCGATAAGATGTGAAAAGCGCTATATCAAATGCAAGGATTATTATTATTATTATTATAAGTCTGCAGCCTGTGCCCTTTACCACTCCGTGCTTCATGACCCCACCTCCCCATTTTCGCCCGACTCCATTAGCTCCCATCACCCAAAGGATCCAATTCAAGATCCTGGTTCTCACATTCAAATCCCTCCATGGCCTAGCTCCACCCTACCTCTGTGACCTCCTAAACCACTACCAACCTGCCTGCCCCATAACGCTCAGCATGCTCCGGCCTTCTCCATGTCCCTGACCCACCTGCCCCACCATTGGCTTATGAACCTTCAGCCACTCTGCCCCCAACCTCTGGAACTCCATCCCGCAGTCCCTCTGCCTCGCCCAATCCCTGGCCACCTTCAAGTCCCACCTCAAGACCCTCCTCTTCAATGGTCCCATCGGGCACTCCAAATCCCCCCCTTTCCCTCCACCCTCCCTGTCCCTGACCCCAGCTCTGGTCTGAAACAATGACTATCCAGTGCATTGGGACATGAAAGGCGCTATACAAGTATAATTTTGTTGTTGGTACTCAAGATTTTTTCCAATTTACTTGAAGTATTCACTTTCATCCAAACCAACTTTGAATTCACAGGCACTCCATGTTTACAGTCATAACATAGATAGACTTAAGCACATAAAACACACCTTTTAAGGGTCAGTCAATGTAACACTGAAGGAAATTAAACTGCTTTTACCTGCTTTGCCACTTGTGCTAATAGAAGCGTTTTCCCTGTGCATGGCCCGCCATACACAATGAGTGGATTCATGCATCCAGCTTTGCTGGGCAGAATGTACTTGTGGATCAGGTTCAGTGATTCACATTCGTAGTTGTAGAAAGAGGAGTACATTTTACAAAGAGACAAGTGCTGCAGAACCTCATCGTAAAGTGCATCTGTTTCAACATCAAAGTTCTGTTGAACTGTAGCCTGAATAATGTCAATCATGTCTTCATAAAACTGTTTACAAAGGCCCTCAACATAGTGATTCTCCACATCCTGTGAATATCCAAGCTTCATGTCACAATGGGTGATGGACGTGTACACTCTTAGATTCGATGCTGCAACAATTGTGGGAATGAACTCATCCCGGAGTTTCACAAGCTTTTCATTGGCCACGGGGTCTCGTACAGCTTTCCCATTGACGTCTATGATGTCGATATAGCGGTTCATATCTGGGTTCTTCACATGGCGTTCAATGTTTGCAATTCTCCTAATGTAGCAGACACACTTTTTTAGAAATGCTGTGGTTTGGTTCCCCAGGGCAAACTCAAACTCATCCTCGATTGCTTTAAGAAAAGAGAACCAGAAATTATTGATAAAGGGATCACACAAAGTCAAGTATCAAGGGTGAAGCTCTCAGAGCAAAGTTTACCAATACAATTAAGAGAGACCTTCGCTTCTTGGCACCATTCTGAATTCTGGCTGGTCTGTCACAGCTTAGATAGAAAAGCCTCTGTTAACACTGAAAAATTTCATCATCGATTAATCAGCTTTTCTAGGTTTACATGAACCCCAGAGGAGACAAAGAGCTACTAGGCAATAAATGATACGGGAGTGCGCACTTGAGAAGGAGCTGAAAGGGATAAATAAGCCTTGAGGATGCAGGAGGTTTGACTAATGAACTCATTCCTTTTAAGGTTAAAATTTTGCAATTAATCTGCAGTAAAATGAAACTTCCTGTGGATCAGCCAGTCCTCTCCCTACTTTGTCAACATAATGAACTCCCCCATAATTTCCAGCCCACATTACTCCAGACTGTACAACAACAAAATTACATTTCTAGAGCGCCTTTCACTTTTGGTGGACGTCCCAAGGCGCTGAACAATCAGGTTGGGATCGGTGCAAGGGAGTGGGGCAGGGGCAGGAGAGAATTAGGAGGGGAGGGAGAGAGTTTGGGGGACAGCAGAAGGCACGATCGAAGAGGAGGGTCTTGAGACCGGCCTTGAAGGAGGGAAGGGAGGGAGCGGGGCGAAGGGAGGGAGCGGGGCGAAGGGACTGTTGGATGGAGTTCCAGAGTGTGGTGGCAAAGCCAGTCCGCCGATGGTAGGGCGGATCGGCCTGGGGCCATGGAGTAGGCTGGAGCCCGTTGAATGGAGAGGGTGGGCAGGTTAATAGGGGGACAGCAGGTTAGATAGATGGGGGGCAAGGCCGCGAATGGCCTTGAAAGTGAGAACGAGGATCTTGAATTTGATCCTGTGGGGGATGGGGTGCCAATGGAGCCGGGTGAGGGTGGGAATGATGCGGCTGCGGAGCTTGGTGAGGGAGAACACACAAGGTGCATAGTTCTGGTTGATCTTTGGCATATGAAGAGAAGACCCGAGAAGGCTGACAAGGAGGGAGTTTCCGTAGTCGAGCCTTGAAGTGATGAATGCATGGACTAGATTTTCGGCAACCTGAGGAATGAGACAGTGGCGGAGTCCGGTGATGTTGTGAAGGTGGTGGAAGGCAGTACTGGAAATGGTGTGGATGTGGGGGAGGAAGGACAGTTCAGGGCCGAACAAGATGCCCATTTTCCTGATGGGCTTAGAGAGGTGGATAGTGCAGTCTTGGATGCTGATGCTGTCAGCGCCTGAGGTGCAGAGGTGCTAAAGCGAGCCAATCAGGAGGGCCTCAGTCTTGCAGATATTCAACTGGAGAAAGTTGTCTCTCGTCCAGGATTTGATGTCAGACAGGCAGTCAGGACGCCAGTAGTTTTCGAGTTGAGGGTGGAAGCAGAAAGATAGAGTTGGGTTTCATCCTCATACATGTGGAAATTTACCCCATGTCTGCGGATGATGTCATCGAGGTGGAGCATGTAGAGGGTGAAGAGGAGGGGACCAAGGACAGAGCCCTGAGGAACGCCGCACAAGATGGTGCAGGGGCTGGAGGAAAAGCCATTGCAGACAAAGAGAGGAAAGATAGGACCGGAACCAGTCGAGGACAGAACCTTGAAGGTTGAGGTGGGAGGAAAGGTGGTGGAGGAGGATTGAGTGGTCCACGGTGGATAGATCGGATAGGTCGAAGATGGCGGATAGGTCGAGGAGGCAGATGGAGCCCTGATCACAGATGGTCGAGATATCATTGGTGACCGTGACCAGAGTAGTTTCCATGCTGTGGGCAGCTTGGAAACCTGATTGGAGGGGCTCGTGGAGGGAGTGGGATGAGGGAAAGGAGCGAAGTTGGAAGGCAATTACTCTTTCAAGCAACTTTGACAGAAAAGGGAGGTAGGAGATGGACCGATAGCTTGAGAGCTGCTACGCATCAAGGGAAGATTTCTTGAGGATGGGGGTGATGGAGGCTGTTTGAAGGTGGTGGGAATGATGCAACAACAAAATGCAGAATGGAACGGACAGGTTGAATGTGTCTACAAGTAGTGGGGCAAGGAGGTGGAGCTGGTAGATAAGGAGAGGGGTGGGGTCCAGGGAGCAGCTGGTGGGCTTCATGGAGTTTATGGTGGTGATGACAGAGGATGGCGAGACAGGATTCAAAGGGTGGAAGGAGGGGTGGGTAGGAGTCGGAGTGTTGTGGGGAGGTGTGTAGTGGGTTGAAGTTGGAAGGGCGGTGACAGCTCAGCGGATTCCTTGAATTATGGACTCAAGGAAATCCAGCATCTCCTCGTAGTGGGAGTTGGAGGAAAGGATCTGCGAGGCGGAGAGCGTAGAGGAGTTGGTTTGTTGTGGAGAACAGGAGTTTGGGGTTATCCTTCGCCTTCAGGATTATCCTGGAGTAGGAGTGCGATTTGGCGGAGTCCAGAGAAGAGCGGTAGATTTTGATCTGGTCCAGTCAGATGTGCTGGTGGACCGTTAGACCGGATTTGAGCCAGGTGTGTTCCGCACCTGGTCCATTGAGCAAGCGCAGGTGGCTGATGAACCAGGGTGAGGTTCGAGAGTAGGATGCGGTTCGGGAGGAAAAGCATTGAGTATTGTGGAGAGGGTGTTGTGGAGGAGAGTGAGTGCGGAGGATGGGTTCAGTACGAGAGGTGGGCCAGACGGGGAGGAGTTCACCCGGCTATTCGCCAGGTCAAGCGGGTGGCCGTGAATGTGATTGGCGGAATGGATGTGGAGGGACAGGTTGAGAGACAAGAGGAGAAAGGAGCAGTCCGAGGAGGTGGAGCAAGATGAGGTCAAATGGAAGTTGAACTGTAGAGCAAGGCATGAGAAGAGCATTCCAGACACAGGCAGTTACTCCACAAGGACCAGCTCATGTTCACCAGCAGCAAAATTATCAGTTTCACGTAATGTACAATTTATTTGTTTAAGATTTATTTTCCCAAACTTCCCTCCAATCTGCCATCAACAGTATCTAATGCTTCCCAGATACTAACTAAACCTTTCGGATTATTACTGATCATTCCATTACACACGAGACCTACAGGACCTTTGGGATCTCTGTTCCAGATACAGATCTTATTGGAGTAGAGTTCCAATAGGTTGGGTTGATGTATGCCTGGTTACTATCAGGAGTCCTGTAGCTCAGTGGTTAGAGCACTTGCCTTATAAATGAGAGACCTGGGTTTGATTCCAGGCAGGGAGAAACCCTGGGCAAGTTTCCTTACTCCATCAGCCTAACAATAATCCCTCAAGAAAAAAAAAGAAAAAAATTGGTCACTTCAATCAATAACTGTGGGACATTGCTGCACATAATTGGCTGCCATATTTGGCCACAAAATATACAGTCAATTCATTTTACAGTACTGTATTGTATATTCTTTTAAGCGCTTTGGGACATTCATGAAAAGCACTATATCAAATGCAAGGATTTACATGACGGATTCCTTATTAAGGAATACTGTTAAGAAGTAAGGATATCCCTGATTGTTTTTTTCCTTATGCAATTTATTTATCGTTACGAAATGACCTTTACTTAAGCACTTCCGGGACAGTACCCCACGTGAAGGATTCTCTAAATGCATGGGTTGTTGTGGTTGTACTTAGGTTTATGGATGTTGCTGGTTACGTTTTGCATTGTTTCCAGTAAAATTGTGGGATTTTGTTTTCACCACAGTCTGGTTCCCTTAGTATCAGCGATAAATAAAATGAACACCTTACCGGAGTGAAGATATTTCTTGGCTTCACTGCTTTGCATGGTTCCACGTTCCTGAAGCAGAGTTACAGCAGTTTTGAAAACCTCCTTGATTTCCTCTGATATTTGATTCCACTTCTTGGCACTGGGAGAATCTGAAGTTGAGTCTACCTGCAAAGTGATAAATATGTTATACTGATCTGGTATAAAAATATCAATTATTCCTAGTAGTCCCCAGGAATAATAATAATAATAATCCTTGCATTTAATATAGCGCTTTTCACATCTTCTACACATCTCAAAGAGCTTCACAGAATATACTGTAAAATGAATTGACTGTATATATGTGAGCGAAATGTGGCAGTCAATTGCGCACAGCAGTGGTCCACAAACAGTCGTGGATTGAAATGACCAATGTATTATTTTTTTGGACGGATTATTATTAGGTGTCTGGTGTAAGGAAACTTGCCCAAGGTTTTATCCTACCTGGAATTGAACAACAACAACAATAACAACAACAAAATTGGATTTATAGAGCGCCTTTCAAGTCGGGAGCCCAGGTCTCTCGCTTGTAAAATGAGTGCTCTAACCACTGAGCTACAAGACTCTACTTTGCTCTATGGAGTTCGCAAGCCTCATACTCTGGGAGAATTCATGGAGTATTTGCTTAATTTAGTTCAGAACACTCTTGCCGCCTGGGTTGGAAGCTCCACAAAAGGATTTGAGTTAATTGTCAAGGCATGCTTAGATGTGTCATACATTAGATGAGATGCCAAATTGAGGTCCCATCTACTTTTCCTTCAGGCGCATGTTAAAAAGATCCCACAGACAACGATTACAAAAGAGAAGGGTGTTTTTCCTGGTAGGCTACCAAAAATCCTCCAGTTTAATTGGTCATTCTCTTAGTAGCAGTGTGTGGAATTTTGCAAATGGCTGTTGTCTTTACCTACAAAAACAAGAGCTGCAGTAATACACATGAAGCTCTTTCAGTTGATAAGGCACAACAAATATACAAGGTTAAAAAACAAAAACAAAAGTTGCTGGGAAAGCTCAGCAGGTCAGGCAGGATCCATGGAGAAAGGAAAGTGAGTCAACGTTTCGGTTCCACGACCAATATACAGTACAAGGTTGTTTTGTAATTCATTGGGTGAATCACTTGGGTCTCTCACAATGCCACCAGCATTAAACTACTGTCAGCAGATCAGCTTTTCAGATTTTTAATACATAAACTTTGTGGATATTTAGAAAACTTTCCCACATTCATTTTTGATTTTCGAAAAAGCAAGATCCTGCAGGTGAAGAACTAATTTAAAAAAATTATAATTTGGTCACTCAATTCAGAACTGTTTATGTGCAAATTGGCTGCCGTCTTTCACCGACGAAATATTAACTCAATTCACTTTACAGTATATTCTATGAAGCACTTTGGGACGTCCCAGCAACGTGATAAGGCACTATATTGATTGCAAGGATTATTATTATCACCACTATTAAGTTTTAAGGTTATAGTCACAATGCAGAATTATTACTATAAATTTGTTATAGTTAACAGCAATTGGGAATAAGGAAATAAAACATTAACAGCAAGCATAATACTTTCAACAAGAGTGTATGCTAACACCCAGGAAGTACATTGTAGCCTGGGTGTAGAATTTGCAGGGTTAATTTTCACGTTGCGAGGACATTCCAAGGCGCTGGACAGTCATGGATGTTGGACCTGAGCAGTGGGTTGAGATAAGGAATGTATGTGTTATATAATATACTCTCCATAGTCATTGACCATAGAGGGGCTCGCAAAGCATGATGGCCTGGTTCATCATCCAGACAATGAGGAAGATACCCAGAAGCAGGAAGTCCATTGTGATAGTAATAATTATAATTCTTGCATTTGACATAACACTTTTGTAGAGTCCTGTAGCTCAGTGGTTAGAGCACTCGCCTTACAAGCTTGAGACTTGTGTTCAAATCCAGGCAGGTCAGGGCGAAACCTTAGGCAAGTTTCCTTACTCCACATGCTTAATAATAATCCCTCCAAAAAAAACCACAATAATAAAATTGGTCATTTCAATCCATGACTGTTTGTGGGACACTGCTGTGTGCAATTGGCTGCCACATTTTGCCCACAAATGTACAGTTAATTCACTTTACAGTATATTCTGTGAAGCTCTGTGAGACGTAACTAGTTTTGCACAGCAATGCTCCACAAATAGCCATGGAGATCTCCCTTCTCTTTTGGAATAGTGCCATGGAATCTTTAATGTCTACCTGAACAGACAGCTGGGACCTCGGTTTAATGTCTCAACTTGCAATTGAAAACACTGTCTAGCAAGCTTCCTGCTGCTTCCCCCGCAAGTATTATGCTATTAGAACTTTGGCTTGCAGAGGTAATAGGATTGATTGGGAAAAATAAGTGCTCTCAGTATCTGGACTGCCCATCCAAGACCTGCTGACCAGTCAGTTTGGCTGGACTGTTATCAGCAGTGCCCTGGAATTCGGCTCGATAATCAGACTACAGAAGCCTTCATACATCCATTCATAACATCCAGGCTTGACTATACAAACATCCTGCTTGTCAGCTTCCTCAACTCCTCCCTCCATAGACACAGATGATCGAGAACTCTGCAGCCCGTGTCCTCTCCCGCACCAGGTTCCATGACCCTATCACCCCCATTCTTAACCAACTACCCTGGCTTCCCATCACACAGAGGATAAATCACCTGGTCCTCACCTTCAAAGCACTCCATGGAATTGCTCACCCCTACCTCTGCAACCTCCTAACCCCCTCCCAATCCTACCTGCTCCTTCCACTCAGTGGGCTCCAGCCTGCATCAGTGAGCCTTCTGCCACTCTATCCATATACTCTGGAACTCCATTCTGTAGTCCCTCTGCCTCACCTCTTCCAAGACCCATCTCAAGTCCCTCCTCTTCGACCATGATTTCAATCACTCTGCTTATCTCTTGCCCTCCACCCTCCACAATCCCAACCCCAGCTCTGGTCTGAAACACTGCCTGTCCAGTGCCTTCGGATATCTGTAAAAGGCACTTTACAAATGTAACTTTGTTGTTGTTGTGGTACTGAAACCGCCGAGAGGGCTAACTTGATTCCAACATTTTATTGCCATACATGTCACCTTGAAGCCAACTCAGCTCCATAGAGACCCACCCTTACCCCACTCCCCCACGGAGATAATCTCTCCAAATAGTCGAACTTGTACACATCCTAATTTTTCAAAAAAAAAGTACACAACGATAAATTCACCGTTAACATTGTCTCCACAGACATTGCCTGAAACAACAAGTTCACTGACAAGTACTGAAGATGTCTAGATTCTCCAGTCTCCAAGGTGATATTCCTTAAATACCAGGGATGTGCAGCAAACTGAATTGTAAAACCACAATGACTCCAATTAGGTCAAGAGGGAATTATTTGCAGATAATGAGGTTGAACAACTTCGGGTTTGACGTATTGGTTCCACTCAATTTATTTTAAACACTATGATGTGTACTGGGCATGTAAATTAGGATTGTACATGTATATAATTGTGGCATTGATATGCACAAATAGGTACTGCGTCACTCCGAATTTGTAGCATTCAATGTTAACATTCTCCCACTGGCCGTGAGCCACCCCTGGCTCCTCTAATCGAGTACATCTTCAAATAGCTCAGACAGAGGCTGGGGAGCAGGTCACATATATCGTATATCTCTGCGTATAAGGTGCACCCGCGTATAAGGCGCACACCCTGTTTTTGACCTTTTCTTGGTGAAAAAAAACGGAAGCATTTTCAATGATATTGCCGGCAGAAGGGAGGAGAGACAGGTAGGTAGGCAGAGAGAGAGGCAGGCAGCCAGGGAGGGAGAGAGGGAGGCAGGGAGAGAGAGAGGGAGAGAGGCAGGCCGGCAGCCCGGGAGAGAGAGAGGGAGAGAGGCAGGCCGGCACGCAGGCAGGGAGGGAGGGAGGGAGAGCGGCAGGGAGTGAGGCAGGCAGACTGGGTTCGGCAGAAGGTAAGCACAGCACTGAAGTCCGCTGCTGCTGCCGCTGCCCGGGCGGCCGAGGCCGAAGCCCCGTCACCCGCTCCTCCCAACCCCCGCCGGACACTGACCAAACCCCGGCTGACAGCGCCGGCCGCCCCTCCTGTTTACTGTATTTCCGAGGCTCAAAATTGCTTGTACCTGCGTATAGGGCGCACCCCCAACTTTCGAGATCTTCCGACCTGAAAAAAAGTGCGCCTTATACGTGGAGATATACGGTATGTTGCTTTGTCCAACGCTTTATTGTCTAGAAATACCTAAATTTTCTGCCCCCACCCTTTGGAACTTTATCCCACAGTACCTTTGCCACACCCTCTCTTTTGCCTCCATCAAGGCCCATAATAAAAAACTAAAAATAATTACAAAATGTAAACAAGAAAACAAATTCAATATATTGTAATTCATAATGATAATAATTTGAAACAGCACCTGATCACATTGTCATGATGCCTCGAAGGGTTCACATAAATTTACCGTGAAGTGTAGTGACTATTTGTAGATAAGTTGGTAGCCAATACACCTGCAATGTCCCACAATTGCACAGTGAAGTGTGCGACCAATTTTTGAGAGTTTCAGCAGTCTGATGTAGTGGCGGAGTCGGGCAATATTGCGGAGGTGAGGGAAGGCAGAGTGTGCCATGGCTTGGTTGTGAGGGAGGAAAGAGAGTTGAGGATCGAACAAGACACTGAGGTTCCTGACAGAGCTGGGGTAACAGTGCATTATTGGACCCGTTGATAAAACATTAAATCGAGGTCCCGTTTGTCTGATCTGTTGGAAGATAATGATCCCAAGGCACTATTTGAAAAGAAAAGGAAGTTCCTCCTGATGTCCAGGCCAACACTCCCCCAATTAAAATTGCTGATAAAACACAGTCAGTGTACTTCACAGTAACTGTCCTTCAAATTAGACATCTTAATTATGAGGCGCTATAGCAAATACAAGATTATTATCCTATTATTATTTTAGTGCGAGACAAAAAACTTGCATTTATATACCATATTGCATGTAAATAAACATCTTAGACTGCTTGTGAAATATGGTGGTGGCCACTGAGCTGTGACATAGAAGATTTACAGACTTTGACCAAAGATACAGGCAAAGAGATTTTTCTTCAGAGGATTTAGAAGGCTGAGAGAGAGGCTTGAGAGAGAAGAGGAGGGGAGAAGACAGGCCAAAAATAATTTCTACACACCACAGGGATTTGTAAACATATGTTGCCCTTATTGATTGATTTGTATGCTACTGCTTGTCTTGAGGCAATACAAGTGCTTCATATATGAGACTACATCTGTCATGATTGATGAGTGAAGCTGAAGATGCTGATTTTCCATTGATGTATGGATCCACCTAGAAACATAGAATTATAGAATTTTACGGAACGAAAGGAGGCCATTCGGCCCATCTAGTCTGTGCCGGCTCTTTGAAAAGAGCAACCTTTCTTTGCACCCTTTCCAATGCCTTAACATGCTTTCTATAGTGTGGTGACCAGAATTGGACAGAGTACTCCAGCTGAGGCCTAACCAAAGTTTTACAGAGGTTAGTTATCACTTCCTGACTTTTGTACTCTATACCCCTATTTATAAAGCCTAGTATCCAATATGCCTTCTTAACGGATTTGTCTATCTGTCCTGCCACCTTCAAAGAGTCGCTAATACAAATCCTCTGTTCTCTGTTCCCTCACCCCTTAAAATTGTACTATCTGGCCTGTAATGCATCCCCTCATTTCTTCTCCCAAAATGTATCACCTCACACTTCTCTGCATTTAACTTCATCTGCCATGTGTCTGCCCACTTTACCATTTTATCTATATATTCTTACAGATGGTTACTATCCTCCTCACTATTTACTATTCTCCCTAACTTAGTATCATATGCAAACTTGGAAACTGTGCTCCCTAGTCCAGATCATTAATATATATTAAAAAGAGCAGTGGTCCCAAAATTCATCCCTGGAGGACTCTACTGCACACTTCCATCCAGTTTGAAAAACAGCTGCTCACCACAACTCTTTGCTTTCTGCCACTGTCCCTTTAACGCCGTGGGCCTCTACTTTCCTAATAAGCCTCTCATGTGGCACTTTGTCAAATGCCTTTTGAAAGTCCATGTAAACTACATCAACTGTACTACCCTCGAGCACACATTCCGTTACTTCATCAAAAAATTCTATCAGCTTTGTAAGGCAAGATTTGCCTTTAACAAATCCATCCTGGCTGTCCTTTATCAGCCTATATGTTTCTAAGTGAAGATCTAACTTGTCCCTGATTATAGACTCCAGAAGTTTGCCCACTACTGATTTTAGACTGACTGGCCTGTTTGCCCAGGTTTGTGCTTCTGCCCCTTTTTATACAGGAGAGTAACATTCACAACCTTCCAGTCCTCTGGCACTATCCCTGTGTCCAAGGAAGATTGAAAGATTGTGACCAGAACCTCTGCTATTTGCTCCAATACTTCCCTAAGCAATCTAGGATGCATCCCATCTGAAACGGGTGACTTATCTACCTTGAACGCCGACAACCTTTTCAGTACTTCCTCTCTGTTTATACTAATCCTATCCATTTCTTCTACCCTCTCCTCCAATACTATAGCATTGGCTGCATCCTCTTCTCTTGTGAAGACAGAGACAAAGTACTCATTCAGTACATCAGCCATGCTCTCTGCCTCCACAATAAAGTTTCCTCCTTGGCCCCTAATTTGCCCCACCCTACCCTTGTCAATCTTTTACTCTTAATAAGTTTGTAAAACACCTTAGGGTTCCCTTTAATGTTACCTGCTAATTGTTTCTCATGCAGTCTTTTTGCCCCTCTAATTTCCTTTCTCAGTTCTCTCCTGCTCTTCCTATATTCTGCTTGGTTGACCTATGTATTTTGGGCCTGACACATGTCATAAGCCTATTTTTTTGCTTTATTGTAATCCCAATTGCCCTAGTCATCCAGAGAGGTTTGGATGCCCTACATTTTATCTTTGATGGAATGTTTTTGACCTGTGCCCGAACTATCACTTCCTTGAATACTGCCCACTGCTCATTAGCTGTTTTACCTGCCAATCTTTTTTTTCCAGTCCACCTCGGCTAGGTCTCGTTTTAGCTCACAGAAATTAGCCTTCTTCCAGTTGAGTGTCTTCACCTATGAGTGTTCCTTATCCCTTTCCATAATTACTCTGAATCTAATTATATTGTGATTGCTATTTATTAGGTACTCACCTACAGAAACCTATTGTACTTGCCCCACCTCATTCCCCAAAACTAGATCCAGCATTGCTTCCTTCCTTGCTAACTGGAAACATACTGATCAAGAAAGTTGTCCTGTACACATTTCAGGAATTCTTCTCCATCCTTGTCCTTTACACTACTATTCACATATTAGCAGACTTCTGATACCTTGTCCAATGAAGTCAATGCTCATCAAAGTAACAAATTACGCCCACTCTCTCTGTGACGAGGCTCTCTCTGCCTCCTCGGTTCTCCTGGACTTCTCCACCAGGTTCGACACAGTTGATTACCCAATCCTCCTTCACGGCCTCTCCTCCCTCATCAACTTTACTGAGATCGCACTCACATGATTCGAGTCCTACTTAACAATCAGCCAACAATACATCTCGGCTAATGGTTTTTCCACCCACCCCTGCCGATCACCTGTGTGGGCTACCCCAAGGTCCATCCTTTTCCTGAACTACATGCCCCTTCTCGGAGATGTCATCCGCAGACACTGGTTCAACTTCCACATTTGTGTAGATGACACCCAAATTTTCTTTGTCTCCTTCAGCTGCGACTCCCAGCCCACTAATGTCCTGTCTGTTTGTTTGATGGACATCAAGGCCTGGATGAGCGTAAGCTTCCTGCAGCTCAATATCGGCAAGATAGAAGCCATACACTTTAGCTCCCATCAATGTCTTCTCTACTGCTGATCCAAATTCCTCAACCTCCCGTTCTCCCTCAGACTCTCCAAACCCATGCCAAATTTAGGTATCAGGTTCGATCTCCAGCTTTCCTTTCCACCACCATCCATTTCTGACCTGGGCCATTTTTTTCTACCTCCATCACATTGCCCACCTCTGCCCATACCTCACAACCAATACAGCCGAAACCCTCATCTATGCCTTCGTCAATTCTCGGCTGGACAACTCTAATGCCTCCTCGCTGATCTTCACAGCTCCATACGCAAAATACTATTAATTCAAAATTCCACCACTCGGATACTCATCTGCACAAATCTATGTACCCCATCACACCAGTCCTTGCCAGAGGCCACTGGCTTCCAATTACTGAACAGATTGATTTCAAAATTCTCTTACTCATTTTCAAATGTTCTCGCACCATCCCTGCCTATCCTATCTGCTTACCCCCCAGTCCACCACCCACTGCGGTTACAGTTTCCAGCAGAAATTTCCATACAGTGACCAAAGGTGAATTCAGCTAAGCCTGGAATTGAACCTGTGACACCCACTGTTCAACATTGATTAGAGTTTAGTGTTTCCTTTAACCACCAGGCTATTGGAAAACCTCAGGCAACAAAAACAACCAACCAATAACAAATTACATTTGTATAACACCTTTCACATTGTGAGGAAGAAGTGAGGGTTGGGACCATGAAGGGTGGAGGGCATGGAGGGTAGGCATAGGAAGGCCCGACCGCCAATGGTGAGGTGGCTGGGCTGGTCAGGGGATATGAAACAAGCCAGAGCCGTTGAACAAAGAGAGCAGACAGACAACCAACCAATAACTAATTATTGACAGGACCGAATTTTCAGCGAAGTGTTAAATAATATTTTTCACCACAATTTTCACCACATGTTGGAGACATTTAAAATGTTGCCGACCTTTACTGCATTCTGGCCATTGTTCAGCATTTCAGACTTGGGTTTGAGGTAGTATGTTGGTGGTACGGAGTTCTCATCTCGGCAGTACCACTCCTCCAAGATTTTTGTGTCCAGTTGAGCTTCCAGAGCACCGTCCAGGATCATTTCAAACTCAGAAGACTCAATCTCGCCGGGTAAGCGGGTGCAGCTGTATTTTTCGCCGCACAGTCCCTGTGAAACAACAGAGACGAAACATGTGTTTCCCTGGGATTCAATCACCAACAGTTAACCGAAGCTTGTGGCTTATTTATTTAGTTCTCCTACTTATCTCCTGATGATTGACCAGACAGATATGTACAAAGCAAGCAGAGATTAAAAAGAAGCAGTGAATATTACAAGCAAGGAATGGCATGTGATTCATTATCTTCTTTGATCAATTAACCTGATCATTTATGCAGCCGATTGTTCACCAGAGTTTACTTGTTGCTCCTAATAATATGGTCATCAAATTACACTTACCTTGTTTCAGAATTTTTGGGGATATGGAATGCACCGCCGAGAGGGAAATAAACAGGAATATGAGAGTTAGAGGCTTGGAGGGGTATAGGGGTAGGGCAAGGCAGTGGGTTTGAAAGTATAGTTTGCTCTGAGAGCCAGTGCAGACTCTATATGACAGATGGGTTCCTACATTGTAAATTTCTATGATTTTATGATTCTATTGAGAGGTTCATCAGTTCTTGTCTTTGTACAAAGAGATGCTTTCCTTTGTTAAAGATACTTTATAAAAGCAAATTTTTATTGTAGGCTTAATAGATGGAGGATATAAGGTGTGTTACTGTCAAATCTAGATGTACATTACCATATTTACAATACTGGCAGTGAGTTATGTAGAATGTTGTACATTATAAATCATGGGCACATGGTGTATAGTGCATGTATCACTTAATATTGCTATAGGTTATACAATTGTGACATGTTTAATTTATAGGCAGACACTGAAGTTGAATTGTTCTTGCAATGACTGCTGAAATAATGCATTTTAAGGATGCTTAAAGAAACCAAAGGGAAGGGTTTCAACATTGAAACTGACCATAGATTTTCTCAGAATCCATTGGTTAATTCTGTTAGTCTGAACTCAATTTTAAGTCCAAGTTGATAAAAAATCTTTATTTGATTAAGCCTAAGGTTCTTCTGTGTTTATTTATGTCATTGCACTACTGAATTCTGTCTCTAGGTGTTGCTGTAATAGAAATTCAGCTGTGGATCACATCATTTAAAAAAAACATTGAACTTAGTTTTCAAGTAGCACCCATACTGCGGGAAAGCAAGTTGTAGTCAGGGCTCAGCAACACAGTCAGGGTTCAGGACCCAAGCATGGTGGGATAAGAGAGGGCAGAGAGGTAAGATGGCGGCTGAATGCATGGTTGAAAAGGAGGGTCTTGAGACCAGCCTTGAGGGAGAAAGGCGAAGGGATTGTGTGATGGAGTTTCAGAGCGTGGGGGCAGAAAGGCTGAAAGCCTGGCCACCGATGGTAGGGTGGGTCACCTAAAATATCACAATTAAAATCCCTGACATTCATGTTTATGTTATGTGTATTGTATGTGTATCCCAATGTTTTCATTGATTATTTCAAGTTTCCAGATTCTCAAGATATCTTTTTATCTGAAATCTCCAGTACTTTCTTCAGCTGCATACGGAAGATATTGAAAAATGCTCTAAGATGTGTTGGTAAAATTGTAGCAGTTTTGAGGAGGAGGAATACTACTGTTATAATCCCTTTCAGGTCCTGTATTGCTGGCATCAATAGAATCTTTCAGAAGCCACCTAACTCAGCGTAGAAAGCTCAAGCTTGGAGAATATACTAATCCTTGCATCGTTGAGACATATCGAAGCACTTCACAGAATATGGAAGTGGATTGACTGTGTATGTTGTGAAACAAGTGAAAGGCAGCAGCCAATGGCACACAGCAGTGTCCACAAATAGTTGTGCATTGAGTGACCAAATTATTTATTTATTTATTGAAGGGATTATGATCCCTGGAAAGCAATCCACCAATCAATTAACAAATGGGTTCCTACTTACTGCTTGGTTAAAGAGAGGCTTATGGAGAAAGGAAACTTGCCTAAAGTTTTGCCCCACCGATGAATAGAACTTGTGTCCTCTCGCTTGCAAGACAAGAGTGCTAACCACAGCACCAGGTGACTCCATGTCTATAGGATGTGGGGGTGATACTCTAGTTCAGTTCAGCTTGCTGTGGAAGGGATGGAAGAGCTGGGAAATTTGCAGTTGGGGGGAGTGGAATTTCAGAACAAGGGGAAAAAATACATCAATAAGCTAAGCCTTGACCTTCAGTACCCTCCCCACTCACACACATAAATAGACACTAAAATGTCTCACTAAGTTGTCTTAAATTAAGGAAAGGTGGCAGAGACAGCAACTTCAGTTTCAAGAGGCCAGTAATGTATGGATGAGCCCACTCCCTATTCTCCAACGCAGCAAGCCCCCATAATTCTACCCAGCCTTCGCCCGGGAGACGCATTTCTCTTGAAATTTAAGATGAGACAGAATTGAGAAAAGTTATTACAATAATCCTTTCATGTCTTTGAGATGTCTCAAAGTGCTTCACAGGATGTAATGTAAAGTGGAATGACTGTTTATTTTGTGGGTGAAATGCATCAGCCAATTAGAGCATAGTAGCATCCCACAAACTGCCTTGAACTGAGGGATCTATTTTATTTGGGGGATTGTTGGCCAATACACAGAGATTCAACAGTTACAATATAACTTGTCATGGATACATAACCCTTGATTTAACATCAATAACAACTTGCATTTATGTAGAGTTCCTCACATGGGGTTAGAGTCCCAGAGCGCTTAACTGAAAGTTTGCCTTTTTTTTGCTTTTAATTCATTTATATTTAGAGATTAGAAGTAATGCTTTTACACACAGAGTTGCTAGGATGTGCAATGCCTTTCCAGGTGCAGTGGTTGAGGCAGAATCCATACTATATATGATTCCAGATTCTATTAGCGTATCAGCTTCTCTGACAGCTCTGAGCACCAGCCTTCCCTCCTTTAAGAATCTATCTATGTTAACCACCCCCCACCCCATGAACATTTCTCTTCCACTTCCTCTTATATTTTATGTTTGATATTGTCATGGGGACCTGCTGAGGGATAAGGTATCGGTAAAGATGATAGCACTGTCATTCAATGTCAGCATCAGATTTAATGTGCAGTTAGTTGGGGTCTACTATGAAGCAATTGGTAAAAGGATTTGTAAATACAGTAAACAATTTCCAAAGTACTGTACTTGAAACTTTGCTTGTGTGCCATGATCTTTACTCGATTGACACCAGTGACCAGTTTTTTTAAACTGCATTCCTATTTCATGGAAGTTGGAAAGGGTTTACCTTCCAAATGGACTTATGGTTGTTCGGAGTAACACACATGGGATTCTATATTTAGGAACAGTAGGTCATTCAGCCCTTCGAGCCTGTTCTGCCAATTAATTAGAATCTAATTAAATGGCATATCTGTACCTCAACTAATCATTTCAATTCCGATGATATTTACAAACTAATGTTAAAATACTTCTGGAATTCTATATGAACAATGAAACAGTCTGAATAATGGACATATCCCAAACTGTCCAAATGAACATCTTCCTATTGGCAATAGTTTTATACTCTCATATGTGAAACCTTGCATGAGATTGATAGAAACCCAGGGATTATGTTTACATCAATATTCCACTAGATGGCAATCTAAACAGAGTCTTTTAAATTGTGCAGTAAATGTGACAGAACCAATTGTCAGCCCTCTTTTGGACATAAAAATGCAGATCAAAGAACATCCTAAAAGGATGGTGAAACATATGCGCCAACATACAATGCCATGAGAATCTCCAGGAGCTACTATCCATCAAACCAGCTGCACATAACAGGGATCAGTGAAGGCTGATTGTTCTGTCTGATAAAATCCACTATGAAAATCTATGAGCTTTTGAGAGGCATTCTATTTGATCCAATTCTCGTCAAAATCCAATAGTTTAAATTGAAGTAAAAGCCTTGATGTTGTTTGAGCATGGTTAGCTTAAAGATTTTTGTTAGGCATGTTTCTTGTGACTAATCTGGTATTTATCGCATGCTCCATTTTTTTTGTCTTCAACGGGGAATAATTCAGTTAGTGACGCCAATGTCCTTTCAATTATATTAAATCACATCTCACATCTCATCCGGAGGCTGAAATTTGGTATGAATTGTAGAGTTAGTCTCAATACCAGTAGCATTTAATTAATAAAAAAATACATCGATTCAATTAAACATGTTTTCTTTTCCATCTACTTATCACTAAACTAAAAGTGATCTAAAAAGTGTTCTGCGACATGTGGAGTTACCGAGACCTCCAGTAAGAGGAAGCTGAATTGAGATTGAGAGCTCAAAATGCTCTGTCAATTCTGGTCCTTGTCAAACTGCAGGAAGTGTACTTGTGCAATGTGGGAAAGGAGTGCCACATACTTCCCCTTTACTCTATTAGATAACCTGACCTACATTGTGAAAACTATCAGCACAATTGTTCGTCAATGATGGGATTTGAGTGCAAGTCACCCAGCCAGTAGCCCATTGCTCTTCTGCTTTGTTACTGTCATTGCACCTCATTCAACAATGGGCTTCAATTAACATGTGAGTGCTGGTATCAAACTCATGATAAATTTTATCTCTCACATATGTCTTATAATTAAAGTAAATAATTCAACCTTATATTCAATATTATGCTGTATCATGTAAGATGTCAATTACTTTTAGAAGTGTATTAGTTATTGTTACTTAGACAGCTAATCTGCAACAGCAATGTCTTATAAATAGCTATGAGACAAATGACCAATTAAACTGGTGAAATTGAATGACAGAGAAATATTGGCCTGGACATTGATATGAATCCCTATTCTTCTCCAAAATAGTGCCATGAGATCATTTAAGCATTTCTGAAGTACCAGAATGGACCTTGTTTCAATGCATCAATTACAGGAAGGAATTCTGTCTCAGTTGGGGAGACCAATGAGAAATATATTGAAGGCACTGAAGCAGGAAATGATGAAAGCATGGATGAGGGTTTCAACAACAACAATAACTTTGATTTATATGGTGCCCTCCACACCGGACGGCGTCTCAGAGCGCTTTACAATAGCGGATCCCGGGACCGAGCCAGGGGCAGGGGCAGAAAGGTGACCAAAAACGCGGTCGAAAAGAAAGGTCTTCAGCTGTGACCTGAATTTGGGAAGAGAGGGGGCGAGGTGAAGGTAGTGAGGAAAGGAGTTCCAGAGCCTCGGAGTGTAGTGCCTGAAGGCACAGCTGCTGAGGGTGGAGCAGAGGATTCGGGAGACAAGGAGGAGGCCAGACCCAGAGGAACGAAGGCAACGGGTGCTGGTTTGAGGAGAGAGGTCAGAGAGGTAGAGGGATGCAGAGGAACGAAGGGATTTGAAAACAAGGATGAGGATCTTGAAGTCGATCCTCTCTGGGATAGGGAGCCAGTGAATTCTGGCGAGGACTGGGGTAATGCGGGAGCAAAGCTTGGAGTAGATGGTTTCAGCAGCGTTGGGTGTGCAGTTTAGTCAGAGGCAGGTAACGTGTGGATGTGAGGATGTAGTGGGGGGGCAGGGGAGAAGCAACTGAAAACATGGTTGAAGGGATAGATCCTAAATTGAGTTTTGAAAGTGGGGAGGGAGAGGGCAAATGGGAGGGACTCTGGGATGCAGTCCATGAAAGCAGGGGCAGAGTGCCTGAAAGATCCCCTATTGATGATGGCATAGATTACTTGCCGAGCGGAGCGAGTGGTTCAAATAACAACAACAACAAAATTACATTTGTATAGTGCCTTTCACATCAGCAGGTGACAGGAAGTCACAGAGACAGGGTGAGGAGGGGATGTGGGCGTTTGAACATGAGGATGAGAATTTTTAATTCAATCTACTGGGGGATGGGGAGCCAAGCGAGGATGGGGATGATGGGCCCATGGAGCCTGATGAAAGAAAGGACATAGGCTACTCTGGATGTCCTAGTTTGTGTGGAAAAGTGCTGGCGAGTAAGGTGAGGAGGATGCTGGATTAGTCAAGCCTGGAAGGTGTGAATGAGGGGGCATGGTGGTGGGGGAGGGAGGTAATGGGGGAGGCAGGCAAAGATACAGATGTGAGGCGAAGCCAAGTGAGTAAGAACCTAGATGAGGTAGTTCAAAGACAGTTGGGGGTCAAATAAGGCAGTAAAATTCTGCACTGGCTCTGTCAGGTAGAGCGAGCATCTGTCAGGTCGATGAGGTCATCCCCTGAGGTGAGAAGGCACTGATGGGAGCTAAGCAGGAGAGTCTCAATTATATTGAAATTGAAATTCATCTAGGACTCAATGTGTGATGGGCAATCAGTCAGAACAGCAGTGTTCCAGAAATCAAAGGCGGAGGCAGAGAGATAGGTATGACCTGGATACATGTGGAATTAGACACCATGCCTACGGATAATATCACCAAGGGGGTGAAAAGGAGAGGGCCAAGGGTAGAGGCATGAGGATCAGTACTCTTCTAGGCAAAACAATACCATTCATAATAATCCTTGCTTTTGTTATAGTACCTCTGATCTTCAGTGGGACATGTCAAAATGCTTCTCAGTTTTATACTGTAAAATAGAGAGACTGTATATCTGTAGACGAAATGTGGCAGCCCATTTGCACACTGCAATGTGCCACGGACACAATTTAGGGAATTGCCAGGGAATTGGATATGGGGAGAAACTCCTTTTGCTTTTCCAAATGTGCCATGGGATCTTTAACGCCCATCTGAAGAGACAAAAGGGACCTTGGTTTAACAACTTTTCCAAAGAATGGCACCTCCAACAATGGTACATATCCCCAGCTTTGCACTGAAGTATCGGTGTAGAGTTTGTATGTATATGTGACATATCAAAAAGGCCCTGTGGCCAAATACTTCACCAGCACTCAGAATCGAGGCTCCCGCATGATTAACACTCATTTGGGCAAGGGAACAGAAGCTGACGGTCACTGGTGGAACCATACCCCAGTAAAAGGAAAAAGGAGCCAAGGTCTTTGTGGAGATCTGTACCAAATTTAGGAGAAAAAAATGGCATCAAAAAAGAATGGAACACAGGACCAGGCTGGATAAAAGTCAGGGAATACAACTTAGGTTTCAAAAGTTGAAACCTTCAACTTTAAACTCCAGTGAAATCATTACATTTCACAAAGTGCAAACTTCATGACACTAGCTTATTAGCATTACACTTCCTTAACTTTAATAAATAAAGCCAGGAGAACACTAGGGAAATCAGTATACAATGCAACCATTTCTCAAAGGCATCAAAGAGAATAAAGAAAAGGCAGGGAAATGAGTAGGGAAATTTGTTTTCATGTTTTGCTGCAATTAATTTACCTTTATACCTCCCAAAGACACCATTTAATGTCTTCCGCAAAAATGCTACAGTGTTTGGTGATGCGTGTATTGTTTTGCCTGGCAATATGCCATTGGCATTTCGACTGTGGCTGTATAAAGGACATTGAGGTCAGAACATGGGAAACCCCATTAGGACCAAGTGAATGAGTTAATAATCAACAATGCCTGAGCACTAATCTGTACTGTGTGCATCAGCGGGAACAGTGAGCAATAACACTGCAGGTTTATTTTATTAGACTAAGAGGAGTTGCTTTCTGAAGGTGGTGCCGAGGTTTATCATGTGATAAGTCCCAAGCAGGCTTCACACAGACTGAACTTAATTGGTTTCTAAGCTTGCAGAAGATGAAGCCAAGCAGACTACATTATGGAAAACGGATAATGATAAGTGCTTAAAGAAACAATCCACTCCTGTGTTACATAGATGGCATTGGGATTCCTCTGAAATGTAACATTGAAGGAGATGTGGGAAGTGTTTAAAATGTGTATACTTTGCCAAAACCCAAGTGAATGTTAAAAATGTCTGTACACGTTAATAATAATAATAATAATAATCTTGCATCGGATATAACAACTATCACGCCGTTACACATCTCAAAGCGCTTCATTGGAAACTGTGTACATTTGTGGGCAAAACACGACAGCTGGTATGCGTGCAGCAAGTGCCTGTAACATAAAGTGCACCCTCATTTCCCAGTCATCACAATGAAGTGATGGACATGGTAAACCGGCTATAATGTCTGACACGCCTGCATTTTCCTCACAAGCTTAGTCAAATGTTGGGTAGCACCAAGCTACATCTATGTGTGTCACAATTCTGATGTAACAACTATAACAACAAAATTATACTTGTATTGTGCCTTTCATGTCAGGAGGACATCCCAAGGCACTGGACAGACATTATTTCACTCAAGATGGGGTCAGGATGGAGAGAGTGTAGGGAAAAGGGGGATTTGGGGTGACCAATGGGACCACCGAAGAGGAGGGTCTTGAGGCAGAACTTGAAGGGGGCCAGGAAGGGGGTGGGGCGGAGGCGGGATGGAGTTCCAGAGGTTGGGGGCAAAGTGGCTGAAGGTTCGTCTGCCAATGGTGGGGTGGGTGGGTTGGGGTACATGGAGCAGGCCGGTGTGCCAATTTATCTACCTGCAAGTACCACACAATACAATTCTATATTAATAGCTCCATATTGCTATTCATACATGTTTTCTAAATGATATTTTAGAAATTTATGTGAGAAAAAAACCTTCTATAGCTCCTGGTTATATAAATAAACCATAATGAATTTTTGATTCTTTGCTTTTCCATTTTTGTGAGTTTCAGTTTGTATACAGAGATGCCACTCCAGCCATGGATTGGAGTGAGACACCAATTTTATCTGGAGGATTTGCTGGCCAGGACACAGAGCCCCTTCTCTTTTCGAATATTGCCACGAGATCTCGGTTTAATATCTCATCCGAAGGACAGCACCTCCGACAATGCAAAACACCCTCAGCACTGCATTGCAGTGTCAGCTTCAACACAAAACCTTCTGACTCAGAGGCGAGGATACACTCACTGAACCAAGCTGACACACAATGGCCATACTGTTATTCTGTGTCTGCCTCACTTCACTATAACTGACTTGAATCACTATATCTATAACAATGATCAATATTCAAATGGGTAGTACTGTAGTATCATCAGTATGGATATTAGAAGGAAAATTGAGTTATGTCAAAAAGTCATGATATCTACAATAATAATAATAATCCTTGCATTTGATATAGCACTTTTCACATCTTATCGACATCTCAAAGCGCTTCACTGAATATAATGTAAAGTGAATTGACTGATTATTTGTAGGTGAAATGCTGCAGCCAATTGCGCACAGCAGTGTCCCACAAACAGTCATAGATTGCAAGGACCAATTTTATTATTGTGAATTTTTTTGGACGGATTTATTATTAGGCGTGTGGAGTAAGGAAACTTGCCCAAGGTTTCGCCCTGACCTGCCTGATTATCTACCCCATTACATAAACAAAAACAAATATACCATCGCTTAATTAAGACTTATTAGACATTGCAATGGTATCATCACTTTTTGGTCACCCTGTAGTTTTCATCCTTCTAAAAACATATTTTTATCTATTCCAGGATCTATACAAATTTCTCAAAGGTTTCAGTTACTATACAATATATATTACTCCAGGCACTGGTGTTGGAGATAGCATGCCGCCTGACAATAGGAAAGAACACACAATCACTGAAAACATTTTAAGCCACAAAACATGCTTTCAAGTTCACAAAGCTACAGGTAAATGTTGATATACCCACAACAAAACATGGACCAGCAGATGTTTTCAGGCAATCTTCTAGGAGGTTCATCCGGGTCCTATGGAGCTCTGGGCTATCCCATTCTTCTGGATCCAGTCCCCAGTAAACATCTATCACCTGTAAATTGATGTGCAAAAGATAATTGTTAAAAAAATGACGGCAACGAAAGAAGCAGGCTGTGTAGGGTGAGGAGGTAGTGTGTATGAGGGGAAGCAGGTTATGTGTTTGAGGAGGAGTGAGCCGTGTGTATGTGAGGTGGGGAATGGGCTGCGTATGATTGGGGGAGTGGGCTGTGTGTATGTGACGTGGGGAATGGGCTGTGTGTATGTGAGGTGGGGAATGGGCTGTGTGTTTGAGGGGAGGTAGGTTGAATGTATGTGAGAGGGCGAGTGGGCTGTGGGGAGTGGACTGTGTGTGTGTGTGGGGGATGGCCCCCCCATCCCCCCCCACACACACACAGTTAGACGTGGGCTTTGTATGAGTGGGTGGGGGGGAGTGGCCTGTATGTGCGAGTGGTTGGGTGAAGATGGCTGTGTGGGGAAGGCAAGATCATGTCCAAAGTGTTGGGATATCTACCCTATTATCTAAATACTAACCACGGATTAAGAAAGGCTGTAGATTTTGTCCCATATACTTGTGTGTGCATGTAGATGTATGTTTGTGTGTGTATATGTATATGTGTGTGGGTGGTCATGGTGGGAGGTGGGCAGAGAAGAAGAGCAGCTTATAAAAAACAATAAATAATTTACAACACAGAAGAAGGCCATTTTGCTCAACATGTCTGATCTTTGAAAGAGCAAACAGTCCCATTTATCTGTCTTTTACTCAAATCTCTGCAAATTACTCCTTTTTAGATATCTATCTTGTTCCCCCATTTCATACTTTCAACCCCACCACCCCGTTTTTAATCACAAAAATAATCACCTCCATGAAACCCACCACGTGCTCATTGGACCCCATCCCCACCCCCCTCCTCCACACCCAGTTCCACCTTTTAGCCCCGTTCATTTCTGACATCATCAACCTTTCCCTCTCCTCAGGCACCGTCCCTACCTCCGTTAAAACCGCCACCATCACCCCTATCCTGAAGAAACCCTCCCTTGATGCGTCGCAACCATCAAGCTATCGACCCATCTCCAACCTCCCGTTTTTATCCAAGGTCCTTGAAAGAGTGGTTGCCTCCCAGCTCCGCTCTTTCCTTTCAACTCACTCACTCCTTGAACCCCTCCAATCAGGTTTCCGCCCAATTCACAGCACAGGAACTGCCCTGGTTAAGGTTACAAATGATATCCTAACCGCCGGTGACCAGGGCTCCCTTTGCCTCCTTGACTTGTCTGCTGCGTTCGACACAGTCGATCACACCATCCTCCTCCAACGTCTTTCCTCCGACCTCAACCTTCAAGGCACAGTGCTTGACTGGTTCCATTCCTACTTGACCCACCATTTACACTTTGTATCCTCCAATGGTTTTTCCT
This sequence comes from Hydrolagus colliei, assembly GCA_035084275.1. Classification (NCBI taxonomy): domain Eukaryota; kingdom Metazoa; phylum Chordata; class Chondrichthyes; order Chimaeriformes; family Chimaeridae; genus Hydrolagus; species Hydrolagus colliei. The sequence goes on along the minus strand of CM068742.1, from coordinate 59,621,019 downwards.
CAAACCCCCGCACAGTTTCTCACGGCGTCCCTCAGGGCTCTGTCCTCGGCCCCCTCCTTTTCACCGTTTATATGCTCCCTCTGGGCGATGACCCTCCGTTCAACAGGACTTGGCCTGCTCCAAGCCCCCCGCCCGAACCGCCCCACCATCGGAGGCCGGGCCTTCAGTTTCTCCGCTCCCACCTTATGGAATGCCATCACTCAATCCCTCCGTTTAGTCTCTTCCCTTTCCTCTTTCAAGGCCGGTTTGAAGACTTTCCTCTTCGATCGTGCCTTTTGTTCCACCCCGAACTCTTTTACCTCCCCTTCGTGTTTCACCCCTTCCCATACACTCCCCTCCCAGCTCGGGTCACACGCCTCCTGTTCAGCGCCTTGGGACGTCCTCCCGACGTGAAAGGCGCTCTATAAATGTAAATTGTTGTTGTTGTTGTTGTTGTCATTCGCAAACATGGGGTAAATTTCCACATGTATGCGGACGACACCCAGTTGTACCTTTCTGCCTCATCCCTCAACCCCCAGATCATCGATGTTCTGACAGCATGTCTGTCCGACATTGAGTCCTGGACGAGGGAAAACTTCCTCCAATTGAATGTGAGTAAGACCGAGGCCCTCCTGATTGGCTCAAGCCAGCGCCTCCGCACATCGAGCGCTGTCAGCCTCAACATCCAAGGCTGCACTCTCCACCTCACAAAGCCAATCAGGAACCTCGGCATCATGTTCGATCAAAAACTCTCCTTCCTCCCCCACATCCGCTCCTTGACCGGCACCGCTTACTTCCACCTACGCAACATTGCCAGGCTCCGCAATTATCTTACCCCCCACGCTGCCGAAACACTCGTGCATGCATACATCACCTCAAGGCTGGACTACGGAAACTCTCTCCTCGTCGGCCTCCCCAGCTCCTCCATTCACAGGCTGCAGGTCATCCAAAACTCTGCAGCCCGTGTACTATCCCGCACCCGCCTCCGCGACCATATAACCCCCACCCTCGCCCATCTCCACTGGCTCCCCATCCTCCAGAGGATCGAGTTCAAGATCCTCGTCCTCACCTTCAAGGCCTTACATGGCCTTGCCCCATCCTATTTAATCAATTTACTCTCCCCCTACAAGCCCACCCGGACCCTCCGTTCAGCAGGACTTGGCCTGCTCCAAGCCCCCCGCCCAAACCGCCCCACCATCAGAGGCCGAACCTTCAGTTTTTCTGCTCTGACCCTATGGAATTCCATAGGGTCAGAGCCTCGTTTCTTCCCTTTCCTCTTTCAAGGCCGGTTTGAAGACTTTCCTCTTCGACCGTGCCTTTTGTTCCACCCAGAATTTTTTGACCTCCCCTACGTGTTTCACCCCTCCCCGTACACTCCCCTCCCAGCTCGGGTCACATGCCTCCTGTGCAGCGCCTTGGGACGTCCTCCTGACGTGAAAGGCGCTTTATAAGTGTAATTTGTTGTTGTTGTTGAAATCTAATATAGATTTTGCCTCAAACACTGCACTCAGCTGGAGATTCCACATCCTAACAACTATCTGTGGAAAACCATTCCTCCTAATCAACCCCTTTGCTTATTATTTTAAATTGATGTCCTCTCGGCACTGATTCACTGACCAGTAGAAATAAGGTCCCCCACATCAACGCATTCATAACCCTCAGTCCCAGGGATTACACTGTGAATACTGTACATATTAAATAGCGGCATAAAATGATAACTTTAAATCACAAATTACCAACCATTTCATATTTTACCATTAATTAATAACTTGGGTTAGAAAGGCTGTAGATTTTATCCCATATACTTATGTTCGCACGTAGATAATAATCCTTGCATTTTTTGATGTAGCGCTTTTCACATATTTTAGATGTCTCAAAGAAGAATATACTGGAATGTGAAATGACTGTATATTTGTGGGTGAAATGCGGCAGCCAATTGCGCACAGTAGTGTCCTACAAACAGTCGTGGATTGAAATGACTGATGTATTATTTTTTGGGGGAGGGATTATTATTAGGTGTGTGGAGTACAAAACTTGTTCAATGTTTCGCCCTGCCTGGAGTTGAACCCAGGTCTCTCGCTTGTAATGGGGAGTGCTCTAATCACTGACCTACAGGACTCCGCATAGGTGTGTGAGTGTGCGGGAGGAGGGGGGAGGTTGTTGTTTATGTGTATGCATGGCTATGTCTGTGTCTCCATGGGCTATGTCTGTGTCTCCATGGGCTGTTGAGATCTTCATTAATATCTTTATCCAAGCTAGACCATTCAAACACTCCACATCCCTGCACATGCTGCAGATCATCCAGAACGTTTCAGCCCATGTCTTCTTCTGCATCAAACTCTGTGGCCTATCACCCCCATCCTTGCTCGGCTACACTGACTCCCCCTTGCCCAATGGATCAGATTCAAGATCATTGTCCTCATGTTTGAATGCCTCCAAGCTTTGCCTAGTAGAGTATTAACTCTACTACCCTAGCTACTCCCTCCAATTAGGGAACATCAAGTTGCTTCATGCCCCACCACAAATGGCTAAGCTTTCAGCCAATCCTTCCCTGCTCTCTGAATATCCATCCTGGAATTTATCCTCCTTGCTTTGTCCTGTGCATTTGTGTGCATGTTCTATGTATGTGTGCACATTGTGTACATTTGTATACTTGTGTGTCAGTGTGAATGTGCACATATACGAAGTGAGAGAACTTTGATCCTGCTCTTTGCTGTGTACACAATCATGCTAATTTGCACACATCAAACAGTTAAAATGTGTTTATGATGATCTTTTCTAAGTGAGAATTACCAGCAAAAAGAACCAAGTGTATTTCTGCATTTAGATTGTGATACATTAGCTGAATACACCAAGGTTCTGGAGTGCAAGTTTTCAGCTGATATGTATGTGCTTAAAAATCTGATGCAACAACATTAAAGCTGGAGTTAATGAGAACGTGCCTCATTAACAAAATGCAATATGAAAGTCTTATTTTTGGTGTTTGACCTCAATATCACGACTGTTCATGGGACACTGCTGTGTGCAATTGCTACGTTTCACCCAAAAAACTACACAGTAAATCCACTTTACAATATATTCTTGGCAACATCATCTGCAGACATGGGGTCAACTTCCATATGTATGTGGATGACACCCAACTCTATCTTTCTGTATTTATCCTTGACTCCAGGACCAAGGCTGTCCTAACAGACAATGCTGTGCACAATTAGCTGCCTGTCAGACAACAAGTCCTAGATGAGAGCTAACTTTGTGCAGTTGAACGTCAATAAGACTAAGGCCCTCCTGATTGGCTTGCACCAGCACCTTCACACATCAGGCCCTGGCAGGATCAACCTCCATGGTTGCACACTCAACCTCACCAAGCCAGTCAGGAACTTATGTGTCTTGTTCAATCCTCAATTTGTCTTTCCTCCCCAACATCCAAGCCATGACCCACTCTGCCTTTCGACACCTGCACAATATTGCCTACTTCTCCAATACCTCATGCCTCAGGCCGCTGAAACCCTCATTCGTGTCTTCATCACATCCAGGCTTGACTACGCCAATGCCCTGCTTGTCGGCCTTTGCAATTCCTTCCTCCATAGATTTTAGATAATCCAGAACTCTGCAGCCTGTGTCCTCTACCGCTCCAAGCTTCATGACCCCATCTCTCCCATCCTTGCCGGACTCCATTGGCTCCCCATCACCCAGAGGATTCAATTGAAGATCCTGGTCCTCACATTCAAACCCCTCCATGGCCTCACCCCACCCTACCTCTATGACCTCCTAATCACCTACCAACCTCCCCGCCCCCTCCGCTCAGCAGGCTCCAGCCTGCTCCATGTCCCCCGACCCAATCGCCCCACCATTTGCAGGCGAGCTTTCAGCCATTCTGCCCATAACTTCAGTCCTGCTTCAAGACTGTCCTCTTCGACGGTCCCATCGGTCACCCCAAATCCCCCCTTTTCCCTCCACCCTCCCTACACCCAACTCGGGTCTGAAACAGTGACTGTCCAGCAGCTTGGGACGTCCTCCTGATGTGAAAGGCGCTGGACAAGTGTAATTTTGTTGTTGTTGTATTCTGTGAAGCACTTTGAGACGTCTCAATGACATGATAAGGTGCTATATCAAATTCAAGTATTATTAACATATCATTATAATATTTGCTACGAATGCTATCTGACAAGAAGTGAGCCCAAAAGAAGCATTAAAAAAAGACTCCGGAGCTGTGATGTATGTCGTACTTTCTACTACATAGAGAGCCTTGCAGCTCATATACTGCTACAACGTGCAAACAGATTGGAGCTGGCAGGACCATCTCAAGCACAAGGCTTCCTTCTGCTCTCCTACTGCCAGCTGTAGCTGTGTGAAAGCCCACATTAAGTGCCTTCAGGCTAGCAGGAGAACTGGATGCAGTACATTGAGACCAAGGAACTGAAGCAGGGTTGCTAGTACTGTACATTAAAACAAAATCGCAACAAAAGTATGAAATTGCGATCCAGGGTGTTAATTACTACTGTCTTGTGGCTAACACAGGAAAAATGTGGTATTTCCTCAAACATCTCAAAGCACATCAAAATAATTCCTGTCATGTGTTGTGATTTCTTTTGTAGGCAAACAAGGCTGCTTCTTTGCACACAGTCAAATTCTACAAATTGTCGAGAGATGAATGACCAATTTATCTGGAGGATTGTGTACCACTCTGTCAGAAGAAACTCTCTTCTCTTCTTGAATACTGTACTGCCAAATCCTTAAGAACCACTTGATCAGGCAGGCAGAACCTCCTTTTAGCATCAGATTCTAACAATGCCACCTTTGGCAATACAAGGCTCTTCCATTCCACTCTTTGAGAGTGTTTAACAAGCTTGTGTACCCACAAAAGTCTGAACTAAAGGCGAGACAACAACAACAACAATAACAAAAATGCACTTATATCACGCCTTTCACATCGGGAGGATGTCCCAAAGCGCTGAACATTCAGGTCAGGACCCGAGTGGGATTGAGGGGGGGAGAGTCGGGGTAGGGGGAAGGGGAAGGGGAAGGAGAGTAGGAGAGGGGGAAGAGTTAGTGGGGCAGCCGAAGGCGCGATTGAATAGGAAGGTCTTGAGACCGGCCTTGAAGGAGGAAAGGGAGGAAGCGAGGCGGAGGGGCTGCGGGATGGAGTTCCACACTGTGGGAGCAGATCGGCTGAAAGCCCGGCTGCCGATGGTTGGGCGGTTAGGGCGGTGGACGTGGAGCAAGCCTGAGTCTGCTGAATGGAGGGTGCGGGCAGGCTGATAGAGAGACGGTAGGTCAGAGAGATAGGCGGGGGCAGGCCGTGAATGGCCTTGAAAGTGAGGACAAGGCTGTGCCCAGACTGTGCCCAGACAAACCAAGCTAACACCTATGACAAATGGCTGGTCCTTAGGAGTGCCTTCCCGGTTTCTATCACAATGTTTGGGGCCGGTGCCACCCTTGCTGTCCTTGGGATTTTCCATATTTGTGGATTGGAATGGCGTGAAATGCAATAATGTTTTTTTTACTGATTTTTGACAAGCTAAAGTGGTTATGAGCAGTCAGTGCAACGAGTTCAACCACTGTGTCAAAGTTAAGGAGGTGGAATGTGCACATCCTCTGATGAGTCAATGCCATTAATACAATAGGGCGGTATTTTCAGTGATGCACAGAGAGTATAGTATAAATTGTCACCTGAGTCACCAGTTCAGTGTATGGTGCTCTGCTTCAATGTGCCCAAGAAACTGTAAAATTCAATCCCCGCTTTCATGATAGAAAAACCAGTTTGATTCCACTGCATTTGACCTTAATAAACTGGCATGCTGTGCTTAAAATACTTTTTCCACACTGATGCCCAATGTGATTTTCTGCAATGATAAGACATAAAATGCAAATAGGGTTTCCAGTTCATACTTCTTTCGACATAGCAGTTCCCACGTTCCCTAGGGTGAAACTGCAAGAAATGACAAGATATTCTTGCAGCCTCAATAACCTATGCCCTAAATCTGTCTCTAAACATCCATTTACACTACTGTTCGACATTCTGTTTGGAATGGTGCTTACAATGGAAAGAGGTGACAAAGGATATACAATTAGATAAAGTAAGAGGTCTCAAGTTTTTTATGAAGATAAACAACAACAGCAAAATTATATTTGTATAGCGCTTTTCACATCGGGAGGACATCCAAGACTCTGGACGATCAATGATTCAGAACTGAGCTGGGTGGGGGTGGGTCGAGATTAGGGAGGGTCTAGGCTAGGTGGGGGGAAGAAGGGTAACTAAAGGTATGGTCGAAGAGGTAGGTCTTCAAATGGGTCTTCAAAGATGCAAGGGAGGGGGCTAGGCGGAAGGACTGTGGGATGGAGTTCCAGAAGGCAGCGGCATAGTAGCATAAGATCCACCCACCAATAGTGGGGCGGGCGAGGCCGAGAATGTGAAGCAGGCTGGATCCTGCTGAGTGGAGGGAGCAGGCAGATTGGTAGTAGTTTGGAGGTTGCAGAGGTAAGGGGAAGCAAGGGCATGGAGGACTTTGAAGGGGAGGACCAGGATCTTGAACTGTATCCTCTGTGTGATGGGAACGCAGTGGAATCGGGAAAGGATGGGGATAGGGTCGTGGAGCCTGATGAGGGAGATGATGGGGCCTGCAGAGTTTTGGATGATCTGCAATTAGGGAGGCCGACAAGCAGAGAATTTATGTAGTCAAGCCTGAATGTTATGAATGCATGTATGAGGGTCTTGGCTGGCTGCAGTGTGAAACAGTGGTGGAGCCAGGCGATGTTGCAGAGGTCGGGGAAAGCAGAGCTGGTCATGGCATGGATGTGGGGTAGAAAGGATAATTGAGGGTCAAACATGACACCAAGGTTCTGGACTGGCTCAGTGAGATGAATGTGCATCCATGGATGGTGATGCTGTCAGCACCTGAGGTGTGGAGGTGCTGATGGGAGCCAATCAAGAGGGTCTTGGACTTGTTGACATTCAACTGTAGAAAGCTAGCTCTCATCCAGGAATTGATGTCTGACAGACATCATGTCAGGACAGCAGGGGTCTAAGAGTTGATAGAGGAAGCAGAAAGATAAGAGTTGTGTGTCAGCTGTGATTGTCTGAGAATGTTGTCACTACGAGGGAGCATATAGATATTGAAAGGAGGGGACCAAGGACAGAGCCCTGTGGAACTCTGCTCAAGATGGTGCAGGGCCTAGAGAAGAAGCCATTTGTGGAGATGAAGTGTAGATGATCTGACCCATCTGACCCAAGGACAAAATCATGAAGATTGAGGTGACTGGAACGACGGTGGAGGAGGATACAGTGGTCAACAGTATCAAAGGCAGCAGAGAGGTCAAGGCAGACAAGGAGACAGCTGGTTGCAGATGGACAAAATATCACTTGTCACTTTAAACAGAGTTGTGGGCAGCATGGAAACCTGATTGGAGGGGTTTGTGAAAGGAATGGTAAGATAAGACGGACCGAAGCTGAGAATCAACAACTTGTTCTAGGATCTTGGAAAGGAAAGGGAGGTTGGAGATGGGGCAACAATTTGGGAGCAGTGATGGATCCAGGGTTTTTTAAGGATGGGAGTGATGATGGCCTTTTCAAAGTGGTGGGAACGGTGCCAGTGGACAAGGAGAGGTTTATGATGTCTGTGAGTAGGGGTGCAAGGAGATAGAGCTGGGAGGTAAGTATGGATAGGGTTGAGAAAGCAGGTGATCGGTTTCATGTGTGTTATGGTCGTGATGAGAGAGGAGTTAGAGACAGGTTCGACAGTGTGGAGGGAGAAATGGGTAGGATCCAGGTGTAAGGGGGAGATGGTGAGGGTGTAGTGGTTGTAAGAATGGAGGCAGCTGGGTGGAATATTATTATCCCTGCTACTTCAGTTTCGAGGAAGTCCAGCATCTCCTCACAGTTGCCTTTGGAGGATAGGATGAGAAATGTATGAGAAGGTGGTCAGAGGAGCTGGTTGGTGATGGAGAAGAGGAGCCTAGGGTTGTCCTTGACTGCCAAGATTGTTTTGGAGTAGAAGACTGATTTAGCAGATGCAAAGGCGGAGCCATGAGATTTGGTAAGGGCCGGACTGATCTGCCGATGGACTGTTAAGTTGGATTTGAGCCAGATGCGCTCAGCAGCACGCACCTGAGTCTTCAAGGAGCGAAGATGGCAGATGTACCAGGGTGACTTGGGAAGTGGGGTGAGCAAGAGTGGTGAAAGAAAATGATTGAGGAGGATAGGTCATTGTGGGAGGAAACCCAGAGGAGGAGGAGTTCAGATGACTCCAATGCAGTGGAGAGGAAGGGGGGAAGATTTTTTCCAGGGGAGGCAGATGATTGAAGTGTGTTGGGTAGCAAGTTGTCTAGGATGAAGAGGCGTTTAGAGCAGATGGAGAGGAAAGATAAGGTGGTGGAGGTGTCTGAGAGGAATATGGGGGAGGGTTTAGGGGGACGACAAACAAGGAGGATTTTGAGGGAAAGATTGGAGGGGTGATAAAGGTGCTCAAAGGAGTGCAAGATTGCGGAGGAGCAAGGGGATTAGCCGAGTGGGGACCAGGAGATGAGAGTCACACTGTCATCACGGAGGTTTGGCCAAGGGGAATGATGGAAGGGTCTCGGTCAGGGGGAAGTTGTCATTGGTTTTTGGTGAGTTTATATAAAATAATAAAAGCCAGAGAATGGTCCATAAAAGGAACATTATTTACTCCAATGTTTCTTCAAATTAAAAGCAAAATTAAAAAAAAATATTTGTGAACCCAAATTAGATGGAAAGTCAAATAGTTTTACAATTATCCTACCCAGAGTACACTGCAGGACAGTGAGCTCTTTTGCCCCCTAGTGGTGAGAGTGTAACATTATAGCCTGCATTACTTAACAGAAATAGAAATCTAATTGAAACTCTTAACAAGCTCATAAAATTGGTTTGGATTAATAAAGGCTTATGGCTCATCTGATCTCATCCCTCTAGAATACCCATCAAAAGTTCCTCCCATCACAGCATCAAAGCTGAAGTTATTACATCTCTTTAAAATTCTGATCTCAAAATGGCTGTAAGATTCCAGGGTTTCCTGTATTTTACTTATGACAGGAGCAGGTTTCTAGTCGAGAAGTAATATTGAAGGGAACATCATCAATCCTGAGTACCTCTTAATGAGTGGTTACAGATATATGCCAGAAATACAGGGACTCCCACCCAGAAAACTGCAGGGCTGGTTTCACAAGAATAATTGTGGGCCCTAAGGCCCAATTATTTAAATGCTGTTCTTTGTGACTTTAGCTCCTCTTCTCACTCACAGAAAAAATAAGAAACCACAACACCAAAATTAATTAAAGAGCAAAATAAACAATTCATTCCACAGTGCAATGATCACTGAACTACAGGTAGCTAGTGTTCTGTGGTTTGGCTGTCGCACCACAAGAGCGTGAAAACATTTTGTGGGTAATTTTTTACTATTAAATTACAAGAATGAATTTTTCTATCCTATCAATGAAATCAATATTGAGGCAATAAATGTCAGGGCCTATTACCTGGAATTCAAGGCCATAGTTCTCCCTGCAGAACTCCCGTAGCTTGGGGTATACATGCTCCTTCAACGAGTTCCTTTCTGCCTCTGTATCTGTGAGGAAACAATGAGTTTTTAGCTGTCATTGCCGGGAGCTGGTGTCATTACGTTCAGCAGATTTTACACATGGTTTGCCTGACTCCCATAATAGTCTCCAGTGAACTGTCACCCCCCCTACGCAATCCATGCTAGTGCTAACTCTGTTGGCTGCATCCTGAAGATACCATCTTAGTTACAAAGAGTCACGTAGAGTAATATGGCACTCATACAGCCATTTGCACCAACTTGTCTGTTCTGCTTTTTACATTGCACTTGACCCTCTATTTCTTTGAAGTGAGGTGACCCAGGTTCGATTCTTGGGCAGGACAAAACCTTAGGCAAGTTTCCTTACTCCACACACCTGTGTTTACATAGCAATAAATAGGAACCCAGTTAATCGATTACTGGATTGCTTTCCGGGATAATAATTGCTCTGAAAATAATAATAATAATTTGGTCACTTTATATGCAACTATTTGTGGGACACCTCTGCACTCTCTGGGCTGTTGCTATTCACTCACAAAATATATACAATCAATTCACTTCACAATAAAGTCTGTGAAATTCTTTGAGATACCTCAATGGTGTTATAAGGCGCTTTATCAAATGCAAAGATTGGATTGTTATTATTATTATTCCCCTCACCACGGAAGTCAAGAAGGAAACAGTGGACTTCAACTGCTAGTAAAATCACATATGTGGGAAGAACACCACTGATATTGGCACAAATATTATTGCATGTGAAAAGACTAGAAATTACAAATTCCAAAAATTCTGGGGATGCATATTTTATTCAGTCTAGAGTGTAGGAATTCTTCTCCAAATGGTGCTCTGGGTATATCATCTATGAATTCTCACTGCATTAACTTAACAACAACAAAATTATATTTGTGTAGTGCCCTTAACGTTGGAAGGATATCCCAAAGTACTGGACAAGTGGACAGATAGTATAAATCATTGTGAATGATTTTAAACCATACAGTAAACCATGCCATGTATATGTTCCAGGGACTTGCACAGTAAGCGCACAATGTTTTAATCTTTTTTTTTACATTTTCTTAAATCTTACCTTAAAATGTACACAGCATATTAATCTCCCTTGGGTTTTGACAATCCCCTCCTCCCCTTCAAAAACAACCTGGTATTTTGTTCCTTCTGACAATAGAACATAATACAGGTTTCTGAGCAATTGTGATCCCAGCTAACAATTGTTCTTCATTATACACCCTCTGCACACTTCGACTACCTTCTTGCTCTCACCTAAACCTGACCTCTTTGCTAAAAAGGCAACTGCTAAAATACATATGAGAACACAATATAAAATCTTTCGTGGATGAATTATTCATTTATGCACAGATGTGTCTTAGTTCTTTCCTTGGGTCCACATATGCCTTCAAAAGAGAACTGATATTATTTATTCCATATGATATATTCTGATATATACTGAATCATTTGTTAATCCCATTAATCCCATTCATTTCTGCAAAACTCATGAAATTATAGCATTGAGATATCTCAAAGAACTCTCCTATTGTACATTGTACATAATTGCCCACAAATATACAGTGTATTTGTTTTATAGTATATTGCGCAAATTGCTTTGAGATGTTGTGAAAAGGCAATAATGCGCTTTATCAAATGCAAGCATTATTATTATTATTATTATTATCATCTCAACCTGCATGTTACACCCTGACATGTACAATAAGAACTAGTGGTGAACGCAACATATTGATTTTAGGAGGTGTTTGGACATTCACAAATCACTCGAAATCATTGATCTCATTACTTGAATGCCACAGTCTCCACCCATGACTCCAGGACCACTTCTCTCCTGACAGAGTCAGAAATCAAGTCCTGGATGAGAGCTAACTTTTTTCAGTTTAACGTCAACATGACTGAGGCCCTCCTGATTGGCTAACATCAGCACCTCCACATCTCAGGTACTGACAGCATCACCATCCATAAATGCAACAACAACAACAACTCAGATTTTTATAGCGCCCTCCACGCCGGACAGCGTCTCAGAATGCTTCACAATAATAGCAGATCCCGGGACCGAGCCAGGGGCAGGGGCAGAAAGTTGACCGAAAACGCGGTCGAAGAGAAAGGTCATCAACTGTGACATGAAACTGGGAAGAGAGGGGGCAAAGCGAAGGGAGTGAGGAAGGGAGTTCCAGAGCCTCGGGGCGTAGTGGCTGAAAGCACGGCCACCGAGGGTGGAGCGGAGGACTCGGGGGACATGGAGGAGGCCAGACCCAGAGGATCGAAGGCAGTGGTTGCTGGGTTGGGGGGAGAGGAGATCAGAGAGATAGGGGGGTGCAGTGGAGGGATTTGAAAGCAAGGGTAAGGATCTTGAAGTCGATCCTCTCTGAGATAGGGAGCCAGTGAAGTCTAGCAAGGACTAGGGTAATGGGGGAGCGAAGCTTGGCGCGGGTGAGTATGCGGGCGGCAGAGTTTTGGATTTGCTGGATTTTGTGGATTGTGGTGGAGGGGAGATCGGAGAGGAGGGCATTGCAACAGTCCAGCCGAGAGGTGACGAAGGCATGGACCCAGGGTTCTGCGGCTTTTGGGGTGAGGTATTGCCGGAGAAGGGTGATCCGTCGGAGGTGGTAGAAGGCAGTGCTGGTAATGGACCGGATGTGGGGGAGGAAGGACATTTTGGGGTCGAACCTGACACCTAGGTTGCTCACAGGTTCGAAAAGTTTTAGGGGGTAGGCCGGGAAGGTGGAGGAGGTGAGAGCCATATGAATGGAGACGTTGATGAGAGCCAAGGAGTATGGCCTCCGTCTTGTCGACGTTCAGCTGCAAGAAATTTGCACTCAGCCAGCCCCTAGAGGGAGGCTGACAGAACATCAGGGGACTGGGGGGGGGTCGCAAGGTAGAGAAATAGAGTTGCGTGTCATCCGCGTACATGTGGAAATGTGCCCCGTATCTGCGGATGACATCCCCAAGAGCGAGCGTATAGATGAGGAAAAGCAGGGGGCCAAGGATGGATCCCTGGGGTACCCCACAGGTAACTGGGTAAGAGCAGGAGGAAAAAAGTTTGTGGAGATGTACTGCTGGCAGTAAATGCACACTCCTTCTCACTAAGCCGGTTGGACCCTTAACAATCCTTTCTACCCCTCATCTGTGCCATGACCCACTCTGCCTTCCCCCACCTCCGCAATATCACCTGGCTCCACCACTGTTTCACACCGCAGGCCACTGAAATGATTACAGACACATACATAAGAACCAGGCTTAACCATACAAACTCCATGCTTACTGGTCTCTCCAATTCCTCCTTCCAAAGGCTGCAGATCTTCCAGAACTCACCCTATCACCCCAATCCTTAATCCGACTCCACTGCTTCCCATCATACAGATGATATAATTCAAGATCCTGGTCCTCACCTTCAAAGCCCTCCATGTACTTGCTCCCCCTTACCTCTGCGACCATCTAATCCCCTATCACCCAGCCCACTCCCTCCATGCAGCGGGCTCCAGCCTGCTTCATATCCCCCGCCATGCCCACCCACCAATGGCGGTCAAGCCATTGGCCACTTTGCCCTCACTCATAATTATTATTATCATCCATTCTGCAGTACCTCCGCCTCAAAATCCTTGCATTTGATATAGCGATCAATTTGATCCAAGATCAAAAAACAGTTATTGTTATTTCTTAAAACTGGTGAGGTGTGAAAAAGTACTGGTTATTGTTTTGCTCTCTGATCTATTTTGCAGTTCGTTGGCCTTGAAATTTGTATGTTTTCATTACAGAATAAACATCTTTCAATATTCACAATTTGCACATTGGTCATCTGGTTTATTAGACCCTTCGATCTCGGAGTCTATCGAGGAGTCCTGTAGATCAGTTGTCAGGGCACTCGCCTTACAAGCTTGAGATCTGTGTTCGAATCCAGGCAGGGTAAATGCTTGGGCAAGTTTTCTTACATCACATGCCTAATAATAATCCCTCAAAAAAAAGAGTAATTTCAATCCACGACTGTTTATGGGACACTGCTGTGAACAGTTAGCTGCCGCGTTTTGCCCACAAATATACAGTCAATTCACTTTACAGTTTTTTCTGTGAAGCGTGTTGAGACATCTAGAGGATGTGAAAAGCACCATATCAAATGCAAGTAGTATTGTTATCACAATATCCTGCTTTGGTAATCTTACACTCGGCTGTTCTCAATCTTCATTTTTTCCACACATCCTCCCCAATTTTTAGCTCTCATGTGTCTCTCACACCTCCCTCATTCGTCTCACTCAATCTGTTTCTCCAGTTGTTGTGTTATCACAACTTTGACATGTCTATTCTGACGGTTCCTTTGTTGTTACACGACTTACTATTTTTTTTACCACCACCCCATCTCAACTGTTGTTGATCTATTTCTACTTGTACTTCTTTCTTCCGTGCTTTCTTTCTTTCTATTTTTGTCTGCTTTGCCTATTATCACACATGACTCTACCCTTCTGTTGTAGTCTAAACTGAAGCATCTTGTTAAATAATCGGAACTCAAGACTGAATACTGCAGTCTACCACATGCTGATCACTATCAACACTGATTTTCTTTTCATTGCATGTTTACCTTGAGATTTGCCATTACAAACATAAAATGAAAAGGACCATTAGCAACAAAAACAAAAGTTACTGGGGAAACTCAGCAGTCAAGCAGCATCCATGGAGAAAGGAAAAAGAGTCAACGTTTCGGGTCTACAACCCTTCGTCAGAACTGGGGCTTGTTTGGAGGGAGAGGTTTCTTAAGGAAGCGGGGAGAGGCAGGACATGGAAGACAAAGGAGACAAAGAAAACAAAGGAAAAGGAAAAAAGTGTGTTAACTGATGGGTTGAATATGTGTTAACGACTTCAGGGGGAGCAACAGACGGGGGTGGGTTTCAACAAAACTGGGGAGAAGAGGTGTTTGGTGGTGATAGAGTAAACAAAGCACCAGAGAGGCAAGGGGTGTCTGGAGTTATGATTGTGATGGGGGGAGGCGGGTGGGGGGGGGAAACTCCTATGGCCTGAAATGGCTGAAATCCATGTTGAGGCCAGACAGCTGTAGTGTCCCCAGTAGATAGATGAGGTGCTGTTCCTCAAGCTTTCGCTGTGGGTCACTGGAACAGCGCAGGAGACCATGGATCGAAGGATCAGCCTCTGAATGTGAGCGCGAGTTGAAATGGAGGGAGACTGGAAGATCAGGGTTGACCTTCCGTACAGAGCGAAAATGCTCTGCAAATCGATCTCCCAATCTGCGTTTAGTCTCCCCAATGTAGAGGAGACCACACCGTGAGCAGCGGATGCAGTATACTACATTGGTGGTAGTACACTTGAACCGCTGTCTCACATGGAAGCTGTGTTTTGGTCCCTGGAGAGTGGTTTGGGTGGAGGTGAAAGGACAGTAAAAGATGTCTGTGGACAGGCAATTGCCTGATGTAGAGATGGTGACATCGAGGAAGGGAAGGGAAGTGTCAGAGATGGTCCATGTAAATTTTATGGATGGGTGGAAGGTGGAGGTAAAGTTTACAAATGCCTCTAGCTCACTGTGAGAGTAGAAGGCAGCCCTGACATAGTCATCAATGTACTTGAGGAACAGGTCGGGGAGCGGGTCTGAGAAGGACCGGAACAAGGAGTGTTCCAGGTGGCCAACAAACAGGCAGGCGTAGCTGGGACCCATTAGTATTCTTAGTATTAGTATTCCTGATTACATGTGATAAACCGCGTATCACTGCATTAACCCACAATCTCTCTGCCATTGAATAAATGCACGAGTACATTTCGGTTTACCATAGGGCACTCCCCTTGCAGGCATGTTTGAAACAGAAATCTGCAACCCAGAATGAGGCCATTTGGCTCATTAAGCCTGCACCAGCTGAGAGCAAGGCTAGCTCTTTAATGCTCATCTTATCCTCATATCCCTTCAAGCTCCCTTCTCTCATATGCTTCTTGTTTGTAGCATTCAACAGTCTTGATTATTCTGTGTGAAGCAATCTATAATCATGGTTGAATTTGTGCTTTAAGTACATTCTGTGTTATAAGTTTCATTTTGGTAATAAACACAGGCCATCAAGGTTTGCAAATAAAACCTGAATCCCAAAGGGTTGAGAAACACTAGAGCTAGCTGATACAGCACATGCACACCCTGGAGTTGTGTTTCAACATCAGTCTGACCTCTGTTCAGTATTCTGATCCTCTAATAATTGCTGAATTAATCACTGGCTGAATCTCAACTGCTTTAATTGTCAAGATGACTTCTTAAACAGTCAAATTATATTTGTGAGCCAGGTCCTGCAATTCTAAACAGAAAATATACAGTACGGTTTTATTTGCTGGTGAGTATTGGGTTAAGTGTTCTAGCTGAAGGGAAAAAGCAGGCAGGGTTATTGTATTTGCTATTCAGTGGTCACTGCTGTGGACTATGGAGTGTGTTGGCAGTGGATGAGAATAGGATCAAGCAGTATTGTTTCCCTAACAGATAGATCAGCTCTTGAACTCACTGGCCCTGGCTCATACATGAAGAAAGGCCACTTGGGTGAGATACTGAAGCTGACAGTGCTCACGGGCAAATTCCTCTGTAAAAGTCAACTTCTTCAGGAAAGCAAGGACAAAAGGAATGAACTAACGAAAACAATTCCTGATGTATTCTGCAATTGTATAACTATGTGATTATTTGTTGGCTTGCTATTTCTGAAGCTGAATTTGCTTTAAATATTAATGGAATTCTTGCAGTAATTTATAAATTTAATTGTGCTAGTAATTATATATTAGGATTTCATTTATATTGCCTATTCTATTTTGGTTTGCTTTTTGTTTCCTGAACTGCACATAATAGATTCATAGATTCATAGAATTTTACGGCACAAAAGGAGGCCATTCGGCCCATCTAGTCTGTGCCGGCTCTTTGAAAAGAGCGATTCAATCCCACTGCCCTGCCCGCTCCCCATAGCCTAATAGACCTGTTCTCCCTAAATAAAGATCTAATTCCCTTTTAAAAGTTGTTATCGAATCAAATAATACAAAACAAAATCACATAGACCTTATACCAGACATGGAAATGTGAAAATGATATTCACATCATGGCTGTTTGTGGGACATCACTAATTACTATTACAATACAAATGTTACATTTATATCTCTTGCGTCTTTCATGTTGCGAGGATGTCCCAAGGTGCTCATCAAGCCTGGCTTGCCACCTGAGCTGGAGGTGGGAGCCGAGAGGGGTGGGGAAGGGATGATGACCAAAAGTGCAGTCAAAGAGTTAGACACTGCAAGTAAACAGAAACACGTACAAGTAAACAGTACACATTGGTTTCTGTCTTCAGCTGTACTGGATAGGGATGTTCAAACAAAATTAATAATATTAGAAATAATCCTTGCATTTGATATCACGTTTTTGAGAAGTTTCAAAGCGCTTCACAGAATATGATAAGAATAATCCTTGTATGTTGATATTGTGCTTTTCATGTCTTCTAGACGTCTCAAAGCAGTCACAGTATATACTGTAAAGTGAATTGACTAAATATGTGGGCGTAATGCGGCAGCCAATTGCACACAGCAGTGTCCCACAAACAGTCGGGCATTGAAATTACCATTTTATTTTGAGGGATTATTATCAGGCGTGTGGAGTAAGGAAATTTGCCCAAGGTTTCACCCTGCCTGGAATTGAACCCAGGTCTCTCGCTTGTAAGGCAAGTGCTCTAATTACTGAGTTACAAATATACTGTAAAGGGAATTGACTGTATATTTTGTGGGTGAAATCGATGTTGCTGCTGGTGTGAATGTGGTGTCAAACCGCTGGCAACCCGTTTTGGTTGAACCGAAAGTTCAGCCCACAGAAGCGCTCAGTGATATCAAAGGACAGTCACAGTATTCATTCTTGTTCATAAAAAAACATTATTAATTGGTTCCCTAGATTATTCCATAATTTGCCCTGTTTAGTGGTGAGGCAGATGATCAAACATTGGAGCGGGGAAACATCTGTTTTGTACTGTGACATGTTCAATGTACCACAGTTACTCCCCTCATTCATATGCAGTGAAATCTCCAAACAACCATCCATTTTGTAGGCTCCATTCATGTAAGCTTAGTAGCTTTTCACAAGCTAATTACACCTGAAGTGGTAAACGGCTGTTTTTACATTATTCAAGAATACCTTGTTATCACCGAAGTCACACTATTTATTTCAAGCAAACATGCCAATGTGCATAGGCTAAGGATAACATTTGTCTGTGCTTGGAGACAGCTGAGATATAATAATACCTTTTGCGTTTGTTAGAGTCCCATTTGGGGAAGATCTGAAAATTCTTTACAGGGTGATCCTGCGAGGTGGAGCAATTATGTATTTTTCTTGTTATTATTATTGTGACAACACTCAACACTCACCAGGATTGCATTGCAGTGTCAACTTGGAATTGTGAGTTCAAAGTCTTGATGTGGAACTTGAACTCAAAACCTTCTGTAACCTCTATAAATGTAATTTTGTTGTTGTTCGGACTCAAAGGCGAGAGTGTTGCCAACTGAGCCAGGCTAACATATTATGTTAGTATAACACTAGATTATCCCTTTACATACCAAACAAAAACATCCACCTCTGCAGAAAAGTCCTTTATCACACTTCTGAATAGTGAATTTTTTATATTGAATGAATATCCTTCGATATAAAAATACTTCAGGCCTGCTTTTTCCTCTTCCCTTTGCTGAGGCATTTGACTTCTTTCTCTTGCTACCGGAATACAGTACAGGGGGTAACTCTGTCTCTCTCTCTCTCTCTCAGGTATTTGACTCAAATGATCACTCTTCACATATAAACCTTGACAATGATTGTTTGTACACTATTCAATTGTGGGTGGGGGCGGAGGTCAGAGAAACAACAACAACTTTGATTTATATAGCGCCCTCCACGCCGGACGGCGTCTCAGAGCGCTTCACAGTAGCGGATCCCGGGACCGAGCCAGGGGCAGGGGCAAGAAGGTGACCAAAAGCTCGGTCAAAGAGAAAGGTCTTCAACTGTGACCTGAAACTGGGAAGAGAGGGGGCGAGGCGAAGCGAGTGAGGAAGGGAGTTCCAGAGCCTCGGGGCGTAGTGGCTAAAGGCACGGCTGCCGAGGGTGGAGCGGAAGACTCGGGGGACATGGAGGAGGCCAGACCCAGAGGAGCGAAAATCACAGCTGAGCTCCAAACTGTCTTACCCTGATGTCCATACACACAAAGGTACTTCCAGTTGTACTTTCTCGACAGCAATCAGAAAACAGAATGTTGATCTATCTCCCGAGTCTTTGTTCTCTGAACAAATGTGGACAATACTGCTAGTGGTGAAATTAATTACATTTTGTAATTCTTAATCACTGTCCAACATACTCCTGCTGGAATGTGTGGATCATTTTAGTGTGAGGACAGCGCCAGGCTCAGCTATAATACCTGGGTTCATAGATGAAAATGAGTCACTTGGGTGAGATAATGGAGGCCAACTAATCACCTTGGCACTGTAAACCAGTAAGTGTCAGAATCTTCATAAGAGAGAAAATTACACAGGAAACAAGACCGACAAATTACATTTGTACAGTGCAGAATGCGATAAAAGTAAATGAGTAAACTTTTAAAAATGTATTTATTAATAATGATTATCATTGAGTTTGATGAGGCACCTCATCATCTTGTTTAGATGTCTCGATGCAGGATATACTGTAAAGAGATGTGACTGTGTACTTTGTGAGCATTTGCCCACAACAAAAAGGTCACCATTTTTGACGCAAAGTGGAGGGATTGAAAATGTGGCACGTAAAATACTAGAATTGTTACTCCTGGTTATTTGTAAAACGTTTTGAAATGTTTCAATGTGTCAAGGATCTTTAGGAAGCAATTTCTCTCCTCTATCAGATGTTTTGATCTGTTAGTTGCTAACAGTGCTCCTTGGTGTTACAATTGGATAAAGGCAGAATCACTATCTATATTTCTTGTAATCTGTTCAAAGCATTGGAGATGCTGCCATACCTTGGGTGCTAAACTGACTACCTTTGATAGTTTCATCAATTATTTGCTTGCTCTGATTATCCATTCTTTTCAATCAATTCCACCTCAGTTGAAATTGATCAACACATCGCACCAAAGATATGATTTAATTACCAGCGGCCTTTTGTGTATGAGGCATCACATGAGATCACTTGAGTCAGAAGCACTGTACATTTCAAAGCATCCATGAGAGAATATTCAAGTGCGATAGCTTTGATCGAGTATGTTCATGAGATGAGCTTCATTATCAATGCCCCTTCCAAATATCTTCAAAGGGTTATTATTAACTTGTCCTAAAGGCTGGGTAATGTATGTTAGCTTTGTAAAATGAACTTGTTTTTGCCATTTATTGCAACATCGAGTATTTTCAGCTCTTTTACAGGGTTGGCAGATACAATAAATCCTCCCATAGTGTCGGTAAGGGAATGGGACCAGGCTATATGCCTACAGTGTGATGATTCTGCATGTCAGACCCTGCTTTCCTTCCTCCAAGGTGGATAGTCACTTGTTGGTCAATTAAAATCCGACAAGTGCAGGTTTGAGCTCTCATTCGCTCAATGGTAAGTACCAGGAACTCTTTGTGAGCTTCCTGGTGGGCAACACAGCTCTCCATGAAACGTGTGAGAGTATTTCGGGAAGGGGTTTAAGAACATGCACCCAAGGTTTTTAGGGGTGTTGTTATTTGATTAGCGCAGTGAGAATCACTGATGGATGAAGTAACCTCACACGAATTCACTCAACTGGACTCTTTGTCCTGAGGTTAAAATATCTGTACTCTGTTTTGTACAGTGTGGGGTTAGAGTCAGAGATAAATGTAGAGAAAGTCAAGAGAAAAAGGCTGGCATAGTGCCATATTGCAGTGAATTTATTACTTCTAACGTGCAATTGTTTCATTTAGAACTGAACCGATTTGTATGTTACATAATGTCCAATTATCCACATAGTTTTCTAATGCACAATGGAGCCAGTCCCAAATAGCATTGCTAATTGGCTCTCTACCATAATGTAAAATTGATCTCCAGATATTCTTCTGAGCTTTCAGAGTAAGATTGTCAATTTGTAATGAAACCTACCTCTTTCAGTCATTTTTCCCCTCCCCAATCTCCTCAGCTCCCACCTTCAGTTTGGGTGTCAATTCAGGATTGCTAAACATTTTGGAACATCCTCCCAACATGAACACTATATAAATATGTGTTGCATATTGTACTAAATTTGACCTTCGAATGAAAAGACAATATGGTTATAAAGCATTTATTAGGAAAACAGTAAACAGCTTCTCTCATTGGGAAACAAAAATCTTGGAAAGTAATGTGTGTCTCCTCCAAGGAACCAATTGCATATTGGGACTTTGGGATGTCCTCTCGATGTGAAAGGTGCTCTATAAATGTAATTTTGTTTTAATTTTGTTGTAATTTTGTTGTCCTCGAGGACTCAGTTCTAACTCAAGGTTATCTCATGGCTAATTTCTGGTAGGACAATGTATGGTGTACATAGGGTTCCCTGCAGGAGACTCAATTTACATTTCAAGTTGTTTTTCTGCGAGTTTTTCTAATTGAGCCAAACTTGCTGTGCCCTAGAAGATTGTAGATCCAGAATCAACCGGCATGTTTAAAAGTGAGACATTGAGGTACTTGCAAAGTAATGGTATGGAAGGGTAAAACTAAATGTGCGGTATTGGGAATAGAAAGAGAAATTACAATATAAAGTACTAAAATGACAGATGGGTAACATGACCTACTCCTGTTCCTGTGTACCTAGTGATAATGTCAAAGTGTGCACAGCTGAAATTACTGTGCAGACACCTGTACCTCACGGAAGCAGCAGACATTAACATAAGCAAATATGTAAAAGATAGACAACCCAGTAAGTGATGTGTAGATTCCAGATCTGTCCTTCACCCCCTACAGTGTATCAGCTTCTCATTTAATGAAGTAAAGGTTTCCATTTGTCTAGAATTATTAAAATTGGCTAACTTGATTCAAATTCAGCCCTAACTAAATAGAATTGATTCTATCAGGGATTCTAAGAGGCTCTGTGCTAGGAATTTAAACCAACTGTGATGCTGAAGATCTTGGAGTAAATTATATATTTTTTAATTGGTGTGTTTAAAATTATGTCAAATTCAAGACTGTGAAGCAAAACTCTGTTACTGACAATGATTGCAATCATCACCAATTAGTATAATTATCCCACCTTAAAAGGAGGTCAATTCAATCTCCTGTGTTAACACTATACAATGCAGTTTATATTTTTATAGCATATTTAATATTGGATGATATCCCAAAGTGCTACATGCTGCTTACTGGGTATCCAATCTACAACAACAATTTGTATTTGTTTAGCACCCCTCACGCAAAGTAGCATCCCAAAGCACTTGTCAATAGCGGAGCATGATGTCGAGCTGGAGTGAGGTGACAGTAGGCAATTTCGAAGTGGTAAGTCTTCAGTCGCAATAATATAATAATATATATATAATAATAATCAATGCATTTGATATAGCGCTTTTCACATCTTATCGACGTCTCACAGCGCTTCACAGAATATATACTGTAAAGTGAATTGACTGTATATTTGTGAGCAAAATGCGGCAGCCAATTGCGCACAGCAGCATCCCACAAACAGTCGTGGATTGAAATGACCAATTTTATTATTGTGTTTTTTTTAGGACGGATTATTATTAGGCGTGTGGAGTAAGGAAACTTGCCCAAGGTTTTGCCCTGATCTGCCTGGATCTGGAGATGTGAAAAAAGGGCAAGACAGAAGGATAGAGACAGTCTTCATGAATTTCAGAATGTAAAGGCTGAAAACGTGGACACTAATGATGGAACTGAGGGCACAAGGCCATTGGAGAGGACAGTGTGAGCTTAAGAATGAGAAAGGAAAAGATGACCGAAAGTAAGGACAAAAGAGTACATCTTGGAATGGGTTTTAAATATGGATCAGCAGTAACTCTAAAATCTGGCACTAAAAATACTTCAGTAATGTGCGTCTTAATTGGAGTATTTGTAGCATTGCTCAGGCAAGCACTGAGGGTAAAATAAATGAAATCTCCAAGTCTGTATATGTATCAAGGACAAGAGGAGGTAATTCAATGTTGGTTTCTATTGCAGATCTTTTAATCCAATTTCCCAGCCTTTCTCCATATACCTTAATACAATTGCTTCCCAAGCATCCATCAATCTCCCTTTTAAACATCCCAATCGATTTGTTATCATCTGAGAGGCAACATATCCCCCCAGCCTTCTGAGTGAGGAAACATTTTCTAATTTCAAGACTATGTAGTCTCCTTTTAAAATGTAAAAATGAATGAAGCACAGGGGACTTCTGAATAGAAGGATTTTTTTCTCATAAAATGCCCTCCTGTGATAGTTTCCTCCTCTTTCCTCTCTGAAGGCTTTTAATTTGTGATGAAACACAATTGACCTCAATTGAATGAAGGTGCAACATCTTGAAGATAACAAAATTAATTCTTTTTCCTCCTCCTTGAACAAACACAAGACAACAATAGAGGTTTGGTTGAAACTAATCACTGTTAAAGGCTTAACCCTGAAGAGTGAGTGCTCAGTTAATGTTACATTTGATTAAAGTTTAGCAGCCAATAACTGGTGCCAGCGTGTTGCTTTTGGGCTGTTTCTTGGGCAAGAAAAGAAGTACTTTCCTCTGTCCTCTACATATCTATAACAGGAGATTGAGCAAACACTTAATTTTCTGATAAGTTTTTGATATGTGCTGCTGCCCAAATTCTGCAATATTCCCGCTGTTGCTGTGCTGACTTTGCTGTGCACAAATTGACCGGAGATGTTTCAAAATTATGCACACAATATCAAAATAATGCATTATAATTTCATTACAAAATGTCACATTTCACCCAAGTTTCACTCTTGCTGCCGTTCTAGGAGAATTTATAATACAGATTTGTGAACACATTATTCTGTTTAACCAGCAAACACTGGGCACGGCCACAATTTGAGTTTGGGGTGTGATGGTTATAATATTTGCAGGAAAGTCACAAATGATTCATAATATAATGTAAATTTATAATATAAATCAGATGAATTAAACTGGAAGATTCATTGATCACTTTGTGGGGTACTTTTGTTTTGCATTATTTTTATTTCAATTCTGCTCTGGGTAAATTCCTGCGTAACAATCTCCTAACAATTTAGGTTCATGAAACCTAAACTTGTCAAATTAATTAATCCTTACAGGTAAAGCTAAGGCAGGATCCACAGCAACTATAGTGTAAGAAGATGTCATATCTACACTATGATTCACATGGATATTAAAGATCCCAAGACATTATTCAAAAAGAGAGAAGGGAGTTTCCCCGGTTCCTGGCCAATAATCCTACAAATTGGTCATAATTTCATGGCTATTTATAGGATAGGTCTGTGTGCAAATGACCTGGTAAATTTGCCTACAAATGTACAGTCCCCGAACTTGACAGTAATTCCTGTGAAGCCTTTTAAGATGTCTTGACAAATAAATAATTCTTGCATTCGATATAGCATTTGGAGTCCTGCAGCTCAGTGGTTATAGCACTTTCCTTACAAGCAAGAGACATGGGTTCTTTCTAGCCAGGGCAAGTTTCCTTACTCCACACTTCAATCCCCGACTGTCTGTGGGACTCTGCTGTGCGCAATTGAATGCCAAGTTTTGCCACATATATACAGCCATTTCACTTTACAGTATATTCTGTGAAGTGCTTTGAGAAGTCTAGAAGATGTGAAAAGCGCTACATGAAATGCAAGGATTATTATTATTATAGCGCTTTTCACAGCTTCTAGAAGTCTCAAAGTACTTCACAGAATATACTATAAAGTCAACTGACTGTATATCTTATGGGCGACAGCCAATTGCACACAGCAGTGTCCCACAAAGAGTTGTGGATTGAAGTGACCAATTTATTATTCTTTTTGGAAGGATTATTATCCCTGGAAATGCAGTCCGCCAATTGACTAACAACCAGGTTCCTACTTGGAGCTCCTGTGGCTCAGTGGTTAGAGCACTTGTCTTGAAAGCTGGGGAGACCAAGCTGGGGAGACCTGTGTTCGAATCCAGGCAGGTCTAACCACTGAACTACCCGACTCCACAAATGATAAAGCACCACATCAAATGCAAGGATTATTATTATACTGCCATGCACTGCTCACCTGAATGAGAGGAAACCTACTTTACCTCTTTAATACTTGTCAGTTGTTAAAGAGTTTAGAAAAACTGAGGAAACAATTGTGTGAAACAATTTGTAGCAATCTTACCTCTGAGTCAAAGTTTATTAAATCAAGCCCGTCTGTGAACTCACAGTCCGGGCCAACAAAGAACAAAGAAATTTAGAGTTTTTGTAACAAAATATAGCAGTAGTGCCCTCAAAATCTTAATTTATCTGATTTTACAAATTCCTCCCCTTTTGTCTGTGTTAAGCACACTTTTACAATCTTGCTGATATTCTGGAAGTCTTTTTTATACATGGACATGGACATTGTGGGTTTTGAAAGAAATGATAATGGGCAGTAAATCAAGTTAAGTGTAGAAATTGTTTTTCAACAGGCAAAAATATATGCCTCTTTGAGGTCAAAGTTGCAGGTACACCGGACAGTTATCCTGTTTAGGCAACAGACCACACCAAGCTTGTGGCAAGGTTACATTCTACAAAAAGCTGTCTAGTTTTTGATAGTTGCATATTGTAGGTGTATAGGATTTGTAGGACATGTGCCCTCCTTCACTATTAGTCATGATGGGCAGCTTTAGCAGCTAATAGCAGAACACAGTCAAAGATGTGCCTTTGGACTATGACTCTATCAAAACCTCTCATCATTGTAAAGACCTCTACTGCATCATTCCACTTATACCAATGAAAATAAAAGTTCCAGATTATTGTTCTTGCTGCCAGAAAACAAACCCCGAATGAAGCCAGTATCTCCAAGAGATAAAGAAAATTGAGTGCTGCAAATTTAAATAAAAATGGGAAAATGCCTGTGTATTGTCAGCAGTTTCTCTTGGCAGGCTCCAGCCTGCTTCACGTCCCCCACCTCGTCTATCCCACCATTGGCGAGTGGGTCTTCAGCCATTCTGCCCCCACCGTCTGGAACTCTATCCCGCAGTCCTTCAGCCTCGTCCCATCCCTCGCCTCCTTCAAGACCCACCTAAAGCCCCTCCTCTTTGACCGGGTTTTCGATCAACTTCCTCCCCTCTCTGCCCTCCACCTTCACCAGTCCCGACCCCCAGCTCGGGTCTGGAATACTGTCTGTGCAGGGCCTTGGGACATCCTCCCGATGTGAAGGGCACTATACACATGTAATTTTGTTGT
The DNA here is from genome assembly GCA_035084275.1 of Hydrolagus colliei. Classification (NCBI taxonomy): domain Eukaryota; kingdom Metazoa; phylum Chordata; class Chondrichthyes; order Chimaeriformes; family Chimaeridae; genus Hydrolagus; species Hydrolagus colliei. The sequence continues at coordinate 59,595,181 of CM068742.1, read as the reverse complement.
TGTTAATCTGAAAAGGGTTATTTGTGTTTCTCTTTTTCAGAACTTGATGAGTCTGTGACCAGTGTTCTCTTATTAGCTGAGTTTTATTCACTTGCTGATAATAGGAGCCAAACTAGTCCTTCCAGTGATTTTACTTTACACAAGTCTCCACCCCTCCGAAGTCCCTCACAAACTCTCCTCCTATTCCCTTCTTCCTCATGTATGCATCAATTTCCTCTTGAATGTGTTGATTTGTTTTATTTCCTTATCCTCTCCTCCAACTCCAACTGCGAGGAGATGCTGGAACCCAAATCGAGGGGATTCTTTCTAGCTGCCTCCACTCTCCCAACCGCCTCCCCTTCCCCATCTCTCCCTCACACTTGGTCCCCTATCCATTTCTCCCTCTACACCTTCGAACTTCTCTCCGTCTCATCTCTCACCAGCACGATAACCCACATAAAGCGCTCTGAGACGCCATTCGGCGTGGAGGACGCTATATAAATCGAAGTTGTTGTTGTTGTTGCAAAGTTCATCACCTGCTCCCTCAACCCTATCTCTACCGCTTCCCTTACATCCCAGATCTACCTTCTCACCCCTTTACTCTTAGACCTCATCAACCTCTCCCTTTCAACTAGCACCATTCCCCCACCTAAAACCAGCTGTCACCACCACTATCTTAAAAACTTTCCCTGGACCCATCCCTGCTCACTAACTACAGGCCCATCTCCAACCTCCCTTTCCAAGGTCCTTGAAAGAGATGTTGCTTCCCAGCTTCAATCCTTCCTCTCCTGCCACTCCCTTTAGAAGCCCCTCCAATCAGGTTTTCTTTGCCTCACTCCCTCCCTTACCCCCTTCAAAGCACTCCTCAAGACCCTCCTCTTTGACTGTGCCTTCAGCCACCTTCCTACCCTCTCTGCCCTGCACACTCCCTGATCCTACACCCACCCCTCTACAATGTAATTTTGTATTGTATTTCAAGGGTTTATAATAAGTCACAGCCACAGATGGAGTGGTAATTTCATGAACAGTCCTGTGTGATTTGTTCTTATGTAAGCCTATCAGATATAATTACACTGGATTAACACTTGTGTTATATTTGATTTCAACACTACTTTGTAAATTAAAATTACTACTAATAATCCTTGTATTTGATACAGCTCGTTATCACGTAGCTGAGATGTCTCAAAGTGCTTCACAGGAAATACGGTAAAGTGAATTGACTGTATTTTGTGTGCAAAACAGGTTAGCCAGTTGCACACAGCAGTGTCCTATCAACAGCCATGGAGTGAGTCATCAGTTAGCCAGGGAAATAAAAATGAAAACACAAACTTGACTATTCATCTTATTACAATATCTTTTAAATATTTTCTATACTTCTCTTCGACTGCACCTTTGGTCACCTTTCTACCCCTGTCCCTGGCTCGGTCCCGGGATCCGCTACTGTAAAGCGCTCTGAGACGGCACTATATAAATCAAACTTGTTGTTGTTGTAGACTATTGAATTGGTTCCAGATTCACTGTTGATGATGCAAATTGGCGACAAAACTGAATTGAAACTGAATACAATACAACTCGTATATAGTTTCTCAAGACCTTCTAATTATTGGCAGTGTTTCACTTTTACAGTCCCCAAAGGTGAGATTCATTACTATTCTAAACAAAAGCAATATTGATTACATCTGAAATATCATCCGACAATTTCTATCATGTACTTTATTACTGGAGCCTTTCAAACCGCAGACCATAATGATAGTACAGTACTTGTATTCCCATCATTGCTGAGCTCAGATACTTAACATCCTCAATGATAAAATTGTCACTTGACCTAAAACCAGAGGATAACATTGGATATAAATGCTATATTATGCCAGATATTTAAGTGTTAATATAATTCCAGATATTTAATCCCACTATGATTAGGTAAAAAAAAGGTTGCAATGATTAAAGTCTACCAGGGTGAATTTTTCAAGTTATAGTTCTAAATATGAAGTTGTTTAGTTAAACACCCACGGAATTGATGATATTCTGCCAAAGCCATTGTCCTTGACTATTGCACTAATGTCTTTGTAAATGGGGGAAGGGGATTTGTGGGAGTGATAGATTGTTCTGCTATGTAGGAGAGAAGTATAAGTACCAGTGAATAATAATAAGAATCCTTGCATGCAATATAGCATCTCATCACATCTTTGAAATGTCTCAAAGCATTTCAAAGATTATACTGTAAAGCCCAGTGCTTTGGGATGTCCTCACAACATGAAAGGCTCTCTACAAATGTAATATTGTTGTTGTTGTAAAGTGAAATGACTGTATACTTATGGGCAAATTGCAGCAGCCAATTGCGCACAGCAGTGTCACACAAACAGTTATGAATGAGTGATCAAATTATAATTTTAAAAAATTGGATTTTTTACCACTCGCTTATGAGGCGAGGCTAGATGGTTAAATTGACATTGCTACACACACTTTGCCATGTTCCCTAGTCTGTGTTTCCCTTCATGAGAGATAGAGAAAGGACTAGGAGGTTCAGATCACTTATTCGGAGAATGGGATGGGGGAAAGAAGGGGAGGGAAAGAGGAGGAAGTTTATGCGTTGAAAAACAACAACAACTTTGATTTATATAGTGCCCTCCACGCCAGATGGCGTCTCAGAGCGCTTCACAATAGCGGATCCCAGGACTGAGCCAGGGGGAGGGGTAGAAAGGTGACCAAAGGCGAAGTCGAAGAGAAAGATCTTCAGCTGGGACCAGAAGCTGAGAAAGGAGGGGACGAGGTGAAGGTAGTGCGGAAGGGAATTCCAGAGCCTTGGGGCATAGTGGCTGAAGGCATGGCCACCGAGGGTGGAGTGGAGAATTCATGGGACATGGAGGAGGCCAGACCCAGTGGAGCGAAGGCAATTGGAGCTGGTTTGAGGAGAGAGGTCAGAGAGGTAGGGGGGCGCAGAGGAGTGGAGTGAAGACAAGGGTGAGGATCTTGAAGTCGATCCTCTCTGGGATAGAGAGCCAGTGAAGTCCAGCAAGGACTGGGGTAATGAGGAGTGAAGTTTGGTACGGGTGAGTATGTGGGTGGCAGAGTTTTGGATGAGTTGGATTTTATGGATTGTGGTGGAGGGTAGACCAGTGAGGAGGGCATTGGAATAGTCCAGCTGTGAGGTGACAAAAGCATGGACCAGGGTTTCAGCGGCTTTTGGGATGAGGTATTGCCAGAGACGGGCGATCCGTCGGAGGTGGAAGAAAGTGGTGTTGGTGAGCGACTGGATGTGGGGGAGGAAGAACAGTTGGGGGTCGAACCTGACGCCTAGGTTGTGCACAGGTTCGGAGAGTTTTAGGGGCAGACCGGGAAGGTGGAGAAGGTGAGAGCCATGTGAATGGAGACGTTGACGAGAGCCAAAGAGTATGGCTTCCATCTTGTCAACATTCAGCTGCAAGAAATTTGCGCTCATCCAGCTCTTGATGTCTGACAGGCAGGCTGACAGAACATCAGGGGACTGGGGATCGCAAAATGAAGTGGAGAAATAGAGTTGAGTGTCATCCGCGTACATGTGGAAGTGTGCCCCATGTCTGCGGATGACATCCCCAAGAGGGAGCATATAGATGAGGAAGAGGGGGGGCCAAGGATGGATCCCTGGAGTACCCTACAGGTAACTGGGTAAGAGCGGGAGGAAAAGCCGTTTGTGGAGATGTACTGCTGGTGGTTTGTGAGGTAGGGCTCGAACCAGGCGAGTTCTGCTTTTAGATAAAAACATGGCTCACTTGGCAAATGACTGTCAGAATTAACTCCACCCTCTGTGGTGTCTCTCTTTCTCTCTCTCTAGTTTACCCAGTTCCTCAGTCAGTCAGGTCTGCAGTATTCCAGTGCTCTGCTGATGACAGCACAGCCCAGCTGACTGGAAGGACAGAAAGGTAGTCAACAACAATAAAATTGCACTTGTATTGTGCCTTTCACGTTGGGAGGACATCCCAAAGCGCTGAACAGTCTGGTCGGGTCCCGAGCGGGGGGGTGTGTGTGGGTGGTGTGTGTGTGTGTGGGGGGGGGGGGGGGGAGGGTGGGGGGGGGCGGTCAAAGTAGGGGGAAGGGGGAGGAGAGTCGGAGAGGTGGAAGAGTTAGTGGGGGAGCCGAAGGTGCGGTCGAAGAGGAAGGTCTTGAGACCGGCCTTGAAGGAGGAAAGGGAGGAAGCGGGCAGAGGGGCTGCGGGATGGAGTTCCACAGTGTGGGAGCAGAGAGGCTGAAAACCCGACCGCCGATGGTTGGGCGGAGCAGGCCTAAACGGAGGGTGCGGGCAGGCTGATAGGGAGACAGTAGGTCAGAGAGATAGGTGGGGGCAAGACTGTGAATGGCCTTGAAAGTGAGGACAAGGATCTTGAATTCGATCCTCTGGGTGACAGGGAGCCAGTGGAGACGGGCGAGGGTGGGAGTGATGTGGTCGCAAAGCCTGGTACGGGAGAGTACACGAGCTGCAGAGTTCTGAATGATCTGCAGCCTGTGAAGGGAGGAGCTGGGGAGGCCGACGAGGAGAGAGTTCCCATAGTCAAGCCTGGAAGTGATAAAGACGTGGTGGGTGAGGTTGTGGTGGAGTCTGGCAATATTGCGGAGGTGATGGAAGGCTGTGCCAATCATGGAGCAGATGTGTGGGAGGAAGGACAGCTCGGGGTCGAACAAGACGCCCAGATTCCTGATTGGCTTTGAGTGGTGGAGAGAGCAGACTTGAACACTGATGTTGACAGCGCCTGAGGTGTGGAGGCGCTGACGTGAGCCAATCAGGAGGGCTTCCGTCTTGTTGACGTTGAGTTGTAGGAAATTTGCCCTTGTCCAGGACTCGATGTCAGACAGACATGCAGTCAGAACGCCAGTGGTCCTGGAATCGAGGGTTGACGCGGATAGGTAGAGTTGGGTGTCATCTGCATAGTGCATACATGTGGAAATTTTCCCCATGTCTGCGGATGATGTCACCCAGGGGGAGAGTGTAGAGGGTGAAGAGCAGGGGGCCAAGGACAGAGCCCTGGGGAATGCCGCATGTGACTGTGCGGGGGCTGGAGGAGAAGCCGTTGGAAGAGATGAAGTGAAGGCGGTTGGAGAGATAGGATCGGAACCATTTGAGGACAGATCCTTGCAGGTTGAAGAGGAAGTCAGTCACTGGGGAAGCAGAGATTTTTTCCCACTCAGCTCCTGCTAACACTGCAAGCCAAAGTCCCCATGCTAGGGTATGGTAGGGTAGGATTTGGTGATCCTAACCAGATGAGCAGCGGTAAGCTTGACAAAAAGATCTTGTCAATGCTCCTTTCCCCCACCTCACAACAGACTGTTCTGGTGAAGTCGCGCAAGTCTTAATTCAATCTGTTCCTATTGCTGTGAGCTGGGAAAAATCACATATTCGGGAAATGTTATTATTAAAGAGAAATAATAAATCCAATGTCTTTTGTCATCTCAACAAAATCCATTCCTAGCAGGGCAGATATAATAATAATAATAATAATCATAACCCTTGCATTTGACACAGTGTCTTATCAAGTCTTTGAGATGTCTCAAAGCGCTTCACAGAACCTACTGTAAAGACTGTATATTTTGTATGCGAAAGGCGGCGGCCAATTGTGCACAGCTGTGTCCCATAAACAGTCAAACCAATATTTTGTTTTCTGTATAATTTAACTTTAAGGCTCAGTACTCCTCCTTCATTGCTTATAGTCACTTTTACAACTGTACACTTAAACCACTTCCTTGCTCATTCTTCTGTGTCTGTAAGATGTCACTGTGAAAATGAAAGTGATCCATCAGTTCACTTCAGTAGTATATTACAACAGATTGCTTCCGTGATTACACTTACCACTGCACTCCCAACAGAACCAAAGGGAACAGGAGCAGTGAACAAGAAGCACGAAATAAAAACTGGTACATCCTAAAATGCAATCGTGATTGTTTTATATAGAGCGCATTTTATGTCAGAAGGATGTTGAAAAAGACACTGAACCAAGATGATTTGGAAATAATAGAGGAGATACAATGGAAGATAAAAAAAGAGCAAAGTACATGCCAATAATATCTTGCACTAATATAGAGCGTTTCACACAGAATCTCACAAAACACTGATGCAAAATAAAGAGAAAAGTGTCCTGTCCTCTACCATCTTTCCTGCCAACTTGTTCCAGTCATTGATCATCTTCTGAGTAAAGAAAAACTTCCTGTTATCAGTCCTGAAATTCCTGTTATGATTCTGTGGAGTCCTGTAGCTCAGTGGTTAGAGCACTTGCCTTACAAGCGTGAGACCTGTGTTCGAATCCAGGCAGGTCAATGTGAAACCTTGGGCAAGTTTCCTTATTCCGCATGCCTAACAATAATCCATTAAAAAAAAATAGCCTATAATAAATTGGTAATTTCAGTCCATGACTGTTTGTGGGACACTGTTGTGTGCAATTGACTGCCGTGTTTCATCCACAAATATACCGTCAATTCATTTTACAATATATTCTGTGAAGTGCTTTGAGACGTCTAGAAGACCTGAAAAGCACTATATAAAATGCAAGGATTATTATTATTATTAAACCTGTGCCCTATTGTTCTACTATCTTGTTGTATTCTGAAATATTGATTGGGATTTACTTTTTCAATCCCATTTAAAATGTTATATGCTGCTTTAAGATCCCCTCTGAGTTGTTTTAAAAAAAACTGATGTTGGACATACAAAATAGAAAATAAAAATGGTGTGATAGTTTTTAATTGATAGTATTAGCAATAATCCTTACATTAGACATAGCAGCTTTCATGCTCAGAGGATATCACATAGTCCTTCACAAGATTTAGTGTAAAGTGACTATGCATTTCAAAGACAAAAACAGAAGCCTATTTACATAAAGCAATGTCCTGCACACAGCCATGAAGTTAAAATAAAGACAAATGTGCACATGGCTCTTTGATTGCATTAAATCGAAATCCCATGAAAATCCTTGGGTTGTCCATAGGACCATCCCACAGTTTTGGAGAGGCTACAGAGTACTAGAGCCAGAATCAATTCATAACCTATATATTTTCTTACCCAACGCTCCTCTATTTACCTAGCAATTAGTAAGAACCCAGTTGTTGATTGGCAGCTCCTTTTTCTTTACCCCAGGGGTAATAATGCCTTCAAGAAAAATTAAATAAATTGAGCACTTCAATCCACACTGCTGTGTGCAATTTGATATAGAGCTTTTCAAGTTTTCTAGGCATATTAAAAGGCTTCACAGAATATACTGTAAAGTGAATTGACTGTATATTTGTAGACGAAATGCGGCAGGCAAAATTGCACACAGCAGTGTCCCACAAACAGTCATGGATTGAAATGACCAATTTTTTTTTTGAGGGATTATTATTAGGCATGCGGAATAAGTAAACTTGCCCAAGGTTTCGCCCTGCCTGGATTCAAACACAGTTCTCAAGCTTTTAAGGCGAGTGCTCTAACCACTGAGTTACAGGACTCCACAATAACCAAGAATGTTGACATTTATCAGATCTGTAGGGTTACTGGGAACATACATATACAATTCTACAAAGGCAGAATACTTAATGCATACAACATTGTTTGTTTTAAAAAAAAAACAATGACAAGGTAATTTAACTCTTGTGAAGACAAGTTTAAAGAAGAAATGAATATGGAATCAAACCAAACCAAAAAAAGTGGTGGAACAAGACATAAAAAACAACAATAAAGATTGGAGAAGGAAGATGTAGGAGAAGATGTAGACTCTTAGGAGGTAAAGGGCTATTAACAACAACAACAAAATTACACTTGTATAGGACCTTCTCAGCGCCTTGGGACGTCCTCCCGACGTGAAAGGCGCTCTATAAATGTAATTTGTTGTTGTTGTTGTTCCACATCAGGAGGACATCCCAAGGCACTGGACAGTCATTGTTTCAGACCTGAGCTGGGGTCAGGGATGGGGAGGGTGGAGGGAATGGGGTGATGATGGAACTGTCGAAGAGGAGGGTCTTGAGGCGGGACTTGAAGGAGGCCAGGGAGGGGACGAGGCGGAGGGACTGCAGGATGGAGTTCCAGAGGTCAATAAGATAAACTTATGCTTCAATCTCTTTGCCTTGCCCCCACTTTGCCCATGTTGAGATCACATTTGAAGATCTTCCTCTGTGCCCAATGTCACTTCCCTCCTCTCTCCAGTTCGGCATTGAGCTCCTCTGAAGTGCCCAGAGATGCTATCCCTGTGTGAAAGGCTCTAAACGAATGCAAGATCCATCAATGTCTCTTATCATTGTAAAACAGAATTCACCCAGTGTTGGATTGCTCACTCTCTAATAGGGAACGTAAGTTGGTTAGACTGTCACAAGAGGTTCGTTTTCTATCACTGTTGATGCACTGTTACTGCCCCTGCTTCCGCTTCCTCTTCCACCTACGCCAAGCAATCAGAAGCTGGAGCCCTGAATTTCCCCTTCCTACTTCTGGGGACATTAAGAACCGATTGTAGCATTTCCCAACTGTTCTCCTAGCTGAGTGTAGTAGAAATAACTTACAGTTTTATAGCAATACAAATGTATAAGCGGGGCTCAATTGTCTCTTTGCCTGCCTATAGTTGCTCTCAGAGTTAGCATCTTTCAGTTGATTGACAACATTAGAAGAGAGGTTTGCATGAAGATATCCTCTGTCCCGAATAACCATCCTACAGTCTCCCTATGACAGCATCAATCCATTTTATTAACAATGCGTCAAGTGTACTGGCCTCCACCATTCTCCCTGGTATCCGGTCAACCTGTGCTTAATATAGACATGGTCTGAACACAACATGTATTACACCAACCTGATTGATAAATGTGCCCAGAAACACCACGTGTTTACTTTTTGGGGGGTATATCAAAGTGGCCAGTGTATTTGAGATTGCATTGAAATTAATGACTGAATTTTACAAGTCTGCGTGTTGGATTAGTGTTACAGTGGTGCAGTTTTGAATTTAACTTTTCTTTTTAAGGAGTACATTCATTGGAGGGAAAGTATTTTGCCATTAGTATAATTAGAAAAATCTGGTAAAGGAACTTCTGAGAGTCAACTTGTACATGTCTATTCTCAATAGGGCTATGACTTACACACAGATCTAACAAGGGAAACACCTGGCTCATAATTAACAATGTTTATGCAGCTCTAGTGCATGTCATGTTGCAGATACAGATGTGTCCATGCTTAACCCAAGATCTCCAATGACACCCAATTCCAGATGATCTAATTTTCTCTATCACTGTCAATGTTGCTACTCCTATTGCTAGAGACAGAAGGTAACCTCTGAGCTCTTGGTCTCTTCCCTCAAGGCTTTGTACTTTTTTTTTCCTCAGTTATTGGCTTCCTGCCTCTGGAAGGTTTCTTCACAGATTCAGTCTGATTTTTCCTTGTTATCATCATCATCTTCCTCTTCTTCTGCATTCCCTCTTTTTCTATGTACTATCGCATCAATAATATACCCATGTTCTTTTTCACAATGGCTGGATTCTATAACTATTTTATTGCATCTTGATCTCACTTGCTCTATCCTGGTCCTCTGCAGTCAATTTGTCCTTTTGGTTTCCTTTCTGCCTGGCATCTTTCTCTCCTTTGAACTGTCTTGTGTTCTCGTATCATTTCTTCGCAGGTTCTTGTTGCCTATTTCTACATTTCCTTGTATAGTGCCCCAAATTTATTACAAATATAACTTTCTTTCCCTTCTGCTAGCATCATATGAAGGAATGTTCTAATCCACAACTCTTACATGTCTCTTTTCTCTCTTGCATCTAGGCTTGTATATTTGCTGTACTCCATACTCCTCCTCCAAATCATTCCAATGTCTTCTCTTAGCGACTTCAACTATTTCCATCTCTTGTTCTATATTTTGTTCAATTTCCTTCATTGGCGTTTTGGAAATTTCTTCCACAATTATCTGTAATGCTGTCTAAAATAGCAATCTCTCAAGAAAAAGAAATTGGTCATTCAATCCACGACTATTTGCGGGACACTGTTGTGCGCAATTGGCTGCTGCATTATGCCCATAAGTATACAGTTAATTCACTTTACAGTATATTCTGTGAAGCCCTTCGAGATGTCTAGAAGATGTGGAATGCACTATATCAAATGCAAGGATTATTATTATTACTACAAGTAAAATCTTTGTGGTTTAGAAGCTTGCTACGTATTCTGTTATTTCTAATCCCAATCACTATCTGATCCTTAATAATTTATTCTCAGGAGTGCTCCACAGTTGCATGTCTTCCTTAATGATCTTACTGCTGCAAAATAATAGGTGAATGGTTCCCTCCGCCTTGCCCCCTCCTTCCCCAACTGCAAATCCCAGCTAAGCATCTTCCTTTTTGATTGTACATATCCACCTCACTCTCCTGCTGGCTCACCATCAGACTCAGTCACGGCTAAGCGCTTTGGGATGCTACCCCGGGTGAAGGGTGCTATATAAATACAAGTTGTTGTCGTATATGTCCTTGCTTTCTATTGACAAATTGATATCAGTCAATGGTTGCGTTGTTATGTCCACATCTCTTGTGTAATATTCATTAAATACTCCATTAGCATTTCCACATTCCTTTCTGGAGTCTCAAAGTATTCTTTTGTTTCTTTCGCTATATTCAGAAAATGTGTCTTTGTGGTGCTTGTTGTAAATTTGAGCCTGTTGCAAAGATTCTGAAATGCTGTTCAAACTTGTGCCAATTATGTTTCAAGTTGTCTGCAAACTTTAGCAGCCGTGGTATTTGCACATACCTTTTTATGTAATCTGACTCTCTAGCTCCTGAATGCATTAACTGCACAACAACATTCCATGCACCCCCAAAAATCACCTCACCCAAAACAGAGAATTTATTTCTACAATAGAATCCCATTACGAACAGACTTTGTTGTAAGTTTCATTTGTAGGGCGGTTATAATGAAGGAAGAGATGTTGACGGCAATCTGGTAAAGTCAGCCTTTTTTTAGTGAGCAGAAAGTTGGCCAGCCAGACCCCTGTGTACATGTTACAATAATGTCGCTGACCATATGATCAGAGATGTTAATATGCAAAATTGGAGACCGATAATTGCGCCCCATTATAAAGCAAAGTCTACCCTTTCGAGGTCGATAAAGTTTCACACGGTTTTACTGTATGAAGTGACATGCTATCCTGCATGAAGGACACTATATCAATGCAAGTTGTTGTTGGTGTTAAGTACTTTCAAATGTTTGTACATGATAGGGCTTTGTATTGTCAACTATCAGCCTGGTTCAGTTGGCAGTGCTCACTCTCACCTTTGATTTCGAAGGTTATGGGCTCAATCTCCACGTTGTCATTGTTGACTAACATAAGAAATAGGAGCAGGAGTAGGCCATTCGGCCCCTCAAACCTGTCCTGCCATGTAATAAGATCATGGCTAATCTTCTATCTTAATTCCATTTACCCGTCCTAGCCCTATATCCCTTAACCCTTCAACTATCGATCTCAGTCTTGAAAATGTTCAATGACTGAGCAATCACAGCATCTGGTGTAGAGAATTCCAGAAATCCATAAGAAATGTTTTCTCAACTCAGTTCTAAAAGGCTGATCTTTAATCCTGGGACTCTGATCCCAAGTTGTAGATTTTCCAACCAGGGAAACAGTCTCACAACATCTACCCTGTCAAGGCCCTTAAGAATTTTATAGGTTTATATGAGATCACCTGAAATTCTCCTATATAATACTCTGATGTATGCTGGGAGAGGAACTCTGTATTATCAGAGTTATCATCCTTTGAAGAAAATATTAGAACAACATCCTGCCTATCTGTTGAGTGAATGTTAAAGATCATATGTTAGTACAGTATTTGAAAAAAGTGATCAATAGCCCAGATAGAAAAAATCATTCAATTAATATCTGCTTGTGGGACACAGTTGGATGCAAATTGGCTGTTGTGTTTGCTAACAAATACACAGTCACGACAATTTGTAAAACAACTATGAAGTGCTTTGAGATGTTTTAGAATCATAGAATCATAGAATTTTACGGCACAAAAGGAGGCCATTCGGCCCATCTAGTCTGTGCCGGCTCTTTGAAAAGAGCGATTCAATCCCACTGCCCTGCCCGCTCCCCATAGCCTAATAGACCCGTTCTCCCTAAATAAAGATCTAATTCCCTTTTAAAAGTTGTTATCGAATCAGCCTCCACCACCTTTTCAGGCAATGCATTCCAGATTCGAACAACTCGCTGAGTGAAAAAATTTCTCCTCAGCTCCCCTCTACTGCGCCTTGAAACTATTTTAAATCTGTGACCACGAGTCACAGATTCACCCACGAGTGGAAATAGTTTTTCTCTATTTGCCCTGTCGAAACCCCTCATGATCTTATAAACCTCTATTAGGTCTCCCCTCAATCTTCTCTGCTCCAGAGAGAATAACCCTAGCCTATCTAGCCTCTCCTCATAGCTGAAGTCCCTCAATCCTGGCACCATCCTAGTAAATCTTCGTTGTACCCTTTCCAATGCCTTCACATCCTTTCTGTAGTGTGGTGACCAGAATTGAACACAGTATTCCAGCTGAGGCCTCACCAAAGTCCTATAGAGGTTAGTCAGCACTTCCTGACTTTTGTACTCTATACCCCTATTTATAAAGCCTAGTATCCCATATGCCTTCTTAACAGCCTTGTCTACCTGTCCTGCCACCTTCAACGAGTCACTAACACAAATCCCCAGGTCTCTCTGTTCCTTTACACCATTTAAAATTGTACTATCTAGCCTATATTGCCTCCCTTCATTTCTTCTCCCAAAATGCATCACCTCACACTTCTCTGCATTAAACTTCATCTGCCATGTGTCTGCCCACTTTACCAATTTGTCTATATCCTCTTGCAGATGGCTACTATCCTCCTCACTGTTTACTATTCTCCCTAACTTTTGATCAAATGCAAGTCTTATTTATATATTGGATGCAAGTATTAATATTACTACCTGTAAATCACAACAAATATAGCGTGAAATTTGACAAATTGTTTATCAAATAACTTTATCACAAGAAAGGAATGAGCTATGAAATAACCACACATTTTACCTCTATATATTTCAAAAAGTATTTCCCTTTAAAGGTGCACGTATCATTTTAAGCATTATCCCTCGTACTGTAATAGTGTGACACTGATGCTTCTGCTGCTAAACATGCTGCTTAAGAGGTAAAAAAAAACTTGTTTTAAAATGTATTCGAAGATGTTCAGTGCTCTTACTAACTTTACTGGGGTTGTCACTTTATAGATATGTAGGATAAGCAGCCACCAGCAAAGTGCTCCTGATAGCCTGCCTCTGTTTCCCAGTAAACATCTCAAAAATTTGCTCAATTTTGAGTCTGTTGCTTCAGCCTCTGGGAAAGTGGCTTGGCTGGTTGCAGTGGGATGATATTCAAATGCAAGGATTATTAATCACCAATTGGAGTTTTGTAGCCCAATGATTAGAGCACTTGCCTCACAAGCGAGAGACCTGGGTTTCGATTCCCGGCAGGGTGGAGTTCTATACCTCAATGGTTAAAGCACTCGCCTTACAAACATGAGACTTGTGTCTGAATCCAGGCAGGGAAAAACCGTGGGCACATACACCACATGCCCAATAATAATCCCTCCAAAAAAACTATAATAAATTGTTCATTTCAATTCACGACTGTTTGTGGGACACTGCTGGGAGAGATTGGATGCAGGGGTTTGCCCACTAATAAATCAATTCACTTTATAGTATATTCCGTGAAGCACTTTGAGATGTCCAGAAGACGTGAAAAGCGCTATATGCAAGGATTATTATTATTTATTATAAATGTTGGGCAAGTTTCCTTACTCCACACACAATTTTACCTAGCAGTAAGTAGGAACCTAGTTGTTAGTTGATTGGCAAATTGTTTTTCTGGGGGTAATAATCCTTTCAATTTTTTTTAAAAAACTGTTCACTTCATTCCATGACTGTTTGTGGGACACTGCTGTGCGTTATTGGCTGCCACATTTTGCCCACATAATAATACAGCCAATTCTCTTATAATATATTCCGGCAAGCGCATTGAGACGTCTTGACGACATGATAAAGCTCTATGTCAAATACAAGGATTATATTGGTATCATTACTGGTACCATCAGTTTTTTTTAAAAAAAAGCGCTTTAAAATTTCAACCATGAAGAACATGGGTGCATTAAATTTATGTCAAAATAAATGCATACAGCTCTTTTCATGTCGTCATGATTGGAAAGAATAATGTGTAATAGATTAATAATGGCAAACTCGATTTGAAATGCTAATTCACACTAATAAGGCTTGCAAAATAGCAACAAATTATAATGATGAGCTTCGCTCTCTTTCATCTCTCCAGACCTCGGTTCAAACTTACATCAAGAGAAAATTACTAACAGCTATGATGTAAGCATTTTCTGAAGGTTGCAATTGCTTCAATGGGAAGTGTTTGGGCAGGGAAAGCATTTTTTAAAACTAGTAGGGGGTTGGCTTCAAAGGAAAGTGTGAACTGCAACACATACATCTTACACTCTCCTTAAAACAGCAATTGATAACTTATGGCACTGTTCCAGGGACAAGTGGCCATTTTTTGTAAATGTAGATGCTGTGTGGAGCATCAGAGCCTATGCTGATCTGTATTCACTCTGTGGCTTTTATTTTCCTTGCTTTCTTTCCCTCTCAGTTTACCTTGCAGTAAATAGGAATCTGGTTATTAAGTCGATTGGCGGATTGTTTTCTGGGGATCATAACTAGACTCTAAACAATAGTAAATTGGTCATTCAATCCATGACTGTTTGTGGGACCCTGCTGTGCGCAATTAGCTTCTGAGTTTTACCCACAAAATACACAGTCATTTCACCTTAAAAGTATATATTGTGTGAAGTGCTTTAAGGTTTCTCAATTATGGGATAAGGCGCTATAACAAATGCAAGGATTATTAGAATTATTATGGCTTATGAATTCCACTTGAGTATTGGTTTACCCTGTTTATGCAGCATTTCAGAGCATCCAGGATTTGGCAAATTTTTGAATTCTTTGAAGAAATTGCCAACTTTGAAGGGTTGTTTTTTCTGTACTCTTTAAAATAATCTACAGAAAATAGAGCTTTAAAATTAAGGCTGTATTTAAGAATTCGCCAAAGTATCGAGGCACTAAAATGCTAAGAAAATAGAGTCATAATAATTCTTGCATTTGAATATAGTGCCTTATCACATAATTGAGACATCACATAGGGTTTTTACTGGGAAGTGCAGTGACTGTATGCATAGTAAACGCAGCAGCCAATTTTGCACACAGCAATGTTCCACAAACAGCAATGAAGTGAATGATCAAGTTGTCAGAAGAAGGAATGATAGCTGAGTTGTTCCCCTCACACCTTCACTGTTGTGGGTGTGGCAATCTGCTTTTGCAAACAATTCATAAATATTGAATGCTACCAGTAACTGGTTATGTGTGGCACTGACCCAAGAGAACTCCACTCCAACACAAGTCAGTGTGGTGCACATGCAGCTAGTGGCAAGTTTTCAGTATTTATGAACAGTTCACAAATCCAGATTGCTATTCCTGCAATTTGTTGACCCCTGTAAGATCGATTAAGGCACCACAGATCAGGGTCTGAACAAGTGACCTTTCTGTGGCAAGCGAAATGTGAAAGTTACACACTGAGCTATCAGGATAGTGCTGCAATTTAATATATATATATATCTATATATATAAAATGTCCATTTATTAGGTGTTTCCGCCCCACCCCCGGTTGACAAACATGCATTTGAGCCCTCAATGTGTCTAATCCAGTTGAGGACTCAAACCCATGCTTATTGGATGTCAAATGACCAACTAGTGACCATCCTCCTTGGGAGGCGAGTAAGCGGATTCTCCTAGGAGGCGAACTGGCTCCAAGGTGACATGTTTCGCAACAGAATGTCGGGATCGAGCCAGATCTGTCCAATTCCTGAGCCACTTGAGGCTGCGGTATTCTAATAATAATAATACTAATAATAATCCTTGCATTTGATATAGCGCTTTCCACATCTTATCAACGTCCCAAAGCGCTTCACAGAATATACTGTAAAGTGAATTGACTGTATATATTTGTGGGCGAATCGCGGCAGCCAATTGCGCACAGCAGTGTCCCACACACAGTCGTGGATTGAAATGACCAATTTTATTATTGTAGTTTTTTTGGAGGGATTATTATTAGGCGTGTGGAGTAAGGAAACTTGCCCAAGGTTTCGCCCTGACCTGCCTGGATTCGAACACAGGTCTCCCCAGCTTGGTTTCCCCAGCTTGACAAGACAAGTGCTCCAACCACTGAGCCACAGGAGCTCCAAATTCTAGGGCACTGCTGATGACAGCACAGCCAACCTTGGCAATTTTGTTTTGAAAAAGTACATTTTTTAAAGTGTTTTTTAAATTATTTTTAAAAGAAACAGCAGTGGACAGAGCAGCTATAATCATTTAATGGTGACACAGTTGCATGGCCGTGCAACATTTATCACATGATAATAGCCCTACAATACTTGCGAGTGAGGTAACAGCGTGAATCTCGGTTGACAGGAGTGACTACATTGATGACTACAGAACTGTGGTCATCATTCTGCGGAGGCTAAGTGGAAGCTGAAGAGTGGAAATGCCAATTGATCTGGTTGTGAGAGATTGTGTTTTTCAGAGGGTGAGAGCCCAGATTGAATTGTTTAAGCTGCACGGCTGGTCTCTTGCCAAACACAGCCGCCGGCAGACACCACCTTTTACACAGAGGGTTACTCGCAACTCGTGGGTTGGCATGAGCACAAAGTGCTTTGCTCAGCAGCTGTGTGACAGTGACTGACTGAGGTAGGTCAGAGAAAGACCACGTGGAGTCAGGCTTGCAATACAGTTTTCTCCTGTCATTCCAGTTTTTCCACAACAGGAACAAAAAACATTTTCTTGGATGATTATGTTTTTTAAAAGAAACACGTTACTCGGTGGTGTATGATTTGATGATAAGTTCTGATTCTGTTTTAACAAACAATTGTGCATCAGATAACTCACCGCCCACTGTATATACACATCGAAGAAATATGTTGAAAACCCCAAACATTCTGTGCGTATCAACAACAACAATTTACATTGCTCGTGTAACAAGCCGCAAACTGAGGAGCGTTTACAGTAACATGATTTACTATAAAATGAGTCTGACCTAAATAAGATTAGCTGCCAACACCTGACCAAAGCAAACTAAGCTAGGCGGGGGGGGGGGGGGGGGGAATAAACGTTTTAAATTAAAACGTACAGAGAGAAAGAAGTTCCAACTATTGACAATTTAAAACAAAAACTTCCGGAGACCTGGAAAGGGAGAGAGAGGGGGGAACAGTCACCTGTGGCCCCTCACCCCAGGGCTGTGTGTGGGACGCTGCTGTGCGCCTAGCTGTCATTGGGTTTCGCTCACAAAACACACAACTAGAATTCTGTTTCTGTTAAAAACAAATGCTCCTGACAGTGAACCCCGGGAAGCGCTTCGGGACATCTCGAGGAGGCGGAAGGCGCTGCAGCAAATGCAAGCAGGGTTGTGATGAGGAGTTAACTCTCCCTTACCTTCGGGGTTGGAGCTGATGAAGACTTTGACGCTTCTGCTGCCCGGGAGGTGTTGAGGCAGAGAGGTCACGGCTCCGGCCAGAGCCGCCCGACGCAGGGCTGAGTCCCGGGGAGAGGGCAGCCGAGAGCCCGGCACCGACCACATCAACATCACTGCTGCCAACAGTCAACACAACCAGGCAGGGAGCTGGGGAGACAGCAGCAGCAACAGAGGGAAGGGAGGTCTAGAGACAAGGCTGTGCAATGCACACACACATCCAGCGGCTAGGGACAGGACTGAGAGCAGCCGGCCAGCCCAGTAATGGCCATCTGACTGACTGAGATCAGCTGCAACACCAATACAATACAGGGAGGGAGAGAGGGAGAGGTGAACACAGCAATGGGAACACAACTAATGTTCACTAATAATCACTGAAAATACAGATCCAAGGAGACAGAGAGAGAGAGACAGAGAGAGTGAGGGAGAGACAGAGAGAGAGAGTGAGGGAGAGACAGAGACAGAGAGTGAGGGAGAGACAGAGGGTGAGAGACACAGAAAGAGACAGAGAGTTAGAGGGGTGGGGAGTGGGGGGTGAGAAGGAGAGACTCAGGCAGACACAGACAGAGAGAGAGAGGCACAGTCAGAGACAACGAACTTCACATTCTCACACGATTTGCCATCAGATTCCCCCAAAATCAATGTCAATTTGTGTCTGTATCCAATTTCAATGTTTCCAATTGTCCTTTATATATCTATATCTATATATATCTACTGTATAAATACAGATGTGTATGTTTCCAAATAATCTTCCCTGATATATTTTTCCCCCCTCCCCACACCAGCCAAATGGCGAGGAGCAGCTATAAATAACTAAGGAGGAATCTATATCTATCTATCTTTATATATATATATATATATATATATATATATAAACGCACAGACACGAAAAGACAAAATAATCGAATTAGAAATATAACAATCCAGTTTCGGAATAAACAAATCAATAAAAGTATTTAACAAAAATAAAACAGGAAAGAAAGTGGCTGGCTGGCTAATGAAAGCTGTCTGCTCTGCCTGTGCAATCTACAGGGAAGTCTAACGTGGAACAGTTCAGATGAATCACCCCCAAAAATATTTTCTGAAGAGGAATCAGCTGACTGTTGGTAACTACACCATCCTTTCACAGAGTCGTTCAACGGGAGAGAGTGAGAAAGGCACAGAGTGAGAGACACAGAGAGACAGACAGAAGGAATGAGAGACAGAGAGGGATAGTGAGAGACAGAGAGAGAGCGATAGTGAGACACACACAGAGAGAGAGACACAGAGAGAGGGAATGAGAGGGAGACAACGAGAGAGACTGAGGCACAGAGAGGGTGGGGGAGAGAGAGTGAGAGACAGAGAGAGTGAGACAGAGAGAAGGTGATAGTGACAGACAGAGAGAGAAAGTGCCAGAGTAAGCAGAGTCCTGAGAGAGAGAAGCCCTGATTCCTTCTTCCAGGAATTTAACACGACAGTCTACATCCCCAGCTGCACACAGAGCAGGCACAGAGAGGGAGGGAGGGAGGGAGGGGAGAGAGAGAGAGATGCAGTAGTAGATAGCTGCTGATCGGAGTCTGTGGTCGCTGGCTGATCAGGCAGACTGGACTGGTGATCAATAACTACTGATCGGTCCGATCTGCCTCCCTCCCTCCCTCTATAAGCAGCAAATCTAGGAGACGAGGTGGGAGAGAGAGAGAGAGAGAGAGACTGTGGGATGGAGGGAGAGGATACTGGGTGATTTCTCTGAGAAACAGCCAAGAGAGCCCTGTATATAGAGAGAGAGAGAGCTAGAGAGGGGAGGGAGGGAGGGAGGGAGGTTGCACAAGTCTTTCTGGGAGGAGATGGGGAAATGCTCAAGAAATCCTGGAGTCGATGGGAAGGTCTCCAGCCGCAGATCAGATCCCGAGAAAACACACAGACACACACACCTCACACACACACCTCACACACACACCACACACACACACACCTCACACACTCCAGGTAACTAACAGTCTGTGGGAAAGGAAGAAAGTTGAGCGATGGGAGAGCAGGAGAGAGAGGCGCCGGGATCTCCCTGGAAGCCGATTGATTTGCAGATCCCGCTATTCGCAGCTCTGAGCGAGGGTCTGTCCTCTCAGTCAGTAGGACTCACACTCCCTCCCTCCCTCCCTCCCTCCCTCACTAACACACTCCCTCCTTCCCTCCCTCCCTCCCTCCCTCACTAACACACTCCCTCCTTCCCTCCCTCACTAACACACTGACACTGACACTGAACCACTGGAGAGCAGCTGCTGCTACTGAGGTCTGGCATTGGCGGGTCCCGCTATAAATACAGTCAACCGCAGCAAAGCCACATGTGAGCCCAGCGGGGAAACAGGAACAGCCCAGTCCCCCAGCCCCCCCCCAACCCCCACAGCCCAGCCCCCCCCAACCCCCACAGCCCAGCCCCCCCCAACCCCACCAGCCCCCCCCAACCCCACCAGCCCCCCCCCAACCCCCACAGCCCAGCCCCCCCCCCAACCCCCCCCCAACCCCCACAGCCCCCCAACCCCCCCCCAACCCCCACAGCCCCCCAACCCCCCCCCAACCCCCACAGCCCAGCCCCCCAACCCCCCCCAACCCCCACAGCCCCCCAACCCCCCCCAACCCCCACAGCCCCCCAACCCCCCCCCAACCCCCACAGCCCAGCCCCCCAACCCCCACAGCCCAGCCCCCCAACCCCCACAGCCCAGCCCCCCAACCCCCACAGCCCAGCCCCCCCCAACCCCCCCAGCCCAGCCCCCCAACCCCACCAGCCCCCCAACCCCCACAGCCCAGCCCCCCGCCCCCCAGCCCCCACAGCCCAGCCCCCCAACTCCCCAGCCCCCAACTCCCCAGCCCCCACAGCCCAGCCCCCCAACCCCCCACAGCCCCCCAACCCCCCACAGCCCCCAACCCCCCAACCCCCACAGCCCAGCCCCCCAACTCCCCAGCCCCCAAACTCCCCAGCCCCCAACTCCCCAGCCCCCACAGCCCAGCCCCCCAACCCCCCACAGCCCCCCAACCCCCCACAGCCCCCAACCCCCCACAGCCCCCCAGCCCCCAACCCCCCCAGCCCCCAAACCCCCACAGCCCCCCAGCCCCCCCCAGCCCCCAACCCCCCACAGCCCCCCAGCCCCCAACCCCCCTACCCCCCACAGCCCCCCAGCCCCCAACCCCCCTACCCCCAACCCCCCCAGCCCCCACAGCCCAGCCCACAACCCCCCACAGCCCCCCAACCCCCAACCCCTCAACCCTCCACAGCCCCCAACCCCCCAGCACCCAACCCCCCAACCCCCAGCCCCCCAACCCCCAGCCCCCCAACCCCCCAACCCCCAGCCCCCCAACCCCCAACCCCCCAGCCCCCAGCCCCCCAACCCCCAGCCCCCCAACTCCACAACCCCCCGCCCCCAACCCCCAACCCCCCAACCCCCAGCCCCCAGCCCCCCAACCCCACAACCCCCAACCCCCCAGCCCCCCAACCCCCAGCCCCCCAACTCCACAACCCCCCGCCCCCAACCCCCAACCCCCCAACCCCCAGCCCCCAGCCCCCCAACCCCACAACCCCCAACCCCCCAGCCCCCCAACCCCCCAGCCCCCCAAACCCCAGCCCCCCAACACCCCAGCCCCCCAACCCCCCAACCCCCACAAACCCCAGCCCCACAACCCCCAACCACACAACCCACAACCCCACAACCCCCACAATCCTCAACCCCACAACCCCCAGCCCCACAAACCCCAGCCCCCCAGCCCCACAACCCACCAGCCCCACAAACCCCAGCCCCCCAACCCCACAAACCCCAGCCCCACATATCCCACAAACCCCAGCCCCACAAATCCCAGCCCCACAAACCCCACAAACCCCAGCCCCTCAAACCCCAGCCCCACAAACCCCACAAGCCCCAGCCCCACAAAGCACAGCCCCACAAATCCCACAAACCCCAACCCCACAAACCCCAGCCCCACAAACCCCAGCCGCACAAACCCCACAACCCCCAACCCCCACAACCCCCCAGCCCCACAAACCCCACAAACCCCAGCCCCACCAAGCACAGCCCCACAAACCCCACAACCCCCAGCCCCACAAACCCCAGCCCCACAAACCCCACAACCCCCAGCCCCACAAACCCCAGCCCCACAAACCCCAGCCCCACAAACCCCACAACCCCCAGCCCCAATCTCACAAACCCCAGCCCCCCAGCCCCACAAACCCCACAAACCCCAGCACCAACCCCACAAACCCCAGCCCCACAAGCCCCAGCCCCACAAACCCCAGCCCCACAAAGCACAGCCCCACAAATCCCACAAACCCCAACCCCACAAACCCCAGCCCCACAAACCCCAGCCCCACAAACCCCAGTCCCACAAAGCACAGCCCCACAAATCCCACAAACCCCAACCCCACAAACCCCAGCCCCACAAACCCCAGCCGCACAAACCCCACAACCCCCAACCCCACAAACCCCACAAACCCCAGCCCCACAAAGCACATCCTCAACCCCACAAACCCCAACCCCACAAAGTACAGCCTGAACCCCACAAACCCCAGCCCCACAAACCCCAACCCTACAAACCACAGCCTCAACCTCAACCAACCCCGGTCTCAACCCCACAAACAACAGTCTCAACCAACCAACCCAAGCGAAACCACAGCCCCAACCCCACAAACCCCAACCCCAACCAACCCCAGCCAAACCACAGCCCCAACCTCAACCAACCAACCCAAACTGGTTACCGCCCGATAGTCCGAAGGTTCATTAGTCCAAAGCTTCCCCTAACCCTAACCATAATGCTAACCCTAACCTAAACCTAACCCTAAGGATGGAAACATTCGGATTAACAAACCTTATTTCATTTTCGGTTCAGAGTATCGAGCGGTAATGCCTCCTGGCTACTGCTGGTATTGGAAATTTGTGTGTTCGGACTGTCGAACCTTTGGACTATCGAGTGCCCCCCACCCAAACCAACCAACCAACCTCAACCAACCAACCCCAGCCAAACCACAGCCCCAACCAACCCCAGCCAAACCAGCCACCAATTTCCCTGCACATCTCACTGAGATCTCACCTCCACATTCCAATCCAACTTTTAATTTTTAATAGCTGACGAAGGGTCATGGACCTTGAAACATTGACTCACTTTTCCTTTCTTCTTAAATGCTGCCTGACCTGCTGAGTGTTCCCAGCGATTTCTGTTTCTGGTTTTAATTTTTAATAAACTGGGATCAATATGGGAACTGCGGGGTGGGGTGCGGTATATTGATGATGGCTTTGAATTAAATACCAGGGTGAGAAAGAAACGGAATACTGCATCTCAAAAACATTTGCCGAGTTTTTTCTTCTTCTTCTAATTGCCCTGCTGGAGTGTCTGATACAGGAGATTCACATTGTGACAGTGACACCACCTGAATCTACCATGGGAATGATTGAATGTTAGTGGATCAATATTATTAGACTACTGGCAACTCAAGGCCACTTTGACAGCACGCTGTCGATACAACTTGTCCAACCAATACATCACCAACACCAGTGCTCCCCAATCTGGATTTAGGCTGTCCTCAGACTGAGAGTTAATTTGAGTTGAAGCTGTTCTCTGGAACAGTTCTTGTTGTTATACAATGAGAGTGTTTACTATAAGCATCTATAAACACATTTGCCTTTGAGCAAACACTCTCGTACACAGTCTAAGCCAACAACAACAACAACATCAAAATTACATCTGTACAGCCGAGTAATCCTGGTGCACTGTAACATATCATGTGAGTAAATTTCCAGAAAGAGGGATTAAGTGAAACAGGCTTTAAATTCAACTGCTCAACCTCAGCAGACTGGCTCCACTGTTTACCACCAGATTGAAGTTAAGTAAATATGTAGTCATGCGCCCATAAATCATCTCTTTATAAGATATTTAAACTTTACCTTGACAAAGGGGCTGTGAGACCTGGCTCACTGTAGGTAGATGAGGTCTGAGTGTAATTGGTATATTTGCTAAACTAAGCACTCAGGAAGATTCTCATCTGGAATTCTCTTCTGCAATACCTGTATATAACAAGTTTTTAAAAAAAAGTGGAATGGGTCATGGCAAGGCTCCTAAGCTTTTATTTAATGACCGATGCTATCAGTATGCTTTGTGTTTCACATGGATATATCTCGCAGGAATTATTTGCCCAAACATTATTGACATTATTAATTCCATTATTCTTGCCTAAGTTATTCCCTTTGCTTTTATTTTTTCTACAAATATATTACCGTACAGGGTAATATTTTCCAACGTGTATAGATGTGATTCAAATTAATTTTGTGAGATATGAGATACAAATTAATTTGTATCTCCTTCTTGGTGCTTAGGGAGAGAAATATAGATACATTGTATTATACCAATGGTGACAAGTGTGGTATTAGAGATTAAAATAAAAGTCTGGAAGGAAAATAGAGGAGGAAGAGAGGAAAATATTCAGATAAATGAAGATTACATTAGAAAAAAGTGTATACGTAGCTTCAAGTCTCGAAAACAGCAATAGCTGAAGCAAAGTGCCAATAGATATGGGACCTTGGGGCATTGATTCTGCTTCAATTATGCAGAATTAAAAGAGTTGAATTAGATCAGATATGTATGTACTGTATCAGGGCTTGCATGGATTCAATGCCAAATATAGTACATTGAATGGATGCCAAATATGGAGCACAATTTGTTTTACACTAAGGATTTCAGATCAACAAAATTTAACCCGAATTGTGCCAGACCACAACATTGCCTGTAATATTTTAATTAGCGTTAATATTGTTATACCCGTATTAGAGGACCAAGCAACACATTTTCATACTGTGGAAAGTTAAAGCTGTAAATGTTATGTGTAATAAGATGAAACAATAATGTACTGTAGTAAGCTAAGTACTGTAATACTGTACACAATGATTTATTATGTAAGTTACAAAAAATATGTCATGGTGGGAAGCACAAGTGAACTACAGGAAGGCTTTTCCATTGATCAAACTATGTGTCTCATTTGTAACTGCTCCTTTGTTTTTATGTTATATCCGGTATACCACAAGAGTGCAACATAAAGTGAGTCACAAATCTCAAACAACTAAGACAAACTGATAGGCACAGATAATTTAAAGGCATTAAGGTTGAAATTGCTGGAATCAAAAAAAGCTCTCATGGTAGTTGAATTTCCCAAGACGGTACGAGAACATATCCATACACATAAATTTTGCCCAAGTGTATCGTAGAACATGTAATAATAACACTGTAGCAATGGAATGCAGAGCTCATTTGGATTTGTACCTTGTTTTGATGATATGCCATCTGTTCTTTTCAAGACAACAAGGAGAACTCAGTGGGCCACCTGGTGCAGCACAGGACATCCAAACACTGGAGCATGAACCACCACCACCTCTGCTTGAGGAAAGCAGTAGCACAGATAATACTGCCACTACTACTACAGTCCTACTAATAATAGTTGCATTTGACATAGCGTCTGATCACGTTGTTGACTTGTCTCAAAGTGCTTCACAGAATATATTGTAAAATGAATTGACTGTATACTTTGTGGGAGAAACGCGGCAGCCAATTGTGTACAGTGGTGTTCCACAAACAGTTGTGGATCGAATGACCACATTATTATTATTATTATTATTAATTTTGCTGGAGATTATTACCCCTGGTAAGTGATTCGCTAATTGACTAACAACTGGGTTCCTACTTACTGCTAAGCAAACAGAGGTGTGTGGAATAAGAAGATTGTACCAAATCCGGCCACTGTCTAATAATAGAACACAAAATCAGTTTGTTACTAAATCTGCTGTTAATGATGAGAAGCTATGATCGGTTTCCCCGGCTGACCTGGTTTTTGGCATTGCACGTGAACCAGCTACAGTGTGAGAATTTAGGATTTACTGATGACCAACGTGTTTTTGTAACCTGTCATGTTCATATTTTTATCTCCTCTTGTCCACCAAATGTGAATATGATATTTTTTCTCTTTCATGCCTGCACTGTGGGAGATTTTAATATTCTTGAGGCTTGATTTCAAACAGGTTTATAATAGATGAGAGTAAGTGGAAGAGATACATGCCTCCATTCGGTCAATAATGGAAAGTGTTTTTGGTAGTATGGAAGATCTCAGTCCTCAGACACCTCTGCCATCTCCCGTATTGTTGATGTAATGGACCACTTGTTGTGCATAGTAGTTGTCAACTGAGTATGTGACAATGTGAGTGAAGTCTTGCTTTATACAGAAGC
Organism: Hydrolagus colliei; assembly: GCA_035084275.1. NCBI lineage: Eukaryota > Metazoa > Chordata > Chondrichthyes > Chimaeriformes > Chimaeridae > Hydrolagus > Hydrolagus colliei. The sequence goes on along the minus strand of CM068742.1, from coordinate 59,569,435 downwards.
ATCTTATGATACTTGCTAACCCGTGACTCCAGTAGAAAAGGGCTCAGTGACAGGTTTCCTTAGTTGCAGGTTTGGTATATGTACGAATAGATAAATAAATGTGTCCGGGATGTTGGCATAATGATGACTTGAGCGGCAGTGACAAGCTAAGCCAGGCTTGAATTATCAGGAATTTACCGTATTACTTTGTCTCTTGTTGAGATGAATTTTTCATAGATATTCACTTTCTGGATCCCTAAATGGTCTTAACAAATTCCACTTTTGTTTTCCATCTCAGCTCCCCACTTAATCTTCCTGCTCATAATTCCAAAGTTTTTTTCTCCTGAAGTAATACAATTTTATATTAGTATATTTAGCCTCTACGGAATATCAAATCAAACCATACAATGTTAGGAACTGTGCACCCTCATAAACATTTTACAATGTGACAATATTTAACACTTCCTTGAGCCACAATTCATTAAAACAGCAACAAAATTACGTTTATAAAGCCCATTTCACGTTGGGAGGATGTCCCAAGGCACTTAAAAAGGGAAAACAAAACTATCAAACTATAAAGGACTACTATTACATCAAATAAACACTTAAATTGAGTTGAAGGGAAGGGTATATATAGAGAGGTTGTAGTTTCTGTTTAACAAGTCTTCTATAGATAGTAACAGACGTTGGAAAAAGTGTTTGTTGGAGCAATATAATTCTTGCAAATTTAGGTGGTACATTGTGAAGTAGCACTGAAAGTCTCTGCACAATGATTGACAACAATAGGATTGGCTTGTGATAGCTGGTTGCTCAGAATTTTTGAGTCAACCATTTACCTAACCATTGTGTCTTCAGTGAAATTTTTGTCTATGTGATTATCACAGTTTGCATTTTCATCGATATGTTTCTGTGCAACAAGTTAGTCTAATATTGTACAACAATGACCATTGGGAATTGTAATGGGGACCGAAGACTCCATTGTAGTATTAGACATGCTTGTGCTGTAGAGATACAGTATAGAGATGGGAGAAACCAGAGATTATGTTCATAGATTTGCTTTTCTCTTTTAAAAAGTTGATAGATTCAGTGCTTTCTTGCGTAACATTTTGATCCATGTTAATGTTTATTGGCTCTGTGTGGAGGCTATGTGACAGATTGACTAAGGCTGATAAATGATGGGGAGTTGGTCAATGTGATGTTGATCAGTCGTTCAATAATTATGGTGGTTAAATATTAAAATATCCAAAGGAAAATTAGATAATTTTGGTTTGATTTTGAAAAAGAAATTCCACTTAAGTGTCTTTCAAATAATATATTATTATTATAATAAGTAAGACAATGTCTCAAAGTGCTTTACAAAACAGATGTGGGTTTAATCTACAATATTTTCATCTTAATTGCTATTAATAATAATAATTGTTGCATCAAAGTGCTCACGTCAGAGGGATACCCTGTTGTTAGGCAATTGGCAGATTGCTTTTCCGGTGGTAATAATTTGTTCCAAAAAAATTGTTCACTTCAACCCATGACTGTTTGTGGGACACTGCTGTACACAATGAGCTGCTGCGTTTTATACATTACAGTATATTCTGTGAAGCACTTTGAGATCTTGATAAGATGTGAAAAGCGCTGTATCAAATGCAAGGATTATTATTATTATATACTGTAAATAGTTGTGACTGTATTTTTTGGACATTCTTTTGAGAACCGTGTGCGGATAAATCTCCTGTGACCCAGTGTTTAAAAAATACTGTACTTTGTTATTTCACTGGCTAGAGCAAATTCTATCTTCATTTGTTTTCCATTGTTTTGAAATGTGATTATAATATTGTGATTCTATGCTATTTACTGTGCTACTTCTTTATAGCCGGCAAAAGTAGATTTTTGCATGAATTGCATGAATATGATTTGGAAAATAAATAATAAAACTGATTGAGTGAAATCTTGGATAAAATTTGTTTGAGAAGGGACTTCAGGAAATCCCTCCTCATATTTTAATGAGTGAGTCTTATTTTCTCAATTTAATGGCTGCTTGAGCTAAGCAGTTAAGGAAAAGATGCATCTGCAGAAACTTTGCACATCCATTCATTTAAATATTACATAGGTAAAATATTTTAACATTCTGCAATGCACCACATTTTGTTTCAAACAAGAACATTTGTTTTCATTTACATTGAAGAATTGAGAAGTTGAAATGTCATACGCACCAAATCATGAATGCAGTTTGCAAAGAAGTAAATGCAGATGTCAATGTTGATGGGGTTTATTTCTGACAAGTTTGTACTCAGGCTTCAAGATTTGGAATCCAGATTAATGAATGCTTAAATTGTTATTACAAGTTATTGTAAAAGAGGTTAAGTTTAAAGCATCAATTCTTGTTATTCAGGATCTAATCAATTGCAATGCAATATTACAAATTCATATTTGGACAAATAATGCTGAAACAGCCAAGTTGTGTGGTCACATGCACGATAAGACCAAGATATTATGAAATGATATATTGGCATTAACAAGTTTTTTCAATTTAAAAACACACTCAGTATGCGTTCTAAAGCCAAATTAGAGAGATGCCAGATTTCTTCATCCCAGCTTTCAACATGAATCAATTTTCTTGCAATAATCCAAAGATATGACAGAAACATTGTTCTAGAATTTTTTACAGTGGCTTACACTGAAAATTCCACTGTAATGTGCTTAAAATAAAAGTGACATTAACCATTAATGTAACTTAAGAGCTCCTTTATGGCAGCTTGACTGTTTGAAAGCCTCCTTGTTCAGGAACATTAGAGAAGTCAGTTTAATTTATTGCCCAAATCATAATCCTTGAATGGAGTTGTGCTATGAATACATTACTGCTCCATTTCTCATATATTTTTGGAAAACTTTTGCATAACATAGCAACATGCACAATGTAATTATAACAGGAACAATATAGTAATAATAATCCTTGCAACATGTAGTGTTTTTCACAATGCGCTTCACAGAATATACAGTAAAGTGAATTGATTGTATATTTGTGGCAGCCAATTGCGCACAGCAGTGTCCCACAAAAAGTCGTGGATTGAAATGACCAATTTATTATTGTTTTTTCAAGGGATTATTATTGGGCGTGCGGAGAAGGAAACATTCCTAAGGTTTCACCCTGCCTGGAAACAAACCCAGGTCTCTCGTTGCAAGGCGAGTGCTTTAGCCACTGAGTTACTGGACTCCACTGGATTAATATGGATTAATTTAATACAGAGAATAAATCAAAATTGCAATAAATGATACCAAATCTCAAATATATTTATTGGTCACAGAAATATTCAATGATATGTTTCGCTCAGCAATGGGAAGCCAGAAGATAATTATAAATGAAAAAACTCTGAGGACAGGGATTTCTGGAGTTCCACGGAAGCCTGGTGTATGCATGTACACACATGAATAGTTCATACTATTCAAAAGTGACTGGGACAACACTTGTAAATTATAGCATTTACAGATGGTACCAATCTATGTCTTCAGATAATTAAAATAAGGGGGATGATCAATATTTAAGAAAATCTGGACCAAATAAGTAGAGCAAACGGCAGATTGATTTTACTGTAGATAACTGTAAAGTAATAATAATCCTTGCATTTGATATAGCGCTTTTCACATCTTCTAGATGTCTCAAAATGCTTCATAGAAAGTACCGTAAAGTGGACGAAATGCAGCATCCAATTGCGCACAGCAGTGGTCCCACAAACAGTCGTGGATTGAAGTGACCAATTTATTATAGGTTGTTTTTTGACGGATTATTGTTAGGCATGTGGAGTACAGAAACTTACCAAAGGTTTCGCCCTGACTTGTTGGATTCGAACACAGATCTCATGCTTGTAAGGCAAGTGTTCTAACCACCGAACTACAGGACATAGTAATGTCTACTAAAATGAGATACGGTTAACATATCTAATGTCCATTATCACGGATAGAAGTAGAAAAGGATTATTGTGTGATTATTGTTCATTCACTTAAGCCAATATAAAATTATTTTCAACAATGCCAATCAAATGTGGATTGCATCTTACTATTGGGGAAAAAAAATGATTAAGTGGCGATATGATCCAAGGTAAACAACATAGAAGATGTAAATACAACTACTTTTTGACCAAAGATGTGCAGAACTGGAGGATTTAGAATGTTTACCATTCATAGGGATTATTTACCTTTGATAGTTGTATATCATTTGGACATTTAAGCAATGATTGTGCTTTCAGTTACCAAGAGCCACAGACTTAAAGGTAAGAGCACTCATGTCAATGTGAATTCAATCAATTATGCCTTGAATCCTGGAAACGCTGAAAAAGCTGCAGAGTTCATCCTATTGCTATTGATAATCTTTACAGCAACAACTTGCTTTTATGTAAAGCATTTCATGTAAAGAAAATAGTGATTAACAGCTGTAATGGTGAAAACTGGAAAGAAGAGCTTTAGATATGTTGGCAAGGCATGGTTGAAGAGATATGTTTTAGGTGCTAAAAGATTACAAAGGTGGAGAGAGAGGTAACAAGGCAAAGTGATTTTCAAAAAGATTTCTGGAGAACAGAGGCATGGTGATCGAAGGCTTAGCCACTGAGTATAATGTATGTGGATAACCAAATCCCTTTGATCCGCCACAGTTCTTCGTCTCTCAGCATTTAGAAAATATTCTGTTTTGCTATTTTGGGATCCATAGTGGATGACCTCACATTGAATTCAATCTGCCACAGTTTGCCCACTCACTTAATCTGTCTTTGTAACTTAGATGAATGTTTCAGTAGAAGGGAACGAAAGGCAAAGGCTAACCAAGGGATGTTATGGAAGTGGAAGAAGGCAGTGTAGGAGATGGAGTAGACCCAGCTCAGAATGAAGTAGAATGCTGTGAAAGTGCACTATATGGACTGTAGTGTGGATGATCAGCTAGGGAATTGATGGAAAAAGGACCTTGGAGAATTTTATGTACCTGGGAGGTCTTCTGAATGGACAATCAATGAGCTGCTAAATGGATCTCGAAATTAAGATCCAGTGTTTTCAGATGTTTCTGTAAGGTACCCAGGATGTTAGTGGTTCAAAGCAATTGTTATTTGTACTCGACCGGCAAATCTGTGCCACACAATCCTCAGATATCCTCAGCCACAAGATGGCACAATTCTGTCACAGTCTCTCATGACAGTTGTAACCTCCTAAGGCATTGATCCACAAACCTAGATATAATGTTCTCTCTTTATAGCTCTATCTCATTTAAGACATCTTCTAGCCTCTATCTCTGGAGGTCCCTTTTGGCCTCCTCCCAAATTGCCTCTCGTGCAATTAGACACAATCCCTGTGCCCCAGAGTAGGTTTGCAATGGCAGCATAACCAAAAATAGACATAAACAATGAATACTCTGTCTATAGAGTGGAATGCAGTTAAATTATGTTGCCTCAAAGAATGCAAACAAAGGGATTTTTTCAAAGTCACAGATGAACCCAGGATGATTATGTTATGAACTGTCACTCCACACAAACCCAAAAGGCTTTTTAGCTTAACCTTCCAATGGTGAGGCTTTTTGTTCTAATACTGTTAGCTGAGTTGGGAAAAAGGATCTATGGGGAGAATTGGGAGTTGCAACCTCTTAAACATACCCAGTTATTCCTGCAGATTTGGGGGTGAATGACCAAAAGGGCAATATAGAAGATGGAGCAGGCGGGGGTCTAAAACCCAGTGCAGAATGCCGTGACTGGGCATGATTTAGTCTGGGTGATCAGCTAGCAAATTGATGGAATAAGGAATCTAGGATAATTAACTCAACCAAGGAATAACCCCACAATTGTGAGGCGCCAGTTAATTGAGTCTGCAAAGAAGTGAGAGTACCTTATGGAGAAGCTGCCATCTTTGTAAATTACTTTCAGGTCTTAATAAAACATTGTTTAAACAATATGTTCACAGTAATATCAATATTATCAGGCAGGAATAATGTGTTGTTTCTGATCACCTGCCATTCACATAGCAACAAATGTTACTTTGGTGATAGAGCTGTCATCTATAAATTTAAGCTTTGTTTCTCTTCGATCCAGTGGTTAGAGCACAAATATTAGGCAGGTTTCCTTACTCCTCAAGCCTCTATTTACCTAGCAGTAAGTAGCAACCCAGTTGTTAGTTGAACAGCAGATCGCTTTTCCAGGGGTAATAATCCCTTCAAAAAAATTGGTCCCCTCAATCCATGACTGTTAGTGGGACACTGCTGTGGGCAATTAGCTGTTGTGTTTCTCCCACACAATATAGTCAATTTGTTTTACAGTATATTCTGTGCAGCGCTTTGAGACGTCTTGAAGACATGATAAAGCGTTATATCAAATACAAAGATTATTACAGTAGAAGCCCATTTACCCGGCACCTTCGGGACCTGGCCAATGCCGGTTAAATGACATGCTGGATATTCAGGTGGATCTGACGTCGAAAACCCAACACAAAAAAAAACTTATTTTAACACATACCATATTAGTCTATTAATAATAGACTAAATAATGACAGATAATAACAGACCTTTGTTATTCACCTAAAAATTCACCTGGTAGATACCTGGTTTGAAGCCATGATGCTGGGGTAGAGGTGTACAGTCTATCTTCTACAATGGCTGACGCGAGGGTAAAAAAACAGCAGCACGGCTTTAAAGCTCTACCAGTGGCAAGCTGAAATACTGATGCGAGGGAAAAAAATGGCGGTGCCACCTTCAGGCACTAGTAGCAGCATTCTGAAATACTGATACAAGGGAAAAAAAATGCACCACCATGATTGTGTTGGATGAGATCCGGTTATTCGAATGGGGACCTTTTTTTTGAGGTGCTGGTTATATGGAAGTTACGGTTGATCGGGTCATGGATAAACGGGCATTTACTGTATTAGTATTATCATGACTATTATTATTATTATTGTTATCAGTATTAGCTGTCTTACAAATTGTCTAAATAAATTACAATGGCTTTGTGTAGAGATAGTTATTTGGCATGTTTGAGTACTTTTACTTGATGGAAAACCATTCAGGATGCTCAAGGTATCTGAATAGCAATCAGAAGTACACATGTAAACAAGCACTTGTAGATTATAAAAATGATTCCACTCAATAATACTTTCTTTGATGAAATTAATGCTTTTTTTTCCAGTGCTTATTTGCTAGATAGAGGCCTTACTATCTCACTAAATGCTGTGTGTAAAGATGGCTGAGGAATTATTGGAGCAGTTTGGTACACGGTGCACTCCTTAAGGCAGTGGCTTCCATATTTTAAATAGTGGCACGCCCCCTAACTCAGCAAAGTTTTCGTTATACCACCCTCCTTTACACTCAGCTCCACACGCACTGAGGTCCTCGGCTCCACACACTTGTGTCCTCGGCTCCTCACGCACTCGGGGGCTCGAGACTCTAAAACTCTGCGTCCCCCCCCCAGCCAACGGTACGTGCCTCCCCACAGTTTGGAAACCACTGCCTTAAGGGAGCAGGTAATTTCCTTTCCACTATTGGTCACCAATCTGTATTGTTCATAAACAATCTGAGAAATATGCAGGCAATGTAACCAAAGGAAAGCTATTGAGTGCCCTATCTTGAATAGATTGCAGTCTGACTTGAAGTATGGAGAGAACTAATCCTTGTTCAATAACATGGACACCAACCTAAAAACATTCATGGCATGCTTTAAATAATGGGATCTCTTATTTGGAGTTATGTATCAAGTGTGAAGCCTAGCTTTCTCGTACATGTGGGAAAGCTGCTGCACTATGACAATAACCTGTATTTATATAGTGTCCCTCGTGTAGAATAACAACTCGGAGTGCTTAATAGTGGTGGCATACAAAACAATCAGAGGGGAGGGGAGAGAAGAGAAAGGAGATGTGACTGGAGACGTGGATGAAGAAGTAGGTTTCAAGGCAGCACTTGAAGATAGATAATGAGTGGGGGTGGAGTTCTGGGGGGGAGGGTGGGGGAGAGTGAAACAGAGAAGCTGAGGGATGGCAGCTAGTAGAATGGGAGATGTACAGTAACCTGAAGTTACCCAGTGGAGAGAGCAAACATAGGAGTGGTGTGAGAGCAGATGCAAAATATAGGGAGATACGAAGGCACTAAAGGTATACATTTATAGGAATGTGGTATGAGCAACTCTTGTTCAAATGCTTCAAAAGTCGAACACTGCACAGTCTAAGCAGTCATGTTGAAGACTCAGTCACAGAAGTACAACTGCAATAATATTATGTGCATGGCAATGTTATTAGTCATAAATAAATGTATAATACGGTACAATAAAAATTTACATTTGTACAGCATCTTTCATGTCGGGAGGTTGTCCCAAGGCGCAAACGTATTTCACAAAATTTATTGAATTTGAAGCGCTTTGGTATTGTCTCTATATAAATCACTAACACATAAACAATGGAATGAATTGGTAAATTGGAATGAATAAAGTAATAAAGGCTTCGTCTTTATTTATAGCTTTAATATCTGCCTGGTCCAGCTGGTAGCATTCTCACTACTGAGTTGTGGCTTCAACCCCCACATTGGACTCTGAGAGCAGAGTTTAGGTTGATACTCCCAATAGAGTCCTCGAAGAGTACTGCAATGCCAGATATGTCAGCCTTTCAATAAGATATTAAATTGAAGCGCCGGCTGCCTGATGAGATAGAATAATAATAATCATCCTTGCATTTGATATAGCGCTTTTCACATCTTCTATACGTTTCAAAGCACTACACAGAATACGCTGTAAAGTGAATTGATTACATTTGTGGGAGAAACCCAGCAGCCAATTGCGCAGCAGTGTCCCACAAACAGTCGTGGAACGAGTGACCAAATTATTATTGTCTTTTTCCAAGGAATTATCATTAAGTATTTGGAGTAAGGAAACTTACCCAAGGTTTCACCCTGCCAGGTATTGAACCCAGGTCACTCGCTTGTAAGGCAAGTGCTCTAACCACTCATAGATTCATGAATCATAGAATAATTGACTATTCCAGCACAGAAGGAGGCCATTAGGCACATTGTGCCTGTTCTGGCTCTTTGGAAGACCTACCCAATAAGTCCCACTCCCCTGCTCTTTCCCCATGTCCTTGCAAAATGATCTTTAACATCTATCTTTATGATCCCTTGGTATTATACAAAAAAGTGAAGGGAGTTCCTCCCAGTGTCCTTTCCGACCAATCCCCTGAATAAAATTGATCATTCATAAATATTGTGGGACTTTGCTGTGCTTAAATTGGAAGCTAGATTTACCTACAAATATATACAGTAAAAGCTTTGTTATTTGACACCCTCGGGACCTGACCGGTGCTGGTTAATCAAATATGCTGGATATTCGAGCAAGTTGCCAAAAATCCTGCACAAAAAATTAACTTATTTAAAACATACCATATTAATAATAGACTAAATAATAACATAATATTGTATAGATACTTATCGATAAAGCATACATAAATAGTACAGTAAATCCTTGCTGAAAGCAAGGATTTACATTCCTGGAAAACAGCGTACTCTGTAAAATCGCATTCATTAAGTTTAATAAGTGCGCATGCGCATACATACACAAAGTGAGCATATACTCAAATTTTACTTGTATTGGGAGATACCGGTTGGTTGAGTGTGCTGGTGGGTTGGTTGCAGAATAACCAAGTTTTTACTGTAGTCACTGCCAGTAACATCTGATGCTAAATGGATGCTTATGGTCTGTAACCATTAATTCATTATTTCATTTAATTTACTACTGTAAAGACTGATGGCATTTTGTGGCTAATATGCACTCTGCATTTATTATTAAGTACTGTACAATGAAAGGAGATGCTGATTATAATAAATTGTATTAAATATGGTATCTTACTGATACAATGTAATTTAATATTGTTATTGTGCTTCAAATATAACAACAATAAAATTACATTTATAGAGCGCCTTTCATGTCGGGAGGACATCCCAAGGCACTGAACAATCAGGTCGGACCTGAGCAGTGGGGGAATGGTTGAGGTAGGGGGAAGGGGAAGGAGAATCGGAGAGGGGTAAAACTTAGGAGGGGAACAGAAGGCACAGTTGAAGAGGAAGGTCTTGAGACCGGCCTTGAAGGAGGAAAGAGAGGAAGTGAGGCGAAGGGAGTGTGGGATGGAGTTCCACAGTGTGGGAGCAGAGAGGCTGAAACCCCGGCCGCCGATGGTTGGGTGGTTAGAGAGGTGAACGTGGAGCAGGCCAGAGCCTGCTGAGCGGAGGAGACGGGCAGGCTGATAGGAAAACAGTAGGTCAGAGATATAGGCGGGGCAAGGCCGTGAATGGCCTTGAAGGTGAGGATGAGGATCTTGAATTTGATTCTCTGGGGGATAGGGAGCCAGTGGAGATAGGCAAGGGTGGGAGTGATGTGGTTGGTATTACAACCACATCAGTATTCAGTACGGGAATCAGAAAAATCGATATATCGAGGGAAAAAATCGGAATGCGCGGCACACTGAACTACAAGACCCAGAATGCTCATCTCTATACACAATGCACAGACCGAAGTGCAAAGCCGCCATATTGTACTCATAGTCCTAGAATACAATATACAGGTATGCAAGGGATGAGGGGAGAGAGACGGCTGGCGGGCGGGTGGGGTGGGGAGAGAGACGGCGGGGGGGTGGAGGGGGGGAGAGACAGACGGTGGGGGTGGGTGGGGGGGAGAGAGAGATGGCGGGGGAGGTGGGTGGGGAGAGACAGGGGTGAGAGATGGGGGGATGTGATAATATACAGATAGATAGATAGACAGATAGACAGATAGACAGATAGACAGATAGACAGATAGACAGATAGACAGATAGACAGATAGACAGATAGACAGATAGACAGATAGATAGATAGATAAAGAGAGAACGAGAGAGAGAGATGGGGGTGGTGTGAGAGAGGAGAGAGACACAGACAGAAAAATACAGAGATGGAGAGAGTGAGTGTGAGAGACACAGAGAGAGAGAGAGATATATACCTCCTGAGGAGATAGGCCCCGAATGCGCGCACCTCCGAATACGCGCACACCCCGAATGCGCGCACACCTCACGACGCGCGCGCATGCGCAGTACAAAAAAACCAAAAATAGCGATATTTCGGTATATCTCGATATGAGCCCATCGATATATCTAAATCGGAAAATTTCCATATCGACGGACCCTAGTATTACGGGAACAATTAAAAAAAATCATTTTGATTATGTAGGGTAATGTCCTATCCAAGTCATTCAATGTGAATTAATGATTCAAGATCCCAAGGCACAACAATGACAGTTGTGAAACTAAAAAATCGTCTCAGTACCTTGGTTGGGGTTTCTGTTCACAAATATGTGACTCGGGTGTGTGATTCAAACAAGTTTATTTAGCATTCATGAAGCGGTGCACTATGTTGCTACAGACTCTCGTCCGTCTACTACTAGTGCACACCAACTACTAGTATACACACATCTTTATACAGTTTCAATTCTTTGTCTACCATATATGGGCATGGTTAATTACCTTATTTGGTCAGCAATATATGGCCTTGCAGTTGTCTTACAGAAACATCATGGCCTAGGAGTTAATGAGTTATAGGTCAACTTCATCTTACAACAAGATAAGCATACAGACATCATGGTCTGGGAGTGAATGAGTTATAGGCCGGCTACATCTTACAACAAGATAAGCATACAGACATCATGGCCTGGGAGTGAATGAGTTATAGGCTATAGGCCGGCTACAGCTTACAAGTATAAGATAGCCTAAAAGCAAGATGATAACGAAGCCTAGAGCTTTACAATTATATCATAGCCTTGGTATGCCTGCCAGACACCCTTATGGCCCCTGTTATTCGCATCTTTCTGTAACAGGCTCACAGGTGTCGGCTAGAGGTAAAATCAAAGCGTAGTACAGGTTTGCAAGTAACTATTATGCGTAACGTACGTACAGGTTTGCAAGTAACTATTATGCGTTGCGTAGCAGACGAGCAAATAACCACTATTCGTACATGGCAGACGAGCTGACTTCTCACAGTCTTATTTGAATGTCTCTGCCCCCACACTCTAGAACTCCATCCCACAGTCCCTTCGTCTCATGTCCTCCCTTGCCTTCTTCAAGGCCGGTCTCAAGACTTCTCTTTATTGATTGTGCCTTGCTGCCCTTCCACCCCTCTCCCTCCCCACTACCCTGCCCCTCCCCCATGCTCAGGTTCCGACCCCTGATCGTTCAGTGCCTTGGGATGTCCTCCCAACATGAAAGATGCACTATAAAGGTAATTTTGTTGTTGTTGTCAAATATAATATAATGTTGCACCACAGATATGATAAAAAAAGTTCATTATGTTTTTCCTCACTTTGTATCTACTATTAAATTATGTTGTTAAGCCATATTTGATTGGAACTCAAGTGATGAGATCCAAAGTTCAGCTCATCATTGGCAATGATTATGAAATGTCTTTATTTCTTTATTAAATCTGGCTGGACCGCATCAAATTTACCGCTCCGCCCTAGCCACCGCCAAATCAGCCTTCTACTCCAGGATAATCCTGGAAGCGAAGGACAACCACCGCCTCCTCTTCGCCACCACCAACCAGCTCCTCCGCCGCCCCCCCACCTCACTTCGCAGATCTTCTCCTCTAACGATCGTTGTGAGGAGATGCTGGACTTCCTCGAGTCCAAAATAGAGAGAATCAGCTCTGCGGTTTCTTCCCCCCACCTCTCCTCCACCTCCGCGCCCTCATCAGTTACCTCAACCCCTACTCACCCCCCATTTCACACTTTCAACCCCACCACCCCATTTTCAGTCACAAAAATAATTACCTCCATGAAACCCACCACGTGCTCATTGGACCCCATCCCCACACCTCTCCTCCGCACCCAGCTCCATTTTTTGGTCCCGCTCATTTCTGACACCATCAACCTTTCCCTCTCCTCAGGCACCGTCCCTACCTCCCTTAAAACGGCCACCATCAGCCACTATCCTGAAAAAACCCTCCCTTGATGCGTCGCAACCATCAAGCTATCGACCCATCTCCAACCTCCCGCTTTTATCCAAGGTCCTTGAGAGAGTGGTTGCCTCCCAGCTCCGCTCTTTCCTTTCAACTCACTCACTCCTTGAACCCCTCCAATCAGGTTTCCGTCCAATTCACAGCACAGAAACTGCCCTGGTTAAGGTTACAAATGACATCCTAACCGCCTGTGACCAGGGCTCCCTTTGCCTCCTCGTCCTCCTTGACCTGTCTGCTGCGTTCGACACAGTTGATCACACCATCCTCCTCCAACGTCTTTCCTCCCACCTCAACCTTCAAGGCACAGTCCTTGACTGGTTCCATTCCTACCTGACCCACCGTTTACACTTTGTTTCTTCCAACGGTTTTTCCTCAAACCCCCGCACAGTTTCTCACGGCGTCCCTCAGGGCTCTGTCCTCGGCCCCCTCCTTTTCATCCTTTACACGCTCCCTCTGGGCGATGTCATCCGCAAACATGGGGTAAATTTCCACATGTATGCGGACGACACCCAGCTGTACCTTTCTGCCTCATCCCTCAACCCCCAGACCATCGATGTTCTGACAGCATGTCTGTCCGACATTGAGTCCTGGACGAGGGACAAATTCCTGCAATTGAACGTGAGTAAGACCGAGGCCCTCCTGATCGGCTCAAGCCAGCGCCTTCGCACATCGGGCGCTGCCAGCCTCATCATCCAAGTCTGCACTCTCCACCTCACAAAGCCAATCAGGAACCTCGGCATCATGTTCGATCAAAAACTCTCTTTCCTCCCCCACATCCGTGCTTTGACCGGCACCGCTTATTTCCACCTGCGCAACATTGCCAGGCTCCGCAATTATCTTACCCCCCCACGCTGCCGAAACACTCGTGCACGCGTACATCACCTCGAGGCTGGACTATGGAAACTCTCTCCTCGTCGGCCTCCCCAGTTCCTCCATTCACAGGCTGCAGGTCATCCAAAACTCTGCAGCCCGTGTATTATCCCGCACCCGCCTCCACGACCATATAACCCCCACCCTCGCCCGTCTCCATTGGCTCCCCATTCTCCAGAGGATCGAGTTCAGGATCCTCGTCCTCACCTTCAAGGCCTTACACGGCCTTGCCCCGCCCTATTTAACCAATCTACTTTCCCCCTACAAGCCCACCCGGACCCTCCGTTCAGCAGGACTTGGCCTGCTCCAAGCCTCCCGCTCGAACCGCCCCACCATCGGAGGCCGGGCCTTCAGTTTCTCCGCTCCCACCCTATGGAATACCATCCCCCAATCCCTCCGTCTCGTTTCTTCCCTTTCCTCTTTCAAGGTCGGTTTGAAGACTTTCCTCTTCGACCGTGCCTTTTGTTCTACCCCGAATTTTTCGACTTCCCCTTCGTGTCTCACCCCTTCCCAAACACTCCCCTCCCAGCTCGGGTCACACGCCTCCTGTGCAGCGCCTTGGGACGTCCTCCCGACGTGAAAGGCGCTCTATAAGTGTAATTTGTTGTTGTTGTTGTTGTTATTAAAGGGACCTGAGATCCTTTATTAAGTGATGTCCTCCCGACGTGAAAGTTGCTCTACAAATGTAATTTTGTCATTGTTGTAAAGGACAAAATTCTGTGTTTCTCTTAATACTTAAATGTTGGTATATCACCATCATTAGAGAGCTTCACAGGATTTACTGCAAAGTAAAATGACTATGTTGTTTGTCAATGAACATGATAGCCTATTGGTACTCAGCAATGTTCCTCAAACAGTTATCTTGATGCAACTATCATGGTGCATTACTTTACTGAACCAAAGGTCCAACTGCCCAGCTTTGTATTATTTTGGAAGCACACATGGTTTTAATAAAAATAATACTCCTTGTATTTGGTATTGCACTTTTCATGTCTTCTAGATGTTTTAAAGCTCTTCAAAGAATAGACTGTAAAGTGAATTGACTCTGTATTTCTGGCTGAAACGAGGCGGCCAATTGCTTACAGCAATGAAACAGTCGATCATGCCTTTGCTCAATTAATCACTTTGAATGGATGACTCAATGACAATGAATGACTTGGCTCCGTGCATCCCACATGGACTACTCTTGTCATCTTGCTAATTTAGAGCAAGCACAATCATTTTAATTTCCAGTTTTGCTGCATTGGGAGTTCTGGGAACTCAAACATTTACTTGGAAAGCACACAATACAATAAGTATGTAATTAAAATATGACTTCCAATGGTCCGTTTAAATATAGTTATAAATTATGGTTGGTTGGAAGGTTAAAGCTGAAATTCAAGAGACTTGAACAATTTCCTTAATCACTGCAGTGCAGTTGTTATAATTCAGCATTTACTGCAGTTGTTGGCCAAATAATTCTCTTCAAATAAGATAAATAGAAAGCAAGTTTTGGATTTATAATCCATTTCTTCCACAGATTCACAGCTGTAAAAAGAAGTATAAAGATACCAAGAATTAATTTATTTATCTCAATGTCAGTGATAACACACTTTTCTTCCCAGAACTTCTGATGTAAATACTTGCTGAATTCCAGAATAAGTTTCTCGAACAAATAATAGGGTGCAGATTATGCTATTTGCAAACTAGATTTGCAGCAGGATTTGCAAATTGGCCAACAATCCTCCAGATAAAATTGATCTTTCACTTTATGGCTGTTTGTGGGATGTTGCTTTGCACAAATTGTCTGTTGCATTCACCTGAAAATACACAGTCACTACATTTCACAAGACATATTGTGAGTGCTGTGAGACACTTCAATGACATGAATAATATCAAATAAAAAGTAGTATTGTACTTTTCTGATTGATTTTTTAAGGTTCGGGAAGTTCATGGTGAAATTCCCTAATGAGATGTCAGAATGAATATTGCAATTCAGACCCTGGATTTGGGCAATTAAGTATCTATTTCTATCCAGTGGGATGTAGTCATTGTGACATCCATAAACAACAACAACAAAATTATTTTTATAGAGCGCCTTTCACATCGTTAGGACGTGAGGATGAGGTATACAGGATAAAATATCCTCATTCCATTTTAAATAGCAAACCAATTTTCAGCCATAATGAAGATATGGATAAATATAACCTATACCACAATTTTTTGACGGTTCTTGGAGACACTTAACTATTCCTCCAAACTACTCCCTTCTGTGCTCTGGAGTTGCAAAATTTACTTTGAACAGAACTCTGGGGTACAGAGTAAATCTAATGAGGCATCCGGATGTAGGCAACTTTCCCCAAGTACATTTGTGTCACTTTATTAAGTCAGCAGAAAACGTTATGGTGAGCTACCAACAAAAGTACTATCTGGTTGAGAGAGTATGTTGTAGAAAGGGAGCACATTCTTAGCACCTTTCGACTTGCTCATTGTGGCTTGAAACAATTACTGTATATTCTCAATTGTTCAAGATTGCCATTATGAGATAAACCATACACACTCAATATGTGTATCCACTGGCGGATTGTAATTATTTTCTGCCAGAAGTAATTTCACAAGGCTGTGGGCAACCAATTATTGTGAATCCATTTTTAGTATCATTTTGCTCACGCCACACTGATGTATGGATTTGACTTGGACAAACCATATGGACAGAGATGAGCTTTTGGGCCTCCAGGTTTTATTACTGAAGTTAGTGCAAATTTGAGCAATTGGAGAGATAGAGTCAGAAAAGGATTAACAAGCTAATACAGCTAATTCTCTAACTCTTGGCAAATACAAGTAATTTTTACTCATTCATTAGCCAGAAATTGGCTGTATAACTATCACTCGATGAAGTTACTAGAAAACCTGACCTTTTAGCAATTGTTCTGCTCGCCAACACCCCCTACCCCATCCCCTCACAGCTCCTTCCCAGGACTTGGTATAAAATTGTCAGAACCAGCCTACTCCCTCCAATTGGCAGGCACTCTGATAATGCAACACTTCCCCCAGTACTGAAGTGGAACATAAGCCTAGACTGTGAACTCAAATTCCAATGTAGGGTTTAAACTCAGAACCTTGTGATTCAGAGACAAGAAGGCTACCAACAGAACCAAGCCAGGGACAATGTCAGTCGCTTTCATGTCTTAGAAAAACTGAAAATGTTTAGGATATTAGTAAGCATGATTAAAAGCAGGAAATATTTTTTCTTTAGTCAACAATCATCCAAAGTACCATGTAGATTCTGATAAAACTATAATTTCAGAAAAATGCTTTAGCTTGTGAGAAACACTTGATGCTGAGTTTACCAAATTTATTGATGACTTTTCATGAAAATATACTCTAGTCAATGGATTATTTGGAACTTTTGAATTACTGTGGTAAATAGAATTTAAAAAAAATTTAGTTTGGGGGAATTTAAGATTAAGTGTTGAGGCAACATAATCATTCACCTTTTGGGCTGAGACTCAGGACTTGTATTAACCAACCAGTCTCACAGATTAAACTATTCTAGGAAAATATTTGGCATACTTATACCAAGGCTGAAGAACATCTAAAATAGCTGGTTTCAAATGATAGATTAATGCCTTCTGGTAAATTGCAGAATAATGGCTTGTGGTAAATTTTAGATTAATGTATCCCTCTACAAAGAAAGAATCGTGAAAATCAAACTGACTAAACATGAAAGACACAACTTGTGTGTTTCATCTCATAATTAAACCTATTGAGAAGATAAATAGCAAGATGCAAAATCATCAATAACTTTGAGCCTTGGAGTGTAATGCCTCCTCAGAGAAGGAAGATGTTATTACTCAATAGGTTGATTTCAAGTTACCTAGAGCTAATATTTTTTCTTAATTTATATGCTTAGTGCTAATGCTGTCCAATGCAAAGCCTATTAATTTATCTTTACTTTATCAGAATAAATATTCCGCTGATTTTGCACAAATAACTTAAGGAGTTTTAGGAATGTAACTGGAGTCTCCAGACCTCAAGATATTTCTTAGTCATACAGTACTTAAGATGCCATTTAGGCTATTTGTCATTGCTTTGAAAAGCAAACTACCATAAGACCAAACTGACCCACGTCAAAATAGACGCCTGAGAAAGACAGATCTCTTTCAGCCTCAATTGACTGTTTATTGACCAGGCAAATAACTCAGCTCACTTTGTTGACAAAGTGCCAAAAATGTAATGTGCTATATTCGTATCTTCGCCCGTCATGGACATGGAAGCAAACCTGCTAAATCAATTGTGTTGTCAACTTAAGTAACAAATAGCAATTTATCCTAATCCTGTATTTGTGCTATGGATATAACATTCAAATCAGAAATTCATTTAAAAAAAACACATTTTGGCCAGCCTGATGTACCAGGAAACCTATCACCATACTTAAGGGTATCCAAAGCAGATTGAGAGCTCCACATAATAATACTTGCATTTCACATAGTGCCTTTCAGAGGATAGCTTCACAGAACACACTGAAAGCTTAGTATAGTAATTGTATTTTTTAAGGGAGTGCAGCAGCCAATTTGCACACTGTAATGTCCCTCAGACAGCCATGAGTGATAAATTTTATCTGTGGAAATTGTTGTCCGGGTGAAGCTAGGCCAAACTCCATTCTCGTTTTGATTAGTATCTTGGGATCTTTAACATCTGGACAGGCAGATGGGACCTCAGTTTAACATCTGAAGGACAGGACCAGCAGTATCAATGTTTGCAGAGAGGTTATATTGATGTATAATTTATGTGACAACATCATAATGCCAATGTAGCATTCATATATAGAGGCAAAGGCTAAAGTGTTTTGTACTAATATGTTTCTGCCAGGAAAACATTCTGAAACTTACAAATTTGATCCCATAGCACCCTAAATTTAGAGGATCTTTTAATGATGTTTTCCAGTTAGATTTAAGGTTAAAGAAAAGTATAAATTCAACATGAATAGAAATGCAATAAGAAGCAAAGCTGTTGTCAGTTTAATCCATGCTATTTCTTGTGGTGTGACATTTGTAACTGATAGACATCACTCCTTTCCAATAACAGCACTTGAATTATAAATAGATACATGGAAGAATCACCTTGAGGTACAAATGCCTTACAGCATTAACTTGTTCAACTCACTGATACAAAATAATTTGTATTAATTCAGAATGCTGGACAACATTTAAAGTGTTAAACTTTTGTCATGAGCATTAGCAACTTGGTTTACAATAAATTAACATGGCCATTCATAATACAGTAAATGAACGTGGCCATTTCAAAGTATGATCACAGTTTGGCTCCGTTTTTGCCATTTATTGTGTCCTTTGCCTGTGTGTTAGAACATTCTGGGTTGCTAAGGTTTAAAATGGAGCTAGCAAGAAATCTCTTGGGTTCTCTTGATAGTTTGATTGATAACGTTTAACATAGTTTTGCGATGGGAGATATGTAATTATCTCATAGTTTTGAGATAATTGTCTGGCTTGAAATTCTAGTTCAGTGCTGGGTATGTACTGATTTGTTGGAGGTCTTGACTGTTCAAGTGATCGGTAAAGATGCCGGAACACTTTTCAAAAATGGAAGAGTTTCTCCTAACGTTTGGGATATTTGATAATATTCCAATTTGTGCTATCTTGCTCTGCAGAAACTGGCTGCCATATTAGCCTACAAATATTTAATCACTGAACTTAACAATTACCTATGAAGCGCTTTTTAATATCATGACATTATAGGCACCATATGAATTACAACAACTAATATTGTCTTTGCAAAGCACTCTGATCAATCCATCTTGAGAGCCTTATTGTAAGTCACAATTAAGAAAATAATGAAAATGTCCGTCATATTTCCTATGTTTGTACTCTGAGTCTAATATGCAGTGATTGATGTATAGCAGAATCCTTAGTAAGGAATGTGA
This sequence comes from Hydrolagus colliei, assembly GCA_035084275.1. Classification (NCBI taxonomy): domain Eukaryota; kingdom Metazoa; phylum Chordata; class Chondrichthyes; order Chimaeriformes; family Chimaeridae; genus Hydrolagus; species Hydrolagus colliei. Next base: position 59,549,699 of record CM068742.1, on the reverse strand, counting down.
GCACAGTGGCTTAAAGATTAGTGTCAAATCCTAATTATTATTTTGTGTGGTTTATGTTATGTTTTCAGAAAACACTTGGAGCTAACATTTGGAACCTGCAGCATATCCTACTGGGAAAAAACACAAGTACAATTCAGAATGCAATTTCAAATTGAGAGTTTTGATCCTAAGCTCTGCTTCAATCTATCTCTCTTCCTCCTAACTTTTGACCTGATCCAAACAGGGAAAATGTAATTTAATAATATAAATAGGTCATCAGCAGGCAACATAAGATTTGTTTTGACTGAGAAATTTAGTGGCAAGTGTAAATTATTTTACACTTTCTTGGGGAGATTGAAAAGCCCCAAACTTGGTGATTTGCAGTAGGATTAAGTGGGTTTGATTCCAGGCAGGGTGAAACCTTGGGCAAGTTTTCTTACTCCACATGCCTGATAATAATCCTTCAAAAACAAATTAGTCATTTCAATCCACGACAGTTTATAGGACACTGCTGTGCACAATTGGCTGCCGCGTTTTGACAATTGACAAAAGTCAATTAACTTTACAGTATATTCTGTAAAATGCTTTGAGATGTGAAAATCACTATATTAAACGTAAGGATTATTATTATCACATGTAATATATACATTCATATCCATGATGGGAAGTCAGGTGGTCACAACATACAAGTCATTACAGTACTATGAAAATGAAATAATTTTCTTAGGAATAATTGTAGCACAGAAATTGAAACTTTGAAAACTGAAGGATTGAAATTAAGAAACATAAAAAGCCGCAAAGTTATTTAAATCTCTCATGTATTGGGGGAATGTAAATTATGAGAATGTATGAGAATGCAAATGAATAATTGTAGAGCACAGGTGATAATATTCCATTTATTATTTTGATTATGTTTTTGTGGATTTAGAACAGAGAAGGTTGAGAGGAGACCGAATAGAGGTTTATAAATTCATGGGAGGATTTGACATGGTGAATAAGGAAAAAGTGTTTCTACTGGCGGGCGAATCTGTGACTCGTGGTCACAGATTTAAAATAGTTTCAAAATGAAGCAGAGGGGAGCTGAGGAGAAATGTTTTCACTCCGCGGGTTGTTCGAATCTGGAATGCATTGCCTGAAAAGGTGGTGGAGACCGATTTGATAACAGCTTCTAAAAGAGAATTAGAGCTTTATTTAGGTAGAGCATGTTTGTTAGGTTATGGGGAAAGAGCTGGGCAGTGGGATTGAGTTGCTCTTTTCAAAGAGCCGGCACAGACTAGATGGGCCGAATGGCCTCCTTTTGTGCCATAAAATTCTATGATTTAATTTGGATGTCTCCAATGATGCTTCACGATTTTAACACAGAGCTTCTGTGATTGCTAATTCAGATGCACATTGATCCTTTGTCATAATTTGTACGTTCAACTGTTTAGTTAAAGTATCAGCACTGAAATTAACTAGAACATTTTGTCACTGATGAAAATGACTAACCAGTTCCTACCAAAGCAGCATTGTGTGTTCCTGAACTCTAGGGAACAACATGACATACCACACCATTTATTACAATAAGAATAAATTTAAGAGAGATTGGGAAATTAGACATTTATTTTAAAAGCCTTTGGAGACATAAAATCATGCATTCGTCGAACAAAGGCCAGAAGTGCTTGGAGAGAGGCATTAACATTGGTAGCCAAGACAAATAGTGATTCATTTCCACTTAGAGTTTAATTAGGTAGCATTTTGTTGTGGCTGCCGTCTGCATCACTTACAATAACCTTCAAATATAGACACCCTGTGATTCCTGATGAGAACACAGGAGTCAAAACTAACAGGGCAGTAACCCTCAACACTTAAAGGATCTCACAAGATCTCATAAGATTGGTTTGGATGAAGAAGGCATTTAGGCTCATCTGACCTCATCCCAGAATACCCACCCTACTGTCCTCCTATCACAGCATTAAACTGCGTTTTAAAAGAGTCCAGTGTTCTGGCCCCCGTCACTCTTACTGGGAACCTGTTCCAGTCATTGACTACTCTCTGCGTAAGGAAAAATATTCTGGTATCTGTCTTGAAATTGCTATTTGCAACATTAAACGTATGTCCCTTCCCTGTTGAATTGCCTTGTTGTACTCCAAAGTGTTGACTGGTTTTACTTTTGCAATCCCATTTAAAATGTTATACATCTGTACAAAATCCCTTCTGAGTCATCTTCTTTCATGGCTAAAAAGCTCTCGCTTGTCAACTGTTGTTCATGTCTCATTCCTCTTAGCACTTGAGAAGTCTATGTAAGTTGCATTGAAAGGAAGTAACAAAAGAAAGGTTAGAGTAACAAAATTAAAACAGGGAGAATGTCATAGAAGAGAGAAAAAAATAAAAGACAGCTTGAGCTGACATATGTTTGAAGCATGTTTATTTTTTATGGTTTCTTTTGGTTCTGCAGGGTTAATATTACATTAATCAGGTTACTGTGGAATCAAGGTCTCTGAACCTTCATCCGGAAGTCTCACCTCTTTGCTCCTTTCTCTCTGCCTTCAAAACCGGCCTTGACCTATCTCTTCAACCAAGTGCCTAGCCAGAGTCTCTCTCTCTCTCCCCACAACCCAGACACCCAGTCATTGGGTGATGCTGTTTAAGAATTGCTCCCATTGTGAAAGGCCTTATATAGTGTAAATCTAAATTGCAGTTGATGTTATTATATTTCTTACATTTAAGTATCCTAACTTTGCATTTATTCCTGTGTTTGACAATCAGCATGTGAAGTGAAAGTTTCAAAATGCCTGGCACAGGGAGAGTGATCCAGTGACTGTTTAAAGATAGAAAACATCCATGCCTTATGAGATACTTGGAGTTTAGTGAGCACAAAACACGACAGTCTGCAAAACTGCAGTAGGGAGTCACTTAGCTGATATCATCAGTGCAAGACTCTACTCTATGCTGACTCTACTCTTTCCATGCTAGATTTGAACTGGAGATAGCAAACATGGAAGATGTCAATACCAGAGAGTACATTAATTAGAAACATATGAAGCAGACAAATGTAATATACAACATGGTTTTACAATAAAACACTGTTATCTAATATGGTACGTTAGATTGAGAGTGAAATAAACAATACAGTACCTTGTTAACATGTGTCAATGAAGCAATGGAGTCCTGTAGTTTAGTGGTTAGAGCATTCACCTCATTAAACGAGAGATCAGGTTTCGATTCCCAGCCAGGGCGAAACCTTGGGCAAGTTTCCTTACTCCACATACCTGATAATAATTCCTGATATATTACCTGCTCCAGCACAGTCCACATCCTCTCAGAAATCACCTTGGCCAGGATTTTATAAGTTACATTTAGCATCGAAATCGGGCTCCAGTTTTTCATCAGTTCCCTCTCCTCTTTATTTTTACATATCAGGATGCTGCAAGTCCACCATGATCCAAACTAGAAACATACACTTCCAGCAGGTCCAGTTCCTGTCTCATCCCACAGAGCCCACTAGAGCCCCACTGGGAGGCCATTGCCCCCAGGGTTCTTACTGGTCTGAAGGGATTGGATAGTCAATTCTTCCATAGAGAGTGGATGATCTAAATGTTCCCAGCTCCTCTTATCTATCACCTCTGTGGGGGCAGATAGGAATTCCCAGGAGGTTGTGCTTTCCATGGGCCTCTCACAGTACAGGGCTGCATAAAAGGACCTTGCAATCTTCTGCGTAGCTTGCTGCTCTGCGCACACTGAGCCCTTCTCCTTCTTCAAAGCAGAGATCACAGAACTGACTCTGTTCTCTTTCTGGAGGAAACTCAAACACTTCTTGTCCTGCTCTATCATGCGTACTCTGGAGCAGAAAATCACCTTGGAAGCCGAGGAGGCAAGGAGCAAGGTTTGCTGGCCTCTCACCAACTTGAGTTCATCCCTAATCTCTGCACCTTCAAATTGCTGTCACAGGAGGCACTAAAGTCTGGTCTGGAGTCTGGCCATTTTCTTTTGCCTAGCTCTAGCTAACTTTACCCTTTTCTGGCAAAGAAATTCCTAATTGTTTTCGGTACCGTTTCCACCACTCAATCAAAGAGTTATAGAAATCTCTGGAGGATTTCCATCCTTGGCCACTCCAAATCCCTCCCTTTCCCTCCAACTTCCCTGTCCCCAGCTTGGGTCTGAAAGAATGACTGTCCAGTGCCTTATGATGTCCTCCTGGCGTGAAAGACACTAAGTGTAATTTTGTTGTTGTTGTTGATACTCCACCATCCGCAACTACTCAACATTTTCCTGGGTCATTCATTTCACATTCAATTTCCACGTCCCCTTATCTGTCCTATGGCTTTCCTGCACTTGCAGGTTAACCAGCAGGAGGCGATGATCAGTAAATAACTCCAGCTGGACATCTGGACTCCTTATCTCAAATGCTCTGCAAATAGCACAGAAAATCAATGCGTGAAAAAAACTAACTGATTTGGTCTGGAAAAGGTAAATCTCTTTGGTACACTGTCCTTTGAGAATGTCATGCAAATGTGCGTCCATCACCATTCTTTGGAGCAGCTTGGAAACACCATTCATTTTCCCCATCAGATCTGGTAGATCTCCCATCTCTCTCCAATATACAATTTAAATCTTTTTTTAGGATGACTGGTCTGGATGTGACTAACAGCGGAGGGAGCATCTGGAACAGGGCCAGGCATGTTGTTTTTCCCTGTCTGGGTGTGCACATTAGTAAATCTGATCTGAGCTCTGTTATGCAGTACAAGGAGTCTCTTCCCACCCTGCACCACCTCCTTATGGTCAGTGATAGTGAGAATCTTCCCCAGCAGTAGGATTGCCACTCCAGAGTTGCGGCTCTCATTACCCCTAGACCATACAGAGTCTCACCAGTTGGAGCAGCCTCTCCAACAAAAAATAGGTGTCAGACTCTGGCACTTTTGGGAGGTTGGGGGTCACTCATTCTTAGAAAAGCTTTCCTCTCCTGTTTTAAGCTTTCTTTGAAAAGGGCCCTAATCTCATATGAAGTCAGGATCTCCTGTAGCTCAGTGGTTAGAGCACTCGCCTTACAAGCGTGAGACTTGTGTTCGAATCCAGGCAGGTCAGGGTGAAACCTTGGGCAAGTTTCCTTACTCCACACGCCTAATAATAATCCGTCCAAAAAAAACACAATAATAAAAATTGGTCATTTCAATCCACGACTGTTTGTGGGACACTGCTGTGCACAATTGGCTGCCATGTTTCGCCCACAAATATACAGTCAATTCACAGCCCATCACCTCGTATCTCCCCTTTTCTTTATCTGCGCAGACACACCTTAAGCTTTCCTTTTTGGTGCCGCAGCATATTATGTGGCACATCATCCCAGACCTTGAAAAGTATAGTGTCCTTTCTCCCGTTGCTTGCACATGTTTATCCCCCAACCGGAGATGCGTATGGTATGGGGTTTGGGTCGGAGAGCTTCAGGTGCCTGGGGCTGGAGTTCACTTCATCACCCTGAGAGGGAACTGCCGCTTCTGGTGCTTTTGTTGCGGCCTCCACGTCCTCAAAACTTCCTGCTGTGTCTTCATCATCATCCTCTTTCTCACTTTTCTCCTCCTCTCTTTTCCTCACCACTTTCTCAGTCCTACTTTTCTCTCCTTTCCCCTTCTCCTACCTCCCTCTGCTTTCACTTTTCTTTTCTCCACCACCATTGCTCCTCTCACTGCTGCCATTACTTGTCCCCCTTCTCTCTTCTTTTGGTTTCCCTGCCATTTTCACTCCCACTTCTTCTTCTGTATCCAGTGGAGATTTTATACACCTTATTTTTTTCTACTTCTCCTATTTTTTTCCCCATGTTTAGGCAAATATTTTTACCTGGTTTTCTCTAAACAGCAAAAAACCCAGGCCTGTCCTTTCTCTGAGCTCCTCTTGGGCCTAGCCTGATATAAGACCCCGTTCTTTCTCTCTCTATTTTTGTGTATCACCTCAAAACTACTTTATTCTCAGTTCAAAAGTGTTTTATATATATATATCTAAGAATCCAACCAAAAATCCTTCAGTCAGTGTTCCCTGCTGGCTGCTTTCTATCTCCTGATCCGCTTTTATCCTTGTTTTTTTTAAAGGGTATCCAACAGTTTGTGATAAATGATGACTGTTTTGTGCTTTGGCCAGAACACACAGGCCTTAGTCATTTAATGCAGTCCAGCAGAGAGGATGTATTCTTCTCAGCAGTTTGGATTATATCAAAACAAACACAGGCTATAACCTACACCACTAGCTATCATTAGCAAACATTTCATTCACCTTATAAAAGCAGAATGGAAAATCATCAATTTAACTAAAAAAAATAAACTCCCATGTCCCAGAACTGAATGAATATCATTCACATGCATTTAGCCCTCCAAGTCCCCTTACTTACATTTATAATTAAATTCAGTGCCTCGGGACGTCCTCCCGACACGAAAGATGCTCTAAAAATTTAATTTTATTGTTGTTGTTGATTTCCTGTAGCTCAATGGTTAGAGCACCTTGCAAGTGAGAGACCTGGGTTTGATTCCCGGCAGGGCGAAGCCTTGGGCAAATTTCCTTACGCCTCGTGCCTAATAATAACCCCTTGAGGTAAAAGAAGCAATAATAAATTGGTATTTCAATCCACAACTGTTTGTGGGACACCACTGTGTGAAATTAGCTGCCGTGTTTCATGCACAAATCTAAAGTAAATTCACGTTACAGTATATTCTGTGAAGCACTTTGTGATGGCTAGAAAACATGAGAAGTCTATATCAAATGCAAGGATTATTATTGTTATAAATATCCAATTCATGGTTCCCCAATCACTTGCACTGATTTTTGCCCAAATTGGAGTGATCAATATTTCACAACAGATTTTACATAATGATGAAATATCACATTTGTCCACTTATATTCAGATAGAATATTATTTGTATTTACTAATAATACTGTAGTAGAAATTATAAAATTGTTTTGCACTTCAGATTAAAACATTTTAAAATCTGTGCAAAACAATTTAATATTTTCTTATTCCAAGTAAAATAACTTTGGATTGCTTCTCCCATTGTAGTCAACATACACAACACTATTATTGTTCGCAGAATGATAATGTATAAACAACACTCTCTTGTGCACTTGATAAATGCCACAGGCAATCTACTGTTGAGTCAGTAATTTAGTTGTCACATGTTATTTCATAATAGGTTATGTAACAAATTGGGACAAATGGGGCATATATATTAAAAGGACAAATCCATACATATCTCATAATTTTATATATATCAACGATACTGTAAACCCAACGTTTGATTGAGGTAACAAAGACCATGAGGCACATGGTTGCATTAACGAAGGGATACAGTATACATCATTTTGATTTGGTTAGCCAGGTGTATCACACATGCAGAAATATATCACCATGCTGAGCCATGCAAATCAAACTGAGAGTTCAATATATGTATGTTACCTACATATGGAAATTTCCTATATCTGGAAATGATGTACACTTTCTCGCTGGAGTGAACAACAACAAAATTACATTTGTAGAGTGCCTTTCACATTGGGAGGACATCCCAAGGCACTGAACAGTTAGGGATCAGAACCCGAACATGAGAGGGTGGAGGGCAGCATTGGGATGAGGGTGGGCAGAGAGGTAGGAGGTGCGGCTGAAGGCATGGTAAGAGGGTCTTTAGTTGGGCATTGATGGAGGCAAGGGAGAGAGCAAGGTGAAGGGTTTGTAAGATGGAGTTCCAAAGAGTGGGGGCAGAGGCTGAGACCCTGGCTGCGGATGATAGGGCAGGTCGGGCGGGAGACATGGAGCAATCAGGAGCATTCTGAAAGCTTCTGATTGGGGTTAGAAATACAGGATTCATCAGATATAAAAGTGATTCTGGGTATTGTGAATTTACATTATTAGGACAGGGAAAGAACATTAGGTTGATTTCCTTTAGGACAAATAAATCTTTATGGTGATGTAATTACATTTTTCAAGATTCTGAAAGAAATTGACCAATACAAATTATTCTATACGATGAAGATTTCAAATGCAGGGCACAAAGGTTATAATAATAATACCAATATCTTTTCACCTGTAGGTATTATTAGATTGTGGAATAAGACATCAGAGCATGAGATTGAAGTGATAGTATAACTAGGTTCAAGAGTGGATTGGTTGTGTCTCTGGAAAGAGAAGAGATTGAGGGGTTATGGTGTTAGGTGAATGACAATAGCAATATTGAAAAGACATTTGACCAAGTGTCTGAAGAGGCACGATATAGATAAAGATGTGTGGAAAGAGCAGAACATTTGTATTAGTGCTAATAGCTTCAATGACATTCTGTGAAGCGCTTTGAGACCTTTCTTTTCAACCGCGCCTTTGGTCACCTTTCTGCCCCTGGCTCGGTCACGGGATCCGTTTCTGTGAAGCGCTTTGAGACGCTGTCTGGCATGGAGGGCGCTATATAAATCGAAGTTGTTGTTGTTGTTGAGACATCTAGAAGACGTGAAAGCCCGACATCAAATGCAAGGATTATTATTATAGACTCAACGGGCCAAATGATCTTCTGTGCTGAACGTTCTATGATTGATCGATGAAAGCTATTGGCTTGATGGGGTCTAATAGCCTTTTTGTATTTCCCAAAAATTACATGTCCTTATGTTCTAGGTCTATAGCTTTATGCATTGAAACATAATACAATTCAAATTTCATGGTGGTAGGATATCTCAAGGGAAGGTAATATCACTCAACATGCTGTTGCTTCTTGCCTCAAATGTCACACTACATCTTGTGAAAATGTTTTTCATGCACCTATGAAGTTTTTAATTTGATGGTCACATTTTAGCTACACTCAGGCTAACAAGTGAGATGGATGAAAAATGTTGACTATCAATGTTTTACAAAATCTGTAGGCATCAAAATATGTCTGGCAATTTGCTATTGAAATAAACCCAATACGGACCAAAGCGTGCAAACCACTGAGCAGGATGTCCCATACTCAGAGTAATAATAATAATAATAATAATCCTTGCATTTGATAATGCGCTTTTCACATCTTCCAGACATCTCAAAGTGCTTCACAGAATATACTGTAAAGTGAATTGACTGTATATTCTCTGGGTGAAATATGGCAGTCAATTGCACACAGCAATGTCCCACAACCGTCGTAGACTGAAATGACTGATATTTTTTTGAGGGATTAATATCAGATGGATGGAGCAAGGAAACTTGCTCAATGTTTCACCCTGACCTGGCTGGAATCAAACCCAGGTCTCCCACTTCCAAGGCAAGTGCTCTAACCACCGAGCTACAAGACTCTACAAATAATCCAGGCTTCCATGTTTGCAACAGAAATATAAGAACATTTATCTGCAGCCTCAGCTCAAAATCCACTAAAAATTACAGAAAACATGCAGAAGGCATCACATGTTGCCTCACCTTCCTTTGGAACTTTGCCACCATGCCTAGCATTTAGCCTCTTATGTGGAGAGTATTAAATGCAGAGTTAAACATCACTTGCTTAACCAGGAATTGCTGAAGCATAGATTAGGCAATGGGGGATCTATGACTCACTGTTAGTAATTCAAACAACTACTCCAAGCCTTTCTGTGCTCTCAACAATTACTGAGGTCAAATTTTGTGCCACAGCTGGCCTCATTGCAGTAAGTTCCTTCTATACCCTGGTTTATGCTTTCCCTTATCCAGAATGGAACGTCCACATTTGAAAATTGGTGACATCAGCCCTGAGCATATTTATGAGACGCAAGTTGAATAGGAACAACTGAATAACAGTTGGGCAGCAGAAGGCACAATCGAAGAGGAGGTTCTTGAGACTAGCCTTAAAGTAGGCAAGGGAGGAAACGAGGCGAAGATGGCTGTGGGATGGAATTCCAGAGTCTGGGGGCAAAGAGGCTGAAAGCCCATCCACTGATGGTATGGCGAGTCGGGCAGGAGATATGGAGCAGACAAGAGCCTGCTGAATGGAGTGGGTGGGCAAGTTCATACAAATATGTTCAGGCCAACAACTGGGAAGTCTGTGGTCAGAATATGAAGCCACAGAAGACAGCATTTAGATTCTCGCCTTAGGTTCAGCTGCATCCAAAGGGAACTGTGAAACCATCACTTCAGTTGTGTCTCTGTACCTTGAAAGGTATTAGCACTGCCTCATTTATCTTACACACTGCCACTGAAGTCACTTTTGGTGGCAGCGATTTAGGGTAAATGTGGCGTAAGATTCAATATGTCAGCCTTTAGGCTGTTCAATTACAATTCAAATTTAGCTGGCGAGTTTTCCTTGTTATCGTTCCCGGAAATATTTTTTTCTGAAATGTTTCTTTGATTGCTCATTGTTATTCACATTAATGAGGAATAGCTGGCAAAATACATAATGGATGATGCAGCAATTGCATAAATAAATAATTTAAAAAAGCCATGCCTGTTTTGGAACACTATATCATCTTTTGAGACACCAGTGGCTTCACTTAGTAATGTCACGTCCTCGCTCCTCTCTGTCTTGGTGATGTATCGTTATACACATGCCAGAGGTTACTGCAAACCACTTAGCCTTATTGAGGCAGAAGTGGAGAAAGAGAAAAATTGATGGAGCACTCAGTGAAAATATTGCAATGGCCTACTTACACTAACTATAAAAATCCTCCAGTAAGTGCCTCCCTAAATTTGTGCAACATAAAGTCATGAAATTACTCTTGTTTTCTTTTGAAATATTGAACCAGCAGAGAACGAGGTGAAGCACAAGAATAATTAGATCTCCAATCTTGCCGAATCCTTTAGGCTTCTATGTTTTGTCGTTATGTGCGTCACCCTGACTCTGTTGGTAGCATTGTTTCTTCTGAGTCAGAAGGTTATGTTGTATTGAATTCAACCCCCCCCCCCCCCTTGGCGACTTTGAACTCATAGATTGGGCCGATACTGCAGCGTCAGTGGTATGAGGCATTGTCATTGCTGCCTGTACTTCAAATGAGAGGTTAAATCAAGGTCCTGTCTGCTGTTCAGGTGGATTTTAATGATCCCCTGGCACTACACATGGTGTTGTAATTGTGTTGTTATTGTTGTTTTTGCTCAGCATTCCCACCCCACCCCAAATAAAATTGGTCGTTCACTTCAAGGGTGTTTGTGGGACATTGCTGTGTGCAAATTAGCCATAGCATTTGCCCACAAAATACACTGGCAATATCCGTGCTTTAACACATCCTCCCGACATGAAAGGTTCTTAATCATATATAATTATTACTATCGCTGTAGAAACAGTGACAAACAGATTGAGTGTTTCCCAAAGCAAACTATTTTTTGTAGAAAGAAAAATTTATTTCAAATATTTTTTGTTTACGAACTGGAAAATTGAAAGAAAAAATATTTCCTAATTCACATTACATAGAAGAAATATTTGGCGTGGTAATCATCACTGGTTATAATTATCTATCGCATTTATCTCACAAAACATCTGGATGAACATTCAGTTTCAAAGTTCACATTTTTACTTAACCTTCATTCCATGTGGATTAATGAAGTGAGATTGCTTGCTGCACTTAATGTTTGTTTTGGTGATTTTACAAATGTACAAATCAAGCTAGATGTCTTAGCCACATTGTACTCATTTTCTCAAGATAAGAAAGTGAAAATGTTTTGATTGTTTATAGTTTCAGCCACTTTGATTGATTTTTTCAATTGCATTAATCTGAGACTGAATATTATTAGCATCAATTTTAGCTGCTCTTCAACTTGCTCCTTTTACATGAGGTAAATCACTTACCTCAATCTTGTAGAAGCTTTAACTGATTTATATTTATGACTGTACCCAAAACATCTTAGCCAGTTGGAAACTAACTGCTAATAAGTCTTTTCAAGAACTTTTTCTGTCAAAATAGGGGCTTGGAAGAGAAATTGAGTCCTAGGGCAAAGATATGCATATTTTCATCTAAACTTTGAGTTGAAGTACATCTTTTCCATAGCCTTTCACAGGTAATATTAATAATAAATTGTGCAAAGAAAGTATCTGATTGGATATAATAAAGTAGCTAAGTAACTGTATTCGCTAGATAATTTGTAAACATTTTGCTATTGATGTAAAGACCAACTGGTAGCAACATAAACCTGCAAAAGTGACAGTGAAAAACAACAACACAATTATCTAGGATTCACAAGTACATACAGAGAGGACAATCAAACAAACAGCCCAGATATTATCATAAGGAATCAAATAAGTACAATAATAGTATTATTGATGCGGCTATCCCAAGTGATTACCACATTAAAAAAAGGGACTAGAGAAAAGTAGAAAATATTTTGATCTACCAGCCAGTATGCTCCGAAACTATGGAAATCTCTGCCCCAATCACATTATTTTGCCCTTTTTTGCCCATCTTTAGATCAAATTTGAAGAACTTTCTCTTCGATCACTTTCCCCCTTTCCTCAGATCGACATCAAGCTCCACCACTGTTAAATGCTCTGAGACACTACTCTGCAAGTTGTTGTATATTTGTGAGTGAAGACAGGAAGCCGGTTTGCTATGGCTATGTCCCACAGCTATGTCCCATAAACAGCCATGAAGTGAATGATCAATTTTACCTGTGGGTTTGTAGACAAGGACTTCATGAGAATCTCCCTTCTCATTTCAAATAGTGCCACATGACTTTTTGATGTCTACCTAAATTGGCTGACAAGCCGATTTTACTGTTCTTTTATTTTAATGTTGTATCCGCAGGATGGCACCTGCAATGATGTACCACAACCCGACACTGCATTGAAGTCTCAGCTGAGAGACAATGTCCCAATGTACGGCCTGGACTCTTAACTTTCCGATCCAGGGTGAAGTGTAGTCTTACCGATTACAACTTATTTTGTATTCCGGGAAATAGTTGGAAAAAACATATAACAAATTGTACAAGGAGCAGCACATTTATATTTGTATAACTGATCTATCTCTGGAGTTCAATAACCATTGTATTTCAATATAACGCTTTTCATGTCTTCTAGATGTCTCAAAGCTCTTCATGGAATATACTGTAAAGTAAATTAACTGTATATTTGTGGGTGAAATGCGGCAACCAATTGCACACAAACAGTCATAGATTCAAATGACCAATTTATTATTAAAACATTTTTGGAGGGATTATTATCAGGAGTGTAGAGTAAGGAAACTTGCCCCAGGCTTCCCCCTGCCGGGAATGAAGCTTATGAAGCGAGTGCTCCAACCACTGAGCAACACAACTACACAAATTATGCAGATTACTTCCTTATTAAAATTAAGCAATCGTGAAAGCAGCAGGCCGGCTAATAAATAACAATAAACCTTGCATTTGATATAGAGTCTTATCACTTCTTTGAGACATCTCAAACAGCTTCACATAATATACTTAAAGTTAATTGACTGAGTATTGTGTGGGCAAAACCTGGCAGCCAATTGCATACAGCGATGTCCCACAAAGAGGAGTGGACTGAGTGACCAAATTGTTATTATAAATATATTTAAGGGATTGTTACCCCCAGAAAAGTGATCCACCAATCGACTAATAATTAGGTTCCTACTTACTGCTAGGTAAACAAAGGCGTATGGAGTAAGGAAACTTGCCTATTGTGTCACCCTGCCCAGGAATTGAACCCAGGTCCTCTCATTTGCGATACAAATGCTCTAACTAATATGCTACAGGTTTCCACAAGAACTTGATCCTGACCTCAAAGATGGTGGATTAATTCTGATTTTCGTTTCTTCATCAGGACAATATAGTTCAGAAATGAGAACATTGGATTGTAGAAAGAAATGCAACACTGCTCCTATTCTTCTGATCCCTTCATCTCATCAGAACTAGCTCAGTGTCACCTGCAATCACCACTTATATCAATGGCATAACTGCTCTGCTATTATATTATGGTTATCTCACAAAATGATACCCTTGAATCAGACGTTTAATATCGTCCTTACAAAATATCTGCTTTGCTGTTTTTTCAAAAAGGTACACATAAAGTACTGGTAATTGAGTCCGTTTTGGACAACCTCAAAGTGATGGGGTAGGGTAGGGTAGGCGGTTGTGGTGGTTGTTCATATCTTATGCAGTCCCCTGGCCCCTCTCTCACCACAAGTTCTGCCACTGCCTCAGCTGAAGAACTTCTGAGGGGCTGCTGAACTGAATTGATTTGGTAATGAAGTGCAGTGCCGTTTGTTTTGCTTATTGCTGCACAAAGGATAAAAAGTATTTATCATTGCTTGTTAATTATATGAGAATTGCATCTGTAATACACACTGTACAGCAGCATTTACACATGGTTTACATAATCAACACAATAAATCAAGATTCTAGTTACAACACATTTTGTAGACACATTAGAGACATATTTTATGTGAATCGAACAAGAAACACTGAATCAGAAATAAGCCACAGCACTGGAAAGGGAATAAAAGATAATCAAATGTAATAGAGAAGTGTGAAAATGGGATTTTAATTGTAATGTTCTTTCATTATAAACTATCCAATTACAGGACATTGTTGTGACCCTAATGGTTCACACTGAATTACCAAACACAATATGATAAAATTCAATATCAAGTTTGAAGAGGAGAAAGGAGCTGCACAAATCGAAGTGTGGACTCAAACCAAGGTCCAATGTTGAAAGAATAAGAAAGGAATTAATTAAAATAATGTGGCAGCAATTGTTAGTTGGAAAATCAACAGAAAAACAGTGGAATAATAATAATAATAATCCCTGCATTTGATGGAGTACCTTATCCTGTCTCAACGCGCTTCACAGAATATACTGATATACAGTATCATAAAGTGAATTGACTGTATATTTTGTGGACAAATCTATTCAAGGAGGTAATACCAAAATGTATGCAACTCCTGAAAGACAAAGGTCGTATTTTTGGTATGAAGCAATGATGGTTAATTAAATCAGTTACCATTAGTGTTAAATAGAAGAAAAACAACTGTGAAACAGCAAGGAAGGGACAGATCAGCAGTGCAGTGTTAGCGAGTGTTGCGTTGTCGGAGGTGCTGTCCTCTGGTTGAGACGTTAAAACTGAGGTCCCGCCTAACTGTTCAGGTGGCTGTTAATGATCCCATGGCTATATTCAAAAAGTGAATGGAGTTTCTCCCAGTGTTAAGACAGTTCCTAGGTGCTACCCAACATTTAACTGAGCTAATGAGGAATCCACTGGAGTCGGACATTATGGCCAGGTTACCAATGTCCATCAATCCACTATGATGACTGGGAAATAAGGGTGGAAATGAGGGTGGACAGGCACTTGCTACCTACTCCAGCCACCTGTCTGGAAAATGATAAACAGATGTGGTGTGGCATGAAATGAGGCACATTTGTATTTAAAGTCCATTAATCCTGTGGTTAATACCCTGTGGAGTCCTTGAGCTCAGTGGTTAGAGCATTCGCCTCGCAAGCGAGAGACCTGAGCTTGATTCCAGGCAGGGCAAAACCTTGGGCAAGTTTCCTTACTCCATACGCCAGAAAATAATCCCTCAAGAAAACAAACAATAATAAATTGTTCACGTCAATCCACGACTGTTTGTGGGACAGAGCTGTGTGCAATTGGCTGCCGTGTTTTGCACACAAGTATACACTCAATTCATTTTACAGTATATTCTGTAAAGAGCTTTGAGATGTCGAGAAGACGTGAAGAAAGCGCTGCATCAAATGCAAGGATTATTATTATATTAAATAAAATAAAATGCATGCTTTATTTGGAAGATCTTTAAGAGTGTAAATGTAACACCATTAATTCTAACTCCCCAAACATTACCAAAATTCTACAACAGTTTGCTCAATTTATATTGTTGTATTTCGCATTGCCGAATATATTGAACATAAAACCTCCTACTAATAGCACCTGCCATCTGCTCTCCACATCCACTATAAAAATGTGTGAGTTGATGCTAGAGTTAATCATCTCTTCCAGTGGTTTATCTGTTTTGCACATGGCTCCTGGGTTGCTATGGTAGCTTTGAACAGTCACTTGCCATATCTTTGTTTGCTCAATACTGTATTTAGTTGAATGATTGCAAGTGCTCTGGACCACACGATGGTTACTGCAGCAGTCATTTAATTAACAAAAGTATTCTGATTGTATTTCCATTTTACTACAAGCAACCTCATCAATCACTGATAATTTAAACCATTTTAGACCCATCGCTCTGATTGCTCCTTTTTAACTCAAGCTGGTGCAGGGCAACAAGTGTGCATGCAGATCTTCAAGCAAAAATTAAACATTGTATTTGAGCACAGGTTAAAATCAATAAAGGTTTGAAATTTATTATAATTTTTTTTTCTGGATTATTATTAGGCATGTGGTGTAAGGAAACTTGCCCAAGGTTTCACCCTGCTGGGAAGTGAACCCAAGTCTCTCGCTTGTGTGCTGAGTGCTCTTAACCTCTGAGCTACAGGACTCCATTTAGAGGAGAGAAGTGCACCCTACCTTTGCAGAAAAAGGGAAATGTCCACGCTTGGTGGAAGGTATATCACAAACTCCCTATTTGGTTTGGATATATTATAATAATGATATACTAATCCTTGCATTTGATAAAGCGCCTTATCACGTTTTTGAGACATCTGAAGTTCACCGTGTGAAGCACTTTGAGATGTCCTCCCTACATGAAACGTTGCATGTAAATTGCTATTGTTGATTTGTTTTTGCATATGTCAGGTATTCAGCTGGTTGAGAAAAAGCAGATTATCTCTGCAATGTTTTGGATAGTTTGGAGAGCAGAGGGAACGGGTGGAGGAGGTGATGAAGTTATAAATTAGTTGGAACGAGGGAGGCTGCAGGTAGGCAATATTGTGGAATTGGGGGAAAGCAGATCTGTTTAATGACCAGCTGATAGACGGGAAGGAGAGATACGGGTCAAACAGAACATAAAGATTGCACTCAAGCCTTGTGAGCTGGAGTGAGCAGCTGTGGGGCGGTTAATGCACTCAGAGGTGACAGTAACAGCTTGAAAATGAAAGTTGGCTTCTGGAAAGAAGAGATCAAATGGGTCAAGAGATCTTCGTCATTCATATTTCTCCTGTGCCTTATGCCAAACAGAAAATGTGTGTCTGATATGTTTTATTTGAAACCTAACAGCAAACCGTAACAGCAAACTGAAAGGTATAATTTGATGCCATTATGAAAACCAGACGGATGTCCCCTGTTAGAAAACCAAGGACAGGAAGGGACATATGGGATATGTTCCAAATGACAGCAACGTTCAAACCAAATTAGCAGCAACTTGACTGCCTGCTTAGAAAAATACCTTTATCTTGTTAATCCCAAATTGTTTTTATCAATTATGATTTTCAACTCAGGATTTGACCGTTGCTGACAGTGAACTAAAAGCACTGTTTGAGCCAATCATCAGAGAAGAATCCAATCAACTGAGGTAAAGTTCTATTTTTAGTTGCCGTGAAAGGCTATCGAATACACTGTTTGGACGAGGATCTGATTCCATCTCTGCAGAGAACACTGTCTGGTCTCTGGACAAAATAAAGGTTATAATAATAATAACATAATAATCCTGGCATTTGATATAGTGCCTTACCACGTCTTCTAGATGTCTCAAAGCACTTCACAGAATATATTGTAAAATGGGTTGACTGTATATTTGTGGGCAAAACTTGGCAGCCAATTGTACACAGCATTGTCCCCACAAACAGTCGTGGATTGAAATGACCAATTTATTATAGCTTTTTTTAGGGATTATTTTGAAGTTGTGTATGATTTGGGTATGGGGAGAATTTTGATACATGCAGAAAAAAAACATGATGCTTAAAATTCTCCAAATCAACTAGTTGTAAGCCCGCATATATGGTGTATGTTTTTGGCGTTGTCTGTTATAGAGCACACAATCTTTTCCAGCAAGTATGCAACCTGTGTACTTAATCCCAGAGAGTTTATATATAAAGTTAATACATCTTTGCATTTGGTATACAGTAGTGCATTTCACATCACGAGGATATCTCAAAGTGCTTCCTTCACAGGATTCACCTGTATTTGGATCTTGAATTGGATCCTCTGGGTGATAGGGAGCCAATGGAGTTGGGCGAGGATGGGAGAGATGGGGGTCACAAAGCTTGGAGTAGTAGAGGACATGGGCTGCAGGGTTCTGGATTATCTGCAACCTATGGAGGGAGGAATTGGGAAGGCCGACAAGCAGGGTGTTTGCGTAGTCAAGGCGGGATGTGATGAGGTGTGAATGAGGGTTTCAGCAGCCTGGGGGTTGAGGTAATAAATTGAAGTTGTTGTTGTTTTTGCAATGACAGAGTCGGGCAATATTACGGAGGTGATGGAAGGCAGAGCGGGTCAATGCTTGGATGTTGGGGAGGAAAGGTGTGTATTGGGAGTGGGGTGGATCCTGGGGGAGAGGTAATGGGGAGGTAATGGTTGGATGGGGTAGAGGTGGCTAAGCGGAAATCTGAGCAATTTTTGATTTGAGGATATCCAGCATCTCCTCACAGTTGGAGTTGGAGGATAGGATGGATGAGGTGTGGGAGAGGGGACTGAGGAGACGGTTTGTGGTGGAGAAGATGAGCCTGGGGTTGTCCTTGGCCTCCAAGATTAACTTGGAGTAATAGAAGGACTTGGCGGAGGGAAGGGTGGAGTAGTAGACCTTAGTGTGATCTAACCAAATCTGCCAATGGACTGTTAGTTTGGAAGCAAAATATGCTGAGGGACTGTTTAAGCATTTATAGAATAAACGGCTCAAATAAATGTGATCCTACATGATTGAATAAGGATTGCATTTCCCAGTGGAACAATGCTTCATTCTTTTGAAAAAGATGAACAGCAGACCACATATAAATTATCATTTGACACTTGATTTAGCATTCTGAAATGAACTCAAAGCATAAGGGAGAGAACCAGGTATTTAAATGTCATTTTAGGATTACAAAAAGGTATATTTGGTATGTGTGAGATTACATTTACAGCAACATGCTGTTGTATAAGTGAAAGCTGCAGCCTGGGTGGTATTGCAAACAAGTAGAATAATGCATTGAATAAAATGCCTACAATGCTGATTGATTGACTATATCTTCAGCGTGCATTCACAGTACAGAAGATGCTGCAGGTGTTTGTGTGGCTGTAATGATGCAGCGTAAGTGCCATCTGTTTCCAGTTCTTTCATGCTCATAAAATGAATTAATGATTAATCTTGCTGGAGCGTTGGATCAAATGTTAAAGAGCAACAAACGCCATATTCACAGCAAGTTACAAATGTGTGTTTGATTATGCATTTTTAAAGTAAAACAATTACTATCAGCTGCACTAAATAAGAGTAATCCCTACATTTAATACAGTGTCTTTCACTTCAGGAAGACATCATAATGTGGAAAATGTGGTATACTGTAAAGTGTAGTGACTGTCCATTTTATTGGCAAGCTAATTGTTGTATTAACTGGAGCAAATTCATTCCAGTTTATTAAAAAAATGGTTACGAAGAAGTCAGTGTGATACACATATAGGTTCAATACCCCTATACCAAGGAGAGGAAATTCAACTAATTTGCTCTGTTTGAAAGTGTATGTATGTGTGTGTGACATAACCAGGCTTAGTTGTGATGCCTCCCTCCCCTCTGAGTCAAATGGCTTAACAATACTCGTTGCTTAGGTTCACATATGAAGTAAGGCAACTTGGGAAAAGTACCAGAGAGCTATTGGTATCCTTGGAACAATCAGTATCTGAAGGAGGGGAGGCAAGTGTTTTTTTAAATTAATTATTGGCTGCCCTCTGAATAGCATTTAGCTTTTCATGGAGAATATCAGGCACATTTCTAAAATTAAAATGCATTCTTTAAACTTAGGGCACCAGATCCCAAGAAAACCTTAGGCAAAAAAGGCCTTTGGTCCATTTGATCTAATTCCTGCAAGATACTCTTTACATCAAGCTGTTTCTTGTGTTATAATAATAATTACCCTTGCATTTGATATAGTGCTTTTCATGTCTTCCAGATGTCTCGAAGCACTTCTTTCCTCAGAGGATTCAATTCAATATCCTGGTCCTCACCTTCAAAGCCCTCCCCGATCCTGACCCCAGCTCGGGTCTAAAACATTGACTGTGCAACGCTGTGGGACATCCTCCCAACATGAAAGGCGCTATACAAATGTAATTTTGTTGTTGTTGTACAGGATTCCAACAACTTGTTGTTAGATGACTCCAGTATCCTGTCTTTAAACTATCATCCTGGTAAATCCACAGATTAACTATTTTCTGAGTGAAGATTATCCCAAGAAATGCTAGCAAAATTAAACTTTACAAATGACTTGTGTTTTGGTAATTACGAGTAACGATGGAAAGTTCTTTTCCTCTAAAAGAACTGAACAAATTATTTGCCAAGGTTTTGTGTTTAGATTCAAAACTGTTATTCCAAATATTACATCAATTCATTTTTAAACCTGTACATTATGAAAATTCAACTGAATGATTACTTTCAGTGATTAACACACTACAAGTGTTGTGTGTCTGAAACATTAATCATTAACTTGCAACATCACGTAAAAACACAGTTGAATGCATTTATATCGAAAAAACAATTTGCAACAGTGCCAGGCACTTCATTCTTTAATTGTTTTGGCTCAACAGTGTCCAAACAGTTAAAATAATTTCATTACTCTACTACCAATATACTGTGTGAGATATGAGTGTGATTCCAGTCTTATCTGGGAGCCAGCAGTGTGTATTGTTTATGGACAGATTGCTCTTGCACCAGATACAGGGATTCTTATTTATTTACAAAGGATATGTAAATACAGTCTGCAATACTATCTGGTGCCAAAGCTGCCATTGTTCAACAGTGCCAGGGAATAATGTCTGCAATCAGAGACTTTATAAACTTTAGTGAACTGCCCTTTGAGAAAATGTATTGCCTGTCCTGCTAATTAATCAAATTTAGTTTGAAAGATTGCCATGGTGCTTGGTTCTGTCAATTGTTGTTACGGTACTTTTCCTTTTATATAGAACCATAATACTTTGGGCATTGCACCAATTATGTTTCAATTATTATTAAATTATAGTTAGAAGTTTTTCAAGTACTCAATCAGTGCATGGCAGTCATTTGGATTTACAATCTTAATCTCACAAAAAAATAGTTTTTAAATGCAGCTTAATCTAAGATCAAAACTGATTTAATATTGCTCACTTTTTTGCAAGTAGATACGTTTTTCACAATAGGCTAGCAATAAAGTATTTATTGGTTCAGTGTTTTTAATGGTAGTGTTTTTCACTGTAGTTTAGTGGTTAGAACACCTAGCAAGAAAGAGAACCTGGGTTGGATTCTTGGGCAGGGCAAAATGTTTCCTTACATCAGGTGCTTCTGCAAACCTAGCATTAAGTAGGAACCCAGTTGTTGGTGGATTGGCTGATCATTTATCTGGGGGTAATAAAGAAAATGGTCACTTAAACCACGACTGTTTGTAGGACACTGCTGTGTGCAACTGGTTCACCATGTTAAGGCTGCAAAATACAGTCAATTCACTTTGCAGTATATTTTGTGAGACGCTTTGGGACATCTTGAAGATGTGATATCAAATGCAATATATCAAATGCAACGATTATTATTATCTATTTTATTCGTTGAAAATCTCAGAACTATCTTGGTAGGGATTTACAAGAATGATTTTCTATTGAAGTTCTTCCAACATGGAGTATGAGCAAACAGAAATTGCTTTTTTTAGTGGACATTGGGAATAGAAATGTAAACATTCACCAAGTCTGAGCCTGTAAAATCATCAAGTTTTGTGTTGTAAGAGTATTTTAAGACACTATATTTTAAGACACTAGAAATGTGGAAAATTCTTCAAACCAGTATTAATTTGGAAGCCAAGTTTCTGCAGGCCTTAACAAGAAATGGCTTTCATATTCAGGATGAATTCAAGAATTTTCCATATTTCTGCATAAACTTGTAAAATATAATTTTTTTTATAAGTTATTCTCACAAATGTACATTTCTGTCTGGCTACAGGTTTGTCAAATGCTCACTTTAGTCTACTTATATTTAAAGTGGCTAGCAATTTCATCTGAATGAAGTATCGCTCCTTCCTAGCATGTTGTAACACATACTGCTTCATTGCAGCTACAGTTGACAGGCCCAGGCAACAAAAATACAAAATTACATGTGTAAAGTGCCTTTCACATCAATTTGCAAAGACAATTTACAAAGCAGAATCTTGTTTCTGAATCTTTTACATAGCAACGAAATATCAGCAGTGTGACCAATTTTGTATTTTAATTATATTGAGGTTAACAAAGAACAACAATAACTTGCATTTATATAGCACCCTCCACGCCGGGCGGCGTCTCAGAGCGCTTCACAATGGCGGATCATAAGGCTGAGCCCGGGGGAGGGGGGAGCATCATACGTACGGTCAAAGAGCAAGGTTTTCAGGCGCAACTTGAAGATGGGAAAGGAGGGGGTGGGACAAAGGGGTTGAGAGAGGGAGTTCCAAAGTTTTGGGGCGTACTGGCTGAAACCATGGCCACTGATGGTGGAGTGGAGGATTCGGGGGACAAGGAGGAGGCTGGTCCCAGTAGAGCGGAGGGAGCGGGTACTGCTGTGAGGAGAAAGGTTAGAGATGTAAAGGGGTGCAGAGAAGTGGAGGGATTTAAACACATGAATGAGGTTTGTTAAGCTGATCAGATCTATCTGACAGGAAACTAATGAAGTCTGGTGAGGACCGGGGTAATCGGGGTACGAAGCTTGGTGCAGGTGAAAATGTGGGCGGCGGAGTTTTGTATTAACTGAATTTTATGGATGGAGGAGGAGGGGAAACCAGGAAGGGAGGAGTTAGAGGAGTCTAGCTGAGGGGTGACAAAGGCATGGACCAGCATTTCGCAGCTATTGGAGTGAAGTATTGATGGAGGCAGGCAATATGGTGGAGATGGACGAAAGCAGTGCTGATGAGGGACCGGATGTAGGGGAGGAAGAATAACTGGGTTTGGAACCTAACACTTAAATTGTGCATGGGTTCAGAGATAGGATTGAACAATAATGTTATCCTTCACAGGTGAGAGTTTTCATGACCCAGTTTGCACCCTTGTTGTTGAACTTTAACAAACCATTTACAGATACTAACCTTTTGCTCACTGACCTTCAAGTCCATGAACTTTGAAGTACTTTCAGTTTGTGAAGAGAAAGAGGAGAAGGATCAAGACTAACATTGTGTTTTGTTTATAGCAGCACAATAATTTGTAACCTCACCAGTATTCTGTATGTCATAAAGCTAGTAAATTAATGTTCTAGCCTTTGCCCTTCCAGTTTTTCTTAATATATAATTATTTCATTTTATACAGCACTTTTGATTTCTGGAGGATGTCTCAAATCACATCATAGGATTTACCAGTTACTGTGCATTATGTAGGGCTTGTGGTCATGTTTATGCATAGCACAGACCCACAAACAGCCATGAAGACAATGTATCTGGATAATTATTGGCTAGGATATTGGGGAAACTTCTCTCTTTGAATAGTGCCGTAAGATCTTTAACTGCTATCTGAACAGGCAGATGGTTCCTCGGTTTAGTGTCTCATATGAAGGACAACAACTCCAAAAATGAAGTGCTTTCCCAGCAGTGCATGGCAGGGTCAGCCTAGACCATATGAGTTTGAAGTCCCAACTTGGATTTTGAACCCATAATCTTTTGCTTGAGATTCAAGAGTGTTACCAACTGAACCAGGTTACCTAGTTGCTAAGATAATTTTTTAAACTTCACATCTAAGACCTGATGCAATTTTGTGCTTCTGCTGTTGCAGTACAGAAATTTATTGTAAAACAGGGGCTTTTTTACAATCATCAATATCGGATGTTTCAGGTTCAGTTAATGGCCTTAGCACAACATCAAATAGTGGCAATACAAGTGCTGGGATCATCAAAACACTGCAATGTGGAAACACTACTAAACACCTGAAATTTGTAAGAGTTGTCTTAAGCACACATGGGCTAGGGAGGGAAACATGTCAGTCACCGGTTCTTGCTTCTGAGCCCTACGATTCCATGCGGCCTCTTACACTATTTATTGTTTAAATTTAAAAATAAAGTGAATTATCTTAAATTGAAAGTTGGTTATCCACAGTTTTTTTTTAAAAAAAGGACTGGCTTCCAAAATTCGTACCCAATTTAAGAATTTCCCTTAATTCCACATTACAAATTTTAAGACAAAAGGTTTAGGGCAAGTTGAAATTTTGCTCTCCAGTGAAGTTGGCTACGGTGCCTCCATATCTGGATGTTGGGTGGAAATAAGATCGGCCTCTGTTGAGAGTGAATAGCCTACCAGAATTTAGTGTCTGGGATCACACATGAAAAATGAGTACAGTACTTGGCAAGGGCTGGATGATTAACATTGCCTGTGGATCCATCACCCAAAATAGGCAGTACTGTATCTTCAAAACCGAAAGAGAGGAGAATACTTGTAAAACAAGTCTTACAGATTTCAGACACTTAATAGTGTTTCCAAATTGCAGTGTTTTGTTGGTCCCAGCGCTTGGCATTAAATGTTGTTTGGCTTTGATGACAGAATATGGGGCCCAGAAAGTGAATAAAGTACATTATGAAGTGTAAAATTATCGCTGTATTTCAGCCTATCAGTTGCTTTTGGTGCTAAAAGTGCAATAAATTATTCAATTGAAAAATCCACAGAAAAACATAAAACTAAATCTCAATGAATAACTGAATAAAAAGTAGGAGAGCATTTTGATATGCTGAAGGTTTTGAATTTTAAATGAATTGAATTGAAACCCTATTGCCTGCTGTCACACATGAATTTAATGGTAGATAATGTACCAGGTAAAAGTTACAGTGAAGCTACAAACTTTGATGCAAACTTAATCCAATGCATAATATATCAGTGTGAGAGTTGAAGTCCAGTTGGAAAATAGATCTATTCAAACATTAATTTGATTGGAGTTGTACGTCTTCTTTCCACCAGCTGAATAATTTAAGTCAATTATTGGATTAGAGGGAGATCCAATTACTCAAGCAATGCTGTCGATCTTCAAAGCTTACAGTCTTACTCAAATATAGTTAGAATTTGCACTAAAGACCTAACCTTAATTTGTGCAATCAAAGATAGATATGGAAAGTAAAATATTACAGGTTATAAAGAAGGAGCGAGAAAATAAGTTTAAAAATATAACGAGCTGCCAACAAATAATAAAAAGATAGAACAGAGCTACAAGGACTCCAAAATGTATTATTGAGATACTGCTGTCTTGAGACCAAATGTCCTTTTTTCCTTTATGCTAACTATGGTCTCAGAGCATGGCGTCTGCTACATTAGCTATTGATCTATCGGATGGGTATCCATCATTTCCCTGTTTTTATATTGTAGATTGCAGTTTCCTTCAAGGTCACTCAAACCATCACTCATGGTTGACATCATACTTCACCAAGATCTGTCTGGTTACAGCCAAAGTGTTTTCCAAATGCTGCCAATTTATATTGAAACCCATGAGTCACTGTGTATTATATTACGGGCACAGAGTCAGATGTTTGACTGCAGTGCTCATGGGTCAGCACAGAATGTATACCAGAGAGGTAGTTATTGATTATTCATCTCAGAGCTGGAATGTATTCATCTCAAAGTTGGATACTTTTATCATCTGATTTATCCTGCAGTGAACCTGATATACAGTGCTTTTGATACTCGACTCTTGATCCACTACTGATATTGAGAAATCCCCCATTGACTTCCATACCCCTCTGCACTTTTGGTGGGTTAGTCACTTGCTATTTGTGTGTCATTCCCTTGGGTGACTAGAACCTTGCTCCAGTCCCTCCAATTTACCTTACAAGATCCCCAAATTGGCTTGGATGAAGAAGGCCCTTTAGACCATCTGATCTCATCCCTCAAGAATACACACCTTCTCATCCTCTCATCATAGCATCAAATTGCTTTATAAATTAGTCTGGTGTCTTGGAATGACACACCTATAGCAAATGCTTCTTGGCAACCTGTTTCAATTATTAATTACTCTCATGGTCTTTGTCCTGAAAAGCACAGGTGATTATGATTACGATTACCTTTTGGAATTCTAAACCTATCTCCTTTGATCCTACTGTCTTTCTAGACGAATATCCTAAAATATTGTTCTGGGTTTACTTTTGTAATCCCATTTAAAATGTTATTTCTGAGTCATCATTATCTCAAGACCACCACCTTTCATATCTTCCCGATATGAAAGATGCTCTATACATGTAATTTTGCTGCTGTTGTTGTTTAATATCCAAATCGACCCAATAAATTTTCCCTTAAATCTGAAATAAAATATTGTGAAGGTACTTATGTATTTTATCATATGGATACTTCAACTTAAAACTATAACTTTAAATTGTGGAAGATCTCAATCATTTATGCCAGATGAATGCATTTGGTGTCACACATTAGTGTCTCTTGGTGTAGCTGCAGTAGGTATCTGTTATGGTGGACATTCACTCACTCACTCACTCACTCACTCACTCACTCACTCACTCACTCACTCACTCACTCACTCACTCACTCACTCACTCACTCACTCACTCACTCACTCACTCACTCACTCACTCACTCACTCACTCACTCACTCACTCACTCACTCACTCACTCACTCACTCACTCACTCACTCACTCACTCACTCACTCACTCACTCACTCACTCACTCACTCACTCACTCACTCACTCACTCACTCACTCACTCACTCACTCACTCACTCACTCACTCACTCACTCACTCACTCACTCACTCACTCACTCACTCACTCACTCACTCACTCACTCACTCACTCACTCACTCACTCACTCACTCACTCACTCACTCACTCACTCACTCACTCACTCACTCACTCACTCACTCACTCACTCACTCACTCACTCACTCACTCACTCACTCACTCACTCACTCACTCACTCACTCACTCACTCACTCACTCACTCACTCACTCACTCACTCACTCACTCACTCACTCACTCACTCACTCACTCACTCACTCACTCACTCACTCACTCACTCACTCACTCACTCACTCACTCACTCACTCACTCACTCACTCACTCATTCATTCTGTTGTTGTGGTGGTGGTGGTGGTGGTGGTGGTGGTTGGTTGGGAGAGAGAGAGAAATGGTTGGGAGAGAGTGTAAACTGTGATGCTTCCTGTTGCATTACAGATACTTCAGATGCATCGATATAGGTATTAAGGAAGAAGATTTATATGAGTGGCATATTGTGTTATCATTCGCATTTTGGATTCTTGTAAGGGAATGCTTTCTAAAATTTTATACAATGTTTGATTTTTAAGACAATATGTAAGTGTATGAAGAGGGGAGAAAAAATCCTGACATCAGTTGTAATGTCTAAAGGAATGCACAGCAACCACAACTTTCACTTATATAAAGCATTTTACACAGGATAACATCTTGACACATCTTGACAGAGGGACAGAGGCATAGCTTTCCTGACAGTAGCTCCACTCACCACAAATAAATCATTTGGAAGCTTAAGTTATGGCATTTCTACTTGACTGAACCTCAAAGGGATAGCACAAGCAGACACACAGTCCAACGAGTAACTGATAAAACAGTTACCATGCTTGATCTTATCCAAAATCCAGAACAAGAGGCATATCTTAAAATTAGAGCTAGACCATTTAGGAGTGAAATCAGAAAGCATTTTTTACATGCAAAGTGTGGAGGAAATCTGGAACTCTGTCCCCCGAAAGACTGTGGATGCTGGAGCCAATAAAATGTTCAAAACTGAAGTGGATAATTTTTGTTAGGTAAGGGTATGAAGGGATATGGGACAAAGGCAGGTAATTAGAGTTGAGGTACAGATGATCTAATAGAATGGAAGAACAGGCTTGAGGGTCTAAATAGCCCACTACTGTTCCTATGTCCAAAAGGCTGAGAAGTCCTGCTGATGGAGTCTGTAGCATTAAGCAATGAGTGAAGGCATTCATTGCTGTATAATTGTTCAATATATTAATGTCTGCAGTTCTTTATTCAAGGTTATTGAGAAACAAATTCACTCTCATACTTTCAAATGATTTTTCATATTGTAAAACACATTAATAGCAAGGTTAGCAAAACAAATGAAGCAAATTGGAAATATGGCAACCATACTGTATTTCCTGCAGCATTGAACAATTGCTCATCACCTCATCAGATAGCAATGCCAATCATTTGGTCCTTTTTTTCAGATGAAAACTGGGTTAATAGAGCTTCACCCTGCTGCAAATCTAATATTCCATTTGAAAACACAATAGAAAGGCTTTCTGTAGCTAGTTATAGTTTAATGATGCCACTAGCTATAGTACAGTGAAAGATGCACAAAAATGCAATAAGATTGTTTTCCTGGTGCTGGTTGGAATGGTGTTTTACTTTGCATTTATATTAACGTTTAAATTACCTGATAGGAAGACTTCCTTAAATTTAGCATGCATTGAAGGTGAATAATCTATTATTTTTTACTGAATATTTTAGTAGGAATTTGACTAGTCTTTGATAGGCTTCTGATTTTTCAAAGAATATTTATTATTCTTATTCAAACTTTAATTTGGTGGATCTCATTGACCAATATCAGGACTGCAATCTTTTTTTGAAATGCTATCTTTATAGGTGTTGAATGATTAAAAAATGCTTTATGCATTGACAAGCAGCTATGAACCACATTACTCAGGACATAATGTTCATTTCACTGATGCTGATAAAACAAAATTACCTGTTCAATTAAGATTTGTACTTTTACTATTCCTCCGATACTTTAGCCTGTTTTCCAAAACATTTTTTTTGTAATGTCAGGAGAATTGCACTGATTGATGCTCTCAGCAATTTCCATTCAGGGTTTATTATTAAATGTGAAAACATTTACAAATTAGGTTCTATGTTCAGCCAAGCATTCTACAAAGACTGAAGACAGCTTTTCTCTTTTTTTCTAGGGTGTCTACTAGATAGCATTCTACTTTCTAAGTCAACATGGTTGTGGGTTCAAGCCTCACAGTCTAGGCTGATACTCCAGGACTCTGTTGCAATTTTGTTGTTGTTGTTGCATTGTTGGAGGTACTATTTCTGGATGACACATTAATCCGAAGTCCTGTCTACCTTTTCAGGTGGACATTAAAGATTCCACAGCGCTATTCAAAAAAAAAGAGATGGGGTTTCTCCTGGTGTAATGGCCAACAATCACCAGGATATAATTGATCATTCACTCTGTGGCTGTTTGTGGGATATCGCTAATTGCAAATTTGCTGCTATGTTCACTTACAAAAATGCAGTCACTGTACTTACGTTAATCCTAGTGAAATATCAAATGCAAGATTTTTTTTAAATGACTGTGTTTTGTGAGGTTGATTAATTCTTTTTCATGAATCTCTCTTCTTTGAAGATGGGTTATTAATGTCCCTTAAATTAATTTGTTTAGACTTAAGGGTTGCATGTAATTATACTTTTCTGTGGATACCAAAATGTCTAGAGTTTATTGAATAGTAGTGATTACTGTAATTCCTCGAAGATGTGTGCAGTCTCCTACGTTGAAACAAAAATGTTTTTTTTTGCATCTTAGTGTTAATTAGAAATGTGACATCAGATTCTTTGAATTTAAATGAAGAAGCCACTGTCTTCCTTGTTGCTGATGTATTGTATGTTTGTCTCCAAAAGCAAACTCACCTTTGCAGACATTTTAAAAGAGAAAAATGGATTTCTGCCTAATTTAGCAGAAGGCTTTTCAGAGTCAATTCTCCCAATGCCTATGCACAGAGGAAACAACAACACTAAATTATATTCATGTAGTGCCTTTCACATCAGGAGGATATACCAAGGCACTGGAATGTCTCTGATTTTGAACCGAGCTGGGGATTGGGATCAGGAGGGGTGGAGGGCAGGAAAGGTAGGGGTTGAATGGTCACCAAAAGTTGAAAAGGAGGGTCTTGAGGTGTACTATGAAGGAGGCAAAGGAGGGAGCTAGGCCAAGGAACTGTGGGATGGAGTTCCAAAGGATGGGGGCAGAAAGGCTGAAGGCCCAATCGCTGATGGTGGGGCGGATCGGGTGGGAGACATGAAATCTGCTGAGGGGAGGGTGCAGATAAGTCTATGTGGAGGTCAGGGAGGTAGGGAGGAGCAATGGAGTGTAGGGTTTTGAAGACAAATACCAGTTTTGGAGTGAAAATTGTCCATGCCAGAGCAACTGGACCCATTGACACCTGAAATTCAACCTTTTCCTTGGTTCTGTTGCAGAACTACTTGGGTAGTGAAAATTGTGCATATGTGCAACTAGATTTGATGACATCTTTAATCCACCCAAGGACATACCTGAGACTTACCTATGGGAGATGTTAACTGTGCTGAGTAAGTTTCAGAACCAGTACTTTTCTTTTTGCAAACTTTCTCGACATAGAATCTCACTGTAAACAAAATTTCAGTCGGAGGCAAGTTGCAGTTCATGAATATAACTATCCCTTGGGTGTCAGAGGAAAGTAGACAACTACGTGAAAAATTAAGATTTGAGATGATATGAGGATAAGGCAGGACAGTGCAATTGAATGAACAGCTTGCTCTGAGAGCTGATGCTGTGCCAAATGATATCACTTCAGGAGAATTTCTGACACCACTGCAAGGCATATGTTGTAACGCAGAGTGATTTTGTGTATTTTGTGGATGAAATAATGTATTTTCAATCTCATTGTGTTAAGTTAAAGCAATAGCAAAATATCAGATGCACAATACCATTATACTTCTTAAGATAAGATAAACCAGGTTACGACAATAGTTTGCATTTATATATTGCCCATCGCACAAGACAGCATCTTGGAGGTTAGAATATAACAGGAATTATATCATCAAATAAAATATTGAAAGACTAACAGGAAGGGGTGATTGCAATAAACAACACTCTTCAGTATAAACTGTTAAAATGAACTTGTGTTTAATTAATTGTGTTACTGAACATTAGTTTTGCACTTTGTGTCCCATAAATCTGTGCACAGAAAATATAAATGCATCAGCATCGGATGTGTCTTGGAAACTACATAATTTTCACTGTTATTTACAAGAGCATATAGGAAGCTGTCTTCCTAACTGTTGCGTTAACTATATCATCTGGGGTCTAACAAGTGGTGATTGTTAAAACTAGCAAACTATATTTGTTGTGTGTTTATAACGACAATTTTTTGTTACTTTTCATTTGAAATGCAGAACAATGTGATCAGTGTGTGATAGAACCCATCCTTTAAAAAAACCCACTCATATAAATGTACAAGCAGCATTAACTCCCTCAATCCCAATTAAATTTTCATGCATATATGCAATGTGTCAGATGCCCATTTAACCAAAAATACAGTCCACTCCAATTATTCCGTAGACTCGTGAAATTATTACTTACTTGTTCCATGGTTTGATTGGAAAGTATGTAACGACATTATAATTACAGTGCTATTCACTTGTCATTTCCATGAGAGGAGTTTGGTTAAGTAGTTTGCATAATTATTTTACTTACGTTATACACAAGCATGAAGCATAGTTTAACACTCCAAATGCAATTACATTCAGACTGACGGTGTGTTTGTAGTGGGTTTGAAAATGGTGGTAGGGTTTTGCTAAACCCACCCCCAAATGGAAATACCATAAATATGACTTTATCAACAGGCCTCAATGATCTGTCAACATCACTGCTAATTCACAGTTAATATTTTAACCCCGATATTCTAGCTCTCCTAGGTATTACCACCACATGAAAGGCACCATATAATTGCAAGTTATTGTTGCTCTGATTCATATATGCTAAGGTGGATATTGTTGTTGTTGGCACATGTTTTTAGGAAGTTCCTAGCAAGTGGCCTGTTTTGCTGGTGGTAATTATAAGGGAGTAAATCAGTTTATTTCTATTTTAATTTATTTTGTTTGTGCTTGTCTGATTTTCTTCACTTGCACGAAGTGCGGAGCTAGTCACCAGAGTCTTCCATCTTCCTAACAGCCTGCAAGACTGTCTGATTATTACATCCAAAATAAGCATTTCCTTGTCAGTCTAGAGCACATCTGTCCAAAGCAATTAGCTTCCTGGGTTTTAAAGTTTTAAATCTAAACTTGACCTGTAAATTGATCCAAATTGTCATCCCTTAGCAAAGGGCTACATTCTATTTAATTTTAGTTATAACCTTGGCAGTTATCAATGTCATGAACTCAATCAGTGGTCACAATTGTGTGAAATGAAAAGGCAAAGATCGAGTTTGAATAATTAATTCCCACTGGTAACCCTGCTAGCCTCAAACGGCTTTTACTCCCGTTCTCACCCGGTTACCTGTGGGATACCCCAGGGATCCATCCTTGGCCCCCTCCTCTTCCTCATCTATATGCTCCCTCTTGGGGATGTCATCCGTAGACATGGGGCACACTTCCACATGTACGCGGATGACATCCAACTCTATTTCTTTACTTCATGACCCCAAGTCCCCTGATGTTCTGTCAGCCTGCCTGTCAGACATCAGGAGCTGGATGAGCGCAAATTTCTTGCAGCTGAATGTTGACAAGACGGAGGCCATACTCTTTGGCTCTCGTCAACATCTCCATTCACATGACTCTCACCTCCGCCACCTCCCCGGCCTGCCCTTAAAACTCTCTGAACTTGTGCGCAACCTTGGCCTCAGGTTCGACCCCCAACTGTCCTTCCTCTCTCACATCCGGTCCCTCACCAGCACCACCTTCTACCACGTCCGACAGATCAACCGTCTCCAGCAATAACTCACCCCAAAAGCCGCTGAAACCTTGGTCCATGCTTTTGTCACCTCTTGGCTGGACTATTGCAATGCCCTCCTTGCCGGTCTCCCCTCCACCACAATTCACAAAATCCAGCTTATCCAAAACACTGCCGCCCGCATAATGACCCGCTCTAAGCTTCGCTCCCCCATTACCCCAGTCCTTGCCAGACTTCACTGGCTCCCTATCCCAGAGAGGATCGACTTCAAAATCCTCACCCTTGTTTTCACATCCCTCCATTCCTCTGCACTCCCCTACCTCTCTGATCTCTCTCCCCAAACCAGCACCTGCTGCCTTCGCTCCACCAGGTCTGGCCTCTTCCATGTCCCCCGAATCTTCCGCTCCACCCTCGGCGGCCGTGCCTTCAACCATTATGCCCCAAGGCTCTGAAACTCCCTTCCTCACCGCCTCGCCTCCGAGGTCAGTTTCAGGTCACAGCTGAAGACCTTTCTCTTCGACCGCGTCTTTGGTCACCTTTTTACCCCTGTCCCTGTCTTGGTCCCGGGATCCGATACTGTGAAGCACTCTGAGACGCAGTCCAGCATGGAGGGCACTATATAAATCAAAATTGTTGTTGTTGTTGGTAGCACTCTCGCCAATGAATTCGGAGTTTATAGATTTAAACCCCACTTTGGAACATTGAGCTCACAGCCTGGCTGACACCCTATGCAGGGCTGGAGATATATGTTAGATGTACACTGAGGATCCCATGACACTATTCAAAAAGCAAGGCGGTTTCTCCCTGAGCCCTGACCAAAAATCTCCCAACATAAAACTGGTTCTCATTTCATGGCTGTTTGAGGGACATTGCTGTGCATAAATTGGCTACCACATTTGCCTACAAATATAAAGGTAATATAGTCATTATATTTCACAATAAAAACCTATGAAGCACTTCGATGACATGGTAAACCGCTATATCAAATGCAAGGATTATTATTATGAAATTAACTAAAACGGTAGTCAAACGAGTTGATAGATTAAAACTAGGCATTATTCTTGCTGATTGTGTGTGTCCATGGTCACCAGCACCAATCGCAGCTGATAAGATTATCAACCATGAATTTACCACATATATTTTTCATCCCAATAAATCCTTTTCTAATTGAGAAACCATGCTAACAGCACCAGCGAGATCAACTCATTTGCAGAGAGAATCAGAAAAGCTTTCTATACCTACTTAAATAAAACAATCGTAAAAGCTATAATAGTGGCAGCTAAGTTGTGAACTGAAGAATTGAAAACCTGCTATTACTTGACCATTCACAGCAAAACCTGTACAATCAATGTTCTGACAGTCTTTGGGATTGAACCAAGAAAGCTGGTAGTAGGGTATAATAATAATAATCCTTGAATTTGACATAGCACTTTATCACATCTTCTAGACGTCTCAAAGTGCTTCACAGAATATACTGTAAAGTGAATTGACTGTATATTTCTCTGGGCGAAAGGTTCACATTAATATTCAGAAGCTTTCCTTTTCTTTCAAATGCTAGTTAACCTATTTTGTATTTCCAACAGCCCAAAGCAGTAAAATGCATAATTGCTACACTTCACATCCATTCTTATTGAGATGCCCTCCAGATATGGAGGGTGCTATACATTAAACACGAGGACTATTAATAATAATAATTGCATTTGATATGGTGCCTTGTCGCATTGTCGAGACAGTTCTTCTTATGTGTTCATAAAGTACTGTATTTCAAATATCTCTCAAAACCTTTTAGTTGAATGTAAAGCATAGACTCTGATAGCTTTTCTTTGTTTCAAAAATAAATTTACTTGAAATAAATTAGAATCTTGTTGAATCCATTTATCATAGAATGTAATTTATATTTTAATCAGTTAGCGTTGCAAATATCTCAATCAGTGCATTGCAGGTCACTGATTAAGTAATCTTTGTATTCCCCTCTTCTTACCTTCCCCTCCCCTCATCTAGGATTCCCAGACAGCTCTGTGACGCGCTTCAAGATTTGCTCTTAACATGAAAACCCTACACCTGTGTAAATGTAAAATTGTAATTGCTGAGAAAGACCAATCAACTTTTTATTATCAAACGTTCAAATGAATTAAAAGCAACTATGCCACAGGTAGACTCTGGGTAAATGCCATTAGCTTGCACAGACATGATGGGCCGAAGAGCCTCCTCTTGTGCTGTATAATTCTATGATTATAATTGTGCATTAAAGGTTTTTCACTAAAACCCCCATAATTACTGCCACTATTTCTCTAGTTACTTCAACTAATAATTCTTGCATTTGATATAGCACCTTTGAGACACTCAAAGTGCTTTGCGGAATATACTGTATATTTTGTGAGTGCTCTTTCTAGTCCAAGATCATTCTGAAGACCAGGGACACTCCCACATTACTTTTCTCCAGTACTAATCACTTCCTCCATTCCCCTCCCGGCCCCCTCCATCCTCATCTCTAATCTCAGATATGAAGAGGCCTTTGATGTCCACATGAGCACAATCAATACAATTTGCTTGCCCATGCTTTCCTTCTCTCTTCCCTTCATTCCTATGACCTTCCTCACTGCTCCACCTGCACACTTTTGATCCTATTTCTCCTTCTATCCAGTGAGTCATCCCTTGACAGTCATCAGTGAAATACTTTTATCTGTCACAGGGCCCCCTCTGCCTCCTTGGCCTCCTCGATCTCTCTGCTGCATTTTACGATGTTGATCACTTCATCCTCTTCAATTGCTCCTCCTGCCTCATTGGGTGTCAGCCTGCTCAGTTGGTAGCACACTTTCCTCTGAGTCAGAAGGCTGTGGTACTAGTAACCTATAAAACTCCCTACCTCTACCCCTCCATCTAGCCCCCTTTCTATCTGTCTTTGATTTCTACTTCTTGGACAGTGCTGTGGTGGCCTCTTCCTTCGTTACATACCATCTCTCCATCTTCGTGAAGCACTCTGAGACGTTATCATAAGTGAATAGTTGTATATTCAGCACCTGCTAATTATCAATTGGATCCATCACAGTCATTTACAGCAGAGCAAATTGTAAAAAAAATTACAAGCATAAAATTACATTTTAAGTGGAAAACAAGCATACAAAACGTCATCACTATTGCAAATTAGTTATATGGAAGTAGTTGGCAATCAAAGTGTCCCTGATTTGTGTAGCTAGTGATGATTTTGTAATTTCACACTTTGCATGCTTTTCGATTTTTTGTTACCGGATGACATGATTATGAAGGGTATTTCAAAGAAGTCAAAATGACTGAGTCTATGTCATTCTTTTATAGGATCTCAAGATTATGGTGAACGTTAATTCTGTGAATCTTCACTCACTCTGCAATCTGCAGTCTTGCAAACCCTATGCTTTGGTGGCACCTAAATACCACTCACCCTCTCCCATATCTTTCAGCTGTAGTGATATCCTGCACTGCAGCCTTTTGCCTGGCTTCACAATAAACAAAACTTTTTTAACAACAGTATTAACAGCATAAAATAGCTTACATGAGGAAAAAGGGAATAGAGGGGTGTGGGATATGGAATCAGCAGGGTTGAAGTCTGTTACAGAGAATAAACACTTACATGGATTGGTTGAGCTGAATGGTCTGTTTTTGTGCGGTAAAGTTTTATGTAATGCTATGTAAAATCTATCAGTAAAGAAAAATTATAATTTAACCCCTTGGGAATTAATTACAAATGAATAATGTCAGTCTATTTTGGGTTTGTTTTTCCTGGGCCTGGGTTTATTTGTAACCTTGACTCGAAAGTGCACATTGTGTGCAATCAATACAGAATGAGGCATATGCTTCAGGAATATTTAATATGTTTTCTGTATAGGCTGTTCCACTGTGAACAGCTGGGCCTAAACTATAAATGAAAATTCTAGCATTTAGTATAGCGCCTTATCACTTCTTTGAGATGTTACAAAGCGCTTCACGGAAGCGTATTGAGTGCATATTTTGTTGGCGAAATGCAGCAGTCAATTGAGCACAGCAGTATCCCACAAATGTTGTGCACTGAATGACCAAATCACCATTATTTATGTTATTATTCTTGAATATTACCCCCGGAAAAGCTAATTGACAAACAACCAGGTTCCTACTTCACTGCTAGGTAAACAGAGATGGGTGGAGTAAGGAAACTTACCCAAAGTTTTCTCCTGCCAGGAATCAAACCCAGGTCCTCTCACCAAATTGATTCATGTTGAGAGCAAAATCCTGTAAATTGCCTGCGTTAAAAATAAAAAGCACATCTTGGAAATGTTGCCTTCACCAAGTTCGAATCCTGCTACAATCTTTAACGTTTTATATATAGATGAGTATATTATTTGGAAATATTGCTATTAATTTTTGTTGCAACATAAATAAGTAAAAATGTGACATGTTTATAGACATGTTTACAATGTGATCCAGCTATTTACAGTGGAACAACTTCACTATGAAATGCTTTAGGATATCCTCCTGACATTAAAGGTATTGTACCAAATGTAAGGAACAATTTGTATAAATTGATAGCTAGTTTATTTATTATAAATATTAGGTCAGGTAACAATGGCATTGCATTTAGTTTTGATTGTGTAGAATGTTGTATCTTTATTGTACTTCTGGTTGGTAAGCACACAGGTAATTACAGGTAAATACATTCATTTTAAGGAATAGGCTCTCAATGTTGAGGTTGCAGAGAAAATTGTGACTTTTATATTGTGTGTGAAACTGTGCAATTTAATAAACCATTTGCTTAAAAAAAAAGCTTGCAATGCTGAAAGCTGATCAAGCCTGTCTTGTGATTGGCGTTGTGATTTCTGATCTCTTGTCTTCTTGGGACCTTTCTTGGCTGAAAACCAGTTTAAAAGCAAAACATTGGTTGCATTGGCACATTGGTAGCTGTTACCTTAGGGGACTCCAAATACTGCCTTTTCAATATTATCTATATTGAACAAAATGACCACATTGCTTAAACATCAAATAGCTTCATGATGCTGAACTCTTTTGACTGATGAACTGAGCAAGTCTGGTTTTTCAATTCAATTTAAAATGACAGAGACCTTCAGAACATGCACGTTTATCCTAAAGAGTTAACATCAACCTGAGCTTTGCCAGTACACCATGAAGCATCTCTCAGATGCCATGATTTATCTTCAAATGTGGGCATCAAAGGATGTGGACTTCAAGCTTAACTATTGTATCACGATCAGGGAGAGGAGTAGGTGGGTGGGGATATGTTCACATCCATTGGGAATCTTTAGTTATCAAGTGATAGTGATAATAATCCTTACATTTGTTATAGGATCTTTCACATTAGGAGGATGCCCCAAATCACTTCACAGCAAATACTGAAATAACTGTTTTTGAAGGCAAATGGGCAGCCAATTTGCACACAGCAACATAATAATAATAATAATAATCCTCGCATTTGATATATCACTTTATCACTTTGTCGAGATCTTTGAAAGTGCTTTGTAGGACATTCTGCAAAGTGGATTGAATGTGTGTGTATCCCACAAACAGCCATGAATTAAATCATCAAATTTATTTGGGGGATTGTTTGCCAGGATGCTGGAAGACGCACGCTACACTTTTTGAATTCTGCCACGGAATCTTTAACATCTGCTTGAAAGGGCAACAGACACAAATGGGACCTTGGTTTAACACTCGTCTGACAAGACTGCACCTCAAACAATGGAGCAATCTCAATACCTGCACTGGAGCATCAGCCTGGACTATGTGAGTTCCAAGTTCTGACATGGCACCATACTGCGGTGTTCATAATGTATTTGCGAGTGAACAGTTACTAATTAGCACATCATGATATCCTATATCTCAACTAAGTAAGCACAGAGTGGTGGGTCAAACCTGCTCAGTTTGGAGTTGGGGCATTTATTGAGCCTTCTCCTGTGCAGGACTAACACAACATTCTAGCATGTGCTGATTGTGATCTTGTAAAGTCCTGTAGCGCAGTGGTTAGCACACGCACACGCCCTACAAGCGAAACACTTGGGTTCAATTCCAGCTTTGGGCAAGTTTCCATACTCCACATGCCCAATAATAATCTCTCCCCCCAAAAAATGAATTGGACATTTCAATTTATGACTGTTTGTGGGACACTGCTGTGTGCAATTGGCTGCCATGTTTTGCCCACATATATATAGTCAATTCACTTTACAGTATATTGTGTGAAGCACTCTGAGAGGTCTAGAAGACATGGAAAGCGTATATCAAATGCAAGGATTATTATTATTGTTATTATCTTTGCATTCAGTCTTACCAACAAAAAATCAGTTTGTAAAGATGACTGTTTGCGATTGGTATATG
This sequence comes from Hydrolagus colliei, assembly GCA_035084275.1. Taxonomy (NCBI): domain Eukaryota; kingdom Metazoa; phylum Chordata; class Chondrichthyes; order Chimaeriformes; family Chimaeridae; genus Hydrolagus; species Hydrolagus colliei. The sequence goes on along the minus strand of CM068742.1, from coordinate 59,510,791 downwards.
ATGGACATTAATGACAGGGAAGACTACATATCCTGTAAAAACTGTTCTTGTTCATTGTTTTCTGGTTGTCAAATATATGGTAGCAATTAGCAACATTCTGCAGTGTTTGAAGACAGCACATCCAGCTCAGGAACACTCAACATGTGAGCGTCATTAACTGTAACAAAACACTGATTTCAGATTACAGTATTTAGGTGCAAGTTCTGTAAAGGGCAAAAAATATTGACAGATGTGCCTTCGCCATCAGGAAGCTAAATGGAACATTGCCAAGCCTCTGATAACCAGATTAATGATCTGAAGACAGTTTAGTCACAGCGATAGAAAATACAGTAATAAATTGATTGCTTTAGTGAAATTGCAGTGGTTATGGAGCTCATGGGATTTGGGGAGAAATTAAAATATGGAGAAATTGTTTTCCACCTAAACAAAGGAGATTATAAAATGAACTGTATTAACCAGAATTGGGACTCTGTTGGAAGCTAGTGTGAAACGTATGTAGCCTGTTTTTAAACCTGATGGGTATTGTTAAAGCAGCAGATGTAAACATGAGGATTTAGATATCTACACCGGGAACCATCTCTGAATGAGATCTCAGATGTCTGAAATGCAAATTTTGTGGCATCATTTTCTGGCCTACCATGAACATCTCCACAACATCAACAAGTTGGCATTAATATAGCAATTGTCTTACAATATAAAGTTTCAGAATACTTTAAAAGATGGCAATGCATGCTAAGCAAGAGAGGGGGAGGGGAAAAGTGGCCGTAGATGCAGACAAAGAAGTAGATTTAAGCCTGGATTTAATGAAAGAGAGTGAAGGGATGAGGTGATGGAGGGAGTTTCAGAGGTTAGAGGTGTAATAGCTGAAAGTTTGATTATCTTCGGTGGTGCAGAGGTCGGAAAGCACGAGTTAACTGGCTGGATGGGGTCAAGCAGAAATGTGGGCAGGAGAAATTTGCAGAGATGGGAGGTGTTAGGGCATGAAGAAATTTATAAGTGAAGGTGAGGACCTTAAAATCAATCGATTTGGAGATGGTGGCAATGGGGTGGTGATCCAGTGGTGATGAAAGTGAAATGAACCTCAGCAGAAAATAGCGAAAGGCCTCTCACTGCTAGCACAATTAGTTACCTCGACGGATAGTTTCCAGTCACTGAAAACATTTTGTGGGATACAAGATGCCAACTGGAGTAGAGTAACTAACTCCAGACTAATATGTTAAAATACGCCAATGCAGCAGGACACGAGGGCACAGAGTATGAAGACATTTCTTTTTAAACATAGACCCGCTGGAAGTATTTAGTTATGCAGAGGTTAATTGACAGCAGAAACAGGTTACCAGAAAGGATGGAGGTGGCTAGCACTCTGCAGCCAGTCAAGAAGTATCTTAATGGAAGAAGACAAGGTGGATATTCTGAAAGAAAGAGATCAAATGGGTTTACAGGCCTTCTCGATCCTTATGTATGCAATATTAAAATGCCTGAAGCTGCAGTAGCCCCTCCTGGCTCGTGTTGTATATATTGCTTCTGCTTGGAGGCTGCTCAGATTGAAATTCCAACAGTCCTTCACTGCAGTAAGAATTCTATTTGACATGTTCAACAATTCTGAATGATTTAACTAATGAACAGAATCTCTACCAGGATAATTCTGTCTAATATGGCCTAACAGCATATAGAATTGCTTGGTTTGAAGGTATGTGTACCATATTTGTATACTACATGTAGATAAGGGTCTAGTGACCAGAATTAATCTGATGCACAGTTCTCTGAACCTGTCATCATTGAATCGCACATATCATTTCACATTGATTTACTAACATGTTTTGAATGACTCTATTTCTGGTTCCCAAAGATTTCAGCTTGTATTGGCTCCTCTTTCAAGATCTTTGTTTTGCAACTTCCATGTTTTGTTTTTCTGCAATTATGCTATGCTTCAAGAATAGCCCAAGCTGCCAGTTCACACATTTGATGTATTTTATACTGATAATCTGCTTATTTACTTATTTATATACTTATTACTTATTACTGATTATTAATTCCCAAAACTGTGTGTCCTAATGCTCAGAGTTATCTAGGTCATTGTCAGATATTAGATGGTTTGATATAATTTAATAATAATAATAATCCTTGCATTAGATATAGTGCTTTTCACATCTTAATTTAAACACTTGGCTTTGTGTTAATTAAGGCCTATAAAGCAGATAATAATAAACAACTGGAATGTAAAAGGCTATGAAGTTAAAAGCCAGGCCTTTTTATGAAGTGGTTGTCACTAGGTAACTGTTCCATGGAGGATGTGATGTTAAAATGGTCACTATAGGTACTGTAATGCATAATTTTGTGTGTCCCACTAATGGCTTTCTTGCATTCGGCAGCTTGATTGATTTCTCCCATTAGCTGTGATATCAGACATTAGCATTTTGAATCAAACATTTGGAAAATAAATTGTAATTCAATCATTTTGATACACATTATTCGGTAAATATATTTGCAAATGTCTACTTCTTTATATGCCTTATTGATAAAAGCTTCAATTAGCTGTGTGAACTTTAATTTTCAGTTTTGATGGCCCATTGTTAATATCTTTAAAATGATTTATGAAATAGAATGCACACAGGTAGACCTTGTGTATCTTGTTGAAATAATTATGCAGAGGTATTTTGCTTTGAAATTCATAGATGGTCTGCTTAAATATATCATATCTTCCCATTAGTTGATATTAAAGGATGTAACTTTATCAGCAGCACAAAACTGCTCTGCTGAAAAATCCATGAAATATTTTACTGCAAGTTTTTAACCATCATTGGGAGGGGCTGTACTTTTTTTTAATCATTTACATGTATCTGAATAGCAAACTATGCCATCCTCCTCCACCGCCTCTCATCCCTCATCCATCTTCATGGTTCTGTACTGACATGGTTTGAGTCCTACTTAACCGACCGCCTCCAATTCATCTCGGCAAATTGTTTCTCCTCCCACCCCCGCCCAGTCATCTGGGGTAACCTCAGGGCTCCATCCTTGGCTCTCTTTGTTTCCATGTCTATATGCTTCCTCTGGGTGATATCATCTGCAGACATGGTGTAAACTTCCACATGAATGCGGTGACACACATATCTATGTTGCCTCCTCCAGTAGCAACTTCAGGTCTGCCATTATTCTATCAGTTTGTCTGGCAGACATCAAGTCATGGATGGCCAAGCTCCACTGGCTTCCCATCACTGAATGGATCGACTCCAAGATCCTCACATTTGTGTTCAAATCAATTTACACTCTGGCATTTCCTTACCTCTCTGATCTCCTTATTCCCCAATCCACCACCTGCTGCCTCCGCTTGACTGGCACTATCCTCCTGCTTACTCCTCACTCTCTCCGCCCCACCATAGGAGGTCGCGGTTTCAGCCACCACTCCCTGAAATTCTGGAACGTTCCCCTCAATCCCTCTGTCTTGCCCCTTCTCTCCCCTTTTTCAAGTACCACCTGAAAACCTTCCTCTTCCACTGTCGGCTGAAGAGGAAGGTGTCGGCGGCCACCTCCCGACCCCCCACTCACACTGCACCACAGCTTGGAGTCAGTGTTAAGCGCTCTGAGATGCTACCTGCATGAAGAGCGATACACAAGTTAGTATAATAATGATAATAATCATTGCATTTGATATAGCGCTTTTTATGTCTTCTAGATGTCTCAAAGCACTTCACAAAATATACTGTAAAGTGAATTGACTGTATGTTTGTGGGAGAAATGCTGCAGCCAATTGCACACAGCAGTGTCCCACAAACAGATTTGGATTGAAATGAACATTTTTTGAGGGATTATTATTAGGTGTGTGGAGTAAGGAAACTTATCCAAGGTTTTGCCCTGCCTGGATTCGAACACAAGCGAGTGGTTAGAGCACTCACTTGTAAGGCGAGTGCTCTAACCACTGAGCTACAATTCTCACTCCATAGAAATGTGGTATTGTTGTATGTAACAGAGAGAAAGACTCTTTGATCGACAAACCATCCTGTGCAGCAGATTATTCCTTTTGGGGGGATTTTTTCCCCCCAAAAAGCTGAACAACCTTTGTGGTCAAAATTGTGGCATTCCTAAATTAATTTGGTTCCTTATTTAAGCAACACCCTTAAAATGTGTCTTGACTTTGAGTGACATTGCAAGCTTTTATGAGAAATCTTGATGCACACACGAGAGGGTAGAAGTGAAGAGAGGGATATAAGTGAGGGGAATAGGTGGGGGTATGATGGCAAAGTATAAACTTAAGCATGGACAATGGGGAAGTGGCTGTTTCCACACCATATCACTGAATGTAACTCTATGTACCCTCATCTGAAAAGCCCTCCACTGTCATCTTGGATTCCGGTTTAGAGAGGATCATTTTTGAATGACAAAAGCTTTTCAGGTCTTATTCGAGGTTACTTTTGAGTCAGATTGAGTTGAGATAGGCCAGTATTCCCCAATAAAGGTTCAGAAAACCAGGAATGCTGTTTTAAGCATTTGAAAATTATCTCCTGCTTTGGGAGAATCCAAGATGACTGCAGATTTAACTCCAATGTTATTTTAGTAACAGGTGGTGACACCCATAACACAGAGCTCTCTGGAATGGTACTGCTTCCTGCCCCAGAACCCTTTACCATCAATTGTGACTATTTACCTTCCAGTTCCAAATATTTTTTTCAATGATTCTGGGGTAGGGAAGAAGGTGAGCTGGGTTCACAATCTTGTGCTCAAGGATAGAAGCTTATATCAGGTGCGAACACAAATTCAGTTCAACTGTATTGCTCCCCATGGTTGACTTGACCGGCAATTCACGTTATCCTGCCTCACAAGTGAACACTGGACAATTGAATGAGCATCTAGATTAGGGTACATCAGGAAAAGAGTCAGTGCCATCAGGAGAAGAGGGAGAATATGGGGTAGAGGATATATGGAGCCGAGTGCTGGAGTGAACACTGGCTGCAGAGCTTTGGATGAGTTCATGTACATTTTCCAAAGGGATGTTTGATCCAATCAAGCCAGAGAATGTATGCAGTTAAAATGCAGCCATTATTAATGCTTGACAGTGTGATCTGTTTGATGTTCCATGCTTTTGAGGTGCTTCAAAAAGCTGTATAAATCTTGAGATCGTAAACTCTACCTGCAGTTAGCGACAAAGAGCTATGGTTAGCATACATAAAGGTAGGTTTTTGTGACTGAAGCTTTTTCTGGATGATAAAAACTGTTTTAGATATGTCTATGGTTTTCTGTGTGCTGCACCATCACTGGGAGTGCCACTGCTCTCAGAAAAATAACAGAAGATCTGTTCATTAAAGCCATGTACTGGTCATGTCAAATAATCTCAAAGCTATTAGTGAAACAGAGGGTCTAATTAGTTAATATGTCAAAAAAGAAAAAGGTTTTTGCTCTTGTAATTCATATTTAATTGATTTTCCGAAAAGTAATTTCAAGATTGAACAGCTTCTATGTTATAATCTATCAGTTTCATTTAATGTCAGTGCTATAGGTCTCATTTCACAGCACACTAATAATACGCCATGTTTGTTTTTCATCTGGTTGTTTGTCACTTACTTTGGCGAGAGACATCTAAGACATCGCTACCTCACTCACCCTGTCTTGGGTACAGAAGCCGCCTCTGCTCATACCCACTTAGAAGTTGGATAACTTTAGCTTTGACTCAAGAGAGATGAATTTAGCTTAACACCCTGGCAGGCCACCAGCAGCACTAGCACACTGCAATCGCTGCAGCCCCACCTGCCGCAATATTGCCAGCCAATCATTCAAAAAACAAATTGCTTCTCCCAGAAACATGCTGCCCTAGGCAGCTGCATTGTTTGTTTATAACTAGAACGCCCACTGCTTGCAAATCTGATGGCCCTTTCATATCACATGATTTGGGGATATTGAGCAATTCGATTCACCTCACCCCAATAGGGTTTATTGTCCTAGAACCTCCTATTATCAAATAATACTAAGGGCATATTGACCTATATACCGGGTAAGGTAAGGAGGGATTTTACAAGCATTAGACAGAGGTGGAGAGGGGAGGAGAAGGAGGAGGTGGATTACCCCGGCATTATTGAAAGGTGGAAGGGGATTAGTGTGAAAATAAGACCAGATGACCAGGGGACAGAGTTGCCTGATTTCTGCAGTCGGAGAGTGTAAAAAGGCTATTAGATTTACCATCCAAAGAGAGTTAAATCTCAGCTATGCCTCACTGAGGTAAAGACAGCAGAGGAGGGACAGAGACAGATAGGTTTATCGAATGGGAAACAGACACAGTTTGTTGTCTTGGAACTGTGAGTGGAGGTGGGTAGCACTGACAGAAAGTCAAACTCATAGATTACAACATAAGAGCTGTTCAATTCCGAAATTACTTTTCCTAAAGATAAATTAAACATGAATTACAAAGCCAATATCATTCCCTCTCTTGACGTACTAACTAATTAGACCCTCTGTCTTGTTAATAGCTTTGAGACTGTTTGGCAAAACATTGAAGGATAAGACCTGCACAATTCATTCTTTTGATGTCCATGTGTCGTCTGGAGATAGATTCCCCCCCAAAACACTTGTATTGGATATACCAGCCATAAAAGATAAGAACATAAAAATTCCTAGGCCATGAAGACCAAGGTCCATCCAGTTCACATTCCGCCATCCTGGCAGTCACTTGCTCATGTCATCACAAACTATATACCCTAAACTATAGGGCATTATACGATACAGAATATAGTTTTGGACAGACCAATAACTATACCGCATTGTTTTTATGTAACTGTAGCAGGCTAATAACTATACCGCATTGAATGCCAGTTTATATATCAGGGTATTGGACTGTTGGACTGCTGGTTAGCATATGACATTGTCGGCTCACTTTCAGAGGTATCTGTTTAATTCTGATCCCAGTCTTTCCTTCCACCATTGCCACCCCCACTTCCCCTCCTGCCATCACACATCTTTTAATAATTTTCCTTTCACACACATCTGGATTCCTTTTACAAATGGTTGTATTATGTTCATACCAAGTATTATGCTTTTTGGCAGCGCATTTTATATCCTAACACCCTACCCTTTGCCCATGCTACATCTGTGACCGTCCTCCCAACTCTATATAAATGCAATTTGTTGTTGTTCTAGGAACCGTTTTTAACCTGTCCCTTTGTTAAATCGGAAAATGGAATCTGCCACTTAATAGTTTATTCCAAAGATATTTAATTTGCTTCTCAGATGCTTGGCCAGGACAATGCTTATTTGTGAACATGAAGTATTGTATGCCTGATTTTTCGTACATGCTTCATGGGTTCTAAATTTAGTACCCATTAGCTTACCTGTATGACAGAGCTGAAAATCCTTCACTCTCGGCAGATGTGCAAGTTGAAATAAGAGTTCAGTGATTCTTCAGGGAATGGTGTTATAAGTCATTTTGTGATCTTCACACTTGGGAATATTGAACACCAACGTGCCCTAAAATAATCCAACAGACCATCATGAAAATGCTCAGCATTTTAATACATTCATTTATAATACTGTATTCTCCATTCAAAGACCATGAAAAAAAATACTTTGTTGATTGGTCAGACATCTGACACACACACACCTATTGCCATACTGAAGTGTTTCCAAATCAGATTGAGCATTCCACATTTGAATGAGAATTTCTGTGTGTCAGGAAATAGAATACAATCTCTAACTGCTTTTGTCCACCATGGTTGCTTTACTGCACAATTAGAGCTTTTGCATTTTAGAGGTATGTACTTGTTCTGTATAGTATCAAGTACTTTTTTTGAATACTTCCCATTGCTCATTTTAGGTTTACCCACTAACAATTCAGCCCCATTTACTGCAGTCAATATATTTCTCATCCCATTGAAGTTCGCCTTACCTAAATTTAATACCTTGGTTGGAACTCTCCCTTCTTCCTTTCAAATCTAATGTCAAATTCAATCATATTATGATCACTATTTGCAAGGTGTTCCCTTACTGTTAAATTGTTAACTAAATTTGGCTTATTACTCATCACCAAATCCAGTATAGCTTGCTCCCTTGTTGGTTTTAACACATATTGTTCCCAAAAACTGTCCTGAATACATTCCAGAAATCCTTTGCCTTTACTACTTGAGCTGCCCTGCTTTTTCCAGTCTATGTGAAAATTAAAATCTCCCATTATAACCACATTGCTTTTGCTACATGTTTCCCTGATCTCTTTATTTATATATTTCCCTGCTATATCATAACTCTCTGGAGGTCAGTAGATTACTCCCAATAGAGTCTTACTTCCTTAGCTGTTCCTTAATGCTACCCACAGTGTCTCCACGACCTGATCACCCTTACTGAAATATTTCCTTTCCACTGCTGTAATAGTGTCTTTTATCAATATTGCTACTACTACTCCTCTCCCAATGTCCCTTACTTTTCTAAAGGTCTTATAGCCTGGAATGTTTAACTCCCAGTCCTGCCCAGCTTGCAACCAGGACTAGTAATGGCTACTACATCATTCCCTTTAAGCAGAATTTGTGCTTCCAACTCATATGTCTTATTTCTTATGCTACGTGCATTTGTGCACTGTATATATTTTCTTATTTGGGTAAGACATGCTTATATGCCTGACAATGTTTTTCTCTCACATTTTTATCTGTTACATCTTCTTATTATCTTTTATTTTCCTATAGTGCTTACGTTAGCTTGATTGTTGCTCTCATCCTCTTCTTGCCTTATGTCTTTGTTATTTTTCCCACCCCCTTTACTAGTTTAAAGCCTTTTCAACAAAAGCACTACCTCCCTAATTACTTGTTTTGCCAGGACATTAGTCCCAGCCCGGTTTAGGTGGAGCTCATCCCGTTGGAATAGCTCCTTCTTTCCCCAATAGTGATGCTAGTGGACCGTAAGCACCAGCCATGCGTTTAGCTCCTTAATCTGCTTGTCCCTGTACCAATTTGCGCATAGTTCAGGTAGTAATCCGGAGATTATTACCTTCGAGGTTCAGCTTTTCAAACTCCCTCACCAGAGCATCACTAGTACACATGTCATTTGTTCCTATGTGGATCACAACAATTGGATCCTCCCCCTCCTGCTTCAAGTTCTTCTCCAACCCTAACGAGATGTCCTTAACTTAGCTCCAGGAAGGCAACAGAGCCTTTATGACTCCTGGTTATGGCCGCATAGAAGAGATTCTGTCCTCCTGACCTACTTGACCCCTATCGCAACCACATTTATTTTTGCTCCCCACACATGTACAGAGGTGCTGTGGCCAGTTTGCCCATCCTCCTTACAGGCTTCCTTGTCAACACAGGTTGCAATTACCTCATACCTGTTGGACAAGGTTAAAGCTCAAGGCTCAATCTCTCAGGGGTCCACTTACCTGCCTTGTACAGGTCTTACCTGCCCCAGAACTGATCATAATGTTCCAGGGATCTGAAGTCCTCCTTTCTGCACCATTTCTCTAGTATTTGATCCTGCTATTTTGATACGCATTTGCGCAAGTCACTGGTAGCAATCCTGAGATCACCATTTTTGAGGTCCTATTATTTAGCTTTTTCCTCAGCATCTGATCTACTTCCTGTAGGATCTCAACCCATTTTCGCCCCTGTGTCATGGATCTCAAAATGAACCATGAGTTCTGGACCAGCGCCTTGGGACGTCCTCCGGACGTGAAAGGCACAATACAAATGTAATTTTATTGCTGTTGTTGTTGGATGTTTCCTTTCCCCCTGTAGAATGTTTTGCATTCATTGGTGATGTCTTAAACTTTGGCACACATTGTGCATGCAAAGGGTTTCAACTGTCCTGCTATATTCACAGATATATATCTATATATATAATGTTATTTTAATATCAATTATAATATATTTTATAATTATGCACCTCTTTCTCCCTCTGAACCTCTTTCCTACCAACATCAAATTCTTTCAAAGTATTACCAGTCTGTTCTGTTCTCAATTGGGTACATCCTCACTCTTTAGCAATTGCTTAGCAATAAGCAGCAACCATGTTAGAGCAGAAAATATATTTGACAAATCTTAATATCTTTCATTCTATTTTCAGCCTCCTTAGGGAATTAAATATTTTGAGGGTATTAATACTGCATGGGCATATGAGCCAAACTGAAAGCCACAACTTGATTCTCATGTAAGATGTTCCCATCAAAAGGTGTTCAAAGCATCAAAGAACATGCAGGACGATTATTTAAATCACAGTATGCTAACATTCTTCCATGCAATGGAATTGCTTTCTGCTGCACTTCAATACTGTGTTCAGGCTTGCTGAGACGAGCTTCTTGTGCTTAATATAGGGATTTCCATAATTAAATTCAAATGCCGGCAAATCATACTGCCAATGATATCAAATATTTTGACATACTTGAGAAACTCCTTATTTGTCATATCACAGTGGATGCTGTTCTGACTTGAAGCAGAGAGCAGAGAGGAAGGAGAAGAGAGAACACATTAATACTCATTTTTTTCTTCTGCATGTGAGGCAATTAAAAATATATTTGTTATATTATGAGAATGTTTTAAGAACCATCGCAGTTATATGAAAAATATGGATGATCTACCATAGTAATCTTTGTGTTTGGTTAAGTCTGTTATTTCAATACAATTTGAAGCACTTTCTGTAAAACTGAATGTAATTAGATAAATATAGCATCTAATTTATAGACAGCAATAACTCACAAACTTTCACAAAGTGAATGGTTAATCTTACTTAAAGGATTGTTGGCAAGGAAACTGGTGAAACTCCCTTCTCTGTTAGAATAGTGCTGTGAGATCTTTAATGTTCACCTGATAGACGACAAAAGCTCAGTTCAATATCTCATTGAAAGAATGGCAACTCCACCATTGCAGCACTCATCCACACTGCATTGGTGTGTTATCCTAGATTGTGAATTCAAAGACCTGACACGGGTTTAAACCCACAATTTTCTCAGAGGTGAGAATGCCTCCAACTGATCTTACAAACTGGTGGTAACAGCAATTGTGGCCCCCTAACCTTGGTTCATGGTCAATTAAGACCTCTAGAAAATAATTTATATTTGTTCATATGAACCGAGAGCGGACCATTTGGCTCATTAAGACCAATCTGGTCATTTTATTAGCTCTTGGCATCTTTTGGTTCTAATTTCATTTTCCTGTCACTCCTATATCCCTTTATAGCTTTGCTTCTTAAGTATCCATTTATTCTTATTAAACACCTAAAATAATTCAGCCTCTCATGTATCCCAGAGCAGTGCATTCCACATTTTCACAACCTGGTGTGTGAAGAACTATTTAGGAATTCCTATGACCTTGTTTAGCTCTAATTTAAGATTATGTATCCGCCAAGTCGAATCATAAAATCGTAGGGACTTAGCACAGAAGGAAGCCATTTGGTCCATGGTGCCTGTGACATTTCTTTGAAAGAGCTATCCAACTATTCCCACTTCCCTGCTCTTATCCCATAGCCTCATATGTTTTCCTTTTCAAGTACCAATCCAATTCCATATTGAATCTAATTCCACCCTTTCCACCCTGATTAAAAGTCGAGCAGGTTGATTCCCTGCCTAGTTTTTGAGTATTGAGAGGTAGTCTGCCTGGATTGTAAACTGCAGACTAACAAATTGCCAACAAACAGGTGTACGTTAAATACACATGACTAGTTTCCAATTATAGCAGTGGAGTTATTTTGGCATAACGCCGAACTTTGGCATAGTTATGAACATTTTCCCTTTTTGCATGGTGAATTAAACCCAGTAGGACATTAATTCAATACCTCACCAGCTGTAACTACCTTCTACTGGTGCACTGCCAGGAAGCTCACTACTCATCCTCTCTTCCCTCGAATCGTTTACAAGTTCTCCACTACCACATAAAGCTACAGAGCTTTTTATGCAAGGAGCATGTGTTTATGCATCTGAAAATGGGATTTGTTTGCTAAATTCCTCATAAGGTTTCCCCACATTTTTCAGTTGACTGCTACAGCTGCTGAAGTCTCACATATCATTTTTGATAAACTTTTAACTGTGCTCAGATGGTGTTAAAATAAGTCTAACAGCAACCCAATTTTTCCTTAATCCTTTAATCCTTGTGAGATTTGGAAATAATTTAACTGGAGTTCCTTTAATCCTGAGTTCATTGTCGTAGCCTCTAAAGCATATTTGATGCAGTTAAAGTTCTACAGTAGGACGGCAAAGGGACCTAATGCACCATCCAATTTATTGTCAATAATTGGAGCAGAATTAGTTCTTAAAATAAAAATATAATAGGCCAAACACATTTATGGAGTATTTTGTTACTAAATTAGCTTTTGGTAAATGCATTACAGAGTAATATGATGTCAGATTTTATTGGAAACAAATGGTTTATGAAAACACTGAAAATGTCTGATCTTTGACCTGGCAATTCTGACAAGAAGGGATCGACAAGAGTACTGACATACCTGCCGGAGGATTCTGTAAAAAAAAAGAGGTTGTATTCTTTTAAAAACATCGCACAAGAGACACAAATTTATGTTGCACTTCATTACATTTTGGACCACTTTGTGAGAGTTTCTAAAAAATGTGCTTAGCCTATCCTTTACTGTTGACAGATAGCCTAAGTCTGAAACTAAACATGTCAGACGGAAAAGAAAACATTAGCAATTAAAAATACAGTGTCTTTCAGAGAGAATAGGATGTGACAAGGGATTAGTATATGATCTCATGCAATATGGAGGCAGTTCATCAAAGCTTTGCAATATTGACAAAACTTTAACAAATGTCAAAAATACTTGTTGACAGTGACAACACATATCATATGAGCAGACCGGTATCTTTTACTTAATTTATGACCAAATATATTGTTTTATTCATGGTTTCAGATTTTCTTAAATTTCCCTCCACAGCATAGTAACACCGAGGCCACGTCCAAGACTCTATACTTGAGTTGAGATGAGTTACTGCAGAGCAAGCATGAAATTGAAACTGGGATCTTCTTAATCTGTGCTGCTCAGAACAATTAACAACAACAACTTGCATTTATATCTGGAAAACTACCCTGCCCCTCATGCCCCTCATAGTGTTCCAGAGTGCTTGACAATGGCAGAACACGACACCGAGCCGGGAGGAAGTAACCGTAGGCACTGTTGAAAAGGAAGATCTTTGGGCATGACCTGAAGTTAGGGAAGGAAGAGGCAAAGCATAGGGATAGAGGAAGAGTGTTCCAGAATTTTAAGGTGCAGTGTCTGAAAGTGCAGCCAGCGATGGTCTAACAGTGGAATGCATCACAGCACCAAAACCATGCTTTTTAAATGAATTCAGTGTCCTGGCCTTGAACCATCCTTCCCGGCAATCTATTCCAGTTCCTAATTATTCTATGCATTAAATAAATCTATCCCGAAACTGCCCTTCACCGCTCTAAACCTGCACCTTCTTGTTCTACTGTCTTTTTTGTACACCAGAAGGAGGCCATTCGACCCATCGTATCTGTCCTAGTGGGTCTGGATATACATTTCTATCCAATTAAAGATGCTGTACACCTCTATGAGATTCCCTTTGAGTTGCCTTCTCTCAAGTCTGAAGAGCCCTATCTTGTGTTATTGTTGCTCAGTGGAGTCCCTCATCATCTGGAATGCCGTTGTGTCTTTTGTCATGTTGGCTGCCAGTGGAATTTCCCCAGTATAATCATGTATTGCCAAATGCTTCATATGTAACTCAGACCAGAATTTCATCTCATCAATGTCTGAATGCAAAATGGTGATAAATTAAACTGCTTAATATGGGTCTTGCCACCCAATATGCAAAATAGCTGCAGTGGATTCTTTTACTTCTGTGGCTACACACTGGAATATCCTCCCTCCCCTGAAATACTATTTGCAAATTGATGGAAAATACCTCAAGCTAAAGCTTGATTCAAAATTTGGAAACATTCCCAGAACTTGAATGAATTACGCTTCACTGTAGCTTGCCGTGTTAATCCAAATTTTTGCCACGATCTTAAATCCTAACTTTCCTGAGCTTCCCTTGGGAGACTCTATTGAATATTCAAATATTAATTTTGTTCTTGCGCACACATTAAAACATCACTCGAAAGATGGGCCACAAAATCTTGTTTTGGTCTGTTCCAAAGAGCAATATTGAGCACAGATATTTATGCACTGCATCTTTAAGAACACCTCAAATTATGATCAATCTAAATTCATATTTAATAATAATATTCTTGATAACTATTCTTTTCTCCCAGCGCTCCAAAGAATATAGTGTAAAGTTAATTGACAGAATACGTTGTGGGCAAAATGTGGCAGCCAATTGCGCACACCAGTGTCCCACAAACAGTCATGGATTGAGTGACCAAATTCTTCTTGTTTTTAAGCGAATATTACCCCCAGAAAGCAATTTGACAATCTGGTTAACAATCAGACTATTATATCAAAGTTCACTAAGAATTGATCTGAAAATAGAAGTCAAAGTCCATGTTTTAAAAAAAGAATAGTTATCAAGAAACACATCATTACTTACAACATCAACAACAATTTGGATTTATATAGCACCCAGTTGTTGTTTAAAGACCTATAAATGGGATCTAATATGTAATCATTTCTAATAGTTTCTCAATAAGGCATCAGAATGTACACCAAGCTGAGAACTCAACTCCAACAAAATCTACTTCCAGAATGGCAAGATTGTGTGATGTTCCTGAAGAAATCCTATTGGAAATTGTTTCATATGAAACTCATAAATTGTCTGCAACAATTTGCTGAGTAAAGTAATAGAGGCACTGAAGTTATTCAAAATACAATCAAATGCCTTGGGTCTGAAATTTTACCCTGTCTCGTTCTGTAAGACTATTTTGTATTAAAATTTAAGATCCTTCCCACAGAAGTGTGGAATATCCATTAATTCAATCTTAATTTGGAAGTTTTCTACTTAAAAAAAAGAATTTGCCATTATCTTACAGTTTATTAAATTTTAAGACATCATGGCCTTGCATACTATTCACTGTATAGGCTTTTTGGCCTAAGAATAGAGTTTAGTGACCCAATGGTAAATGTCTCTCCTGACAGCAAAAGCTTTAAATGAAATGGGGAATGTATTTTCCATAAGGCAGAAAGTAAATGGCTTCCAAAGCTTGCTACAATCCGTGACATTTACTGTCACTCTGTGGGTGGCTCCAATCAGTGCAAAAGTAGGGGTCAAATATCATAGTTTACTGTATTGCAACAGTATACATTTAATCTAAAACCACAATTCTTCTTTGTGATCCTGAAAAACAACAGTTTTCAGTGTTTACTCTCAGAACACGTTCATATTAAGTCATTAGGATTTTTCAACAGTCAACAGTACACAGGGGATCCCATACCCAGATAATACTACATCTTCCAAATCATTGCTCCTTGCAGTTATTGTAGCGTAGCAATAAGGTTGCAACAAACATTTTCCATGTACTACATAGTAATTCAGTAGCTAAAGAATACTCTGAACTGGAGAAAATAGTGGTGTTTAGGTTCTGTGCTTTAATGTTGTACATAATGAAATAGGATAGATGTTGTTTCATACATACAGACAATTAACATCTTGGGTAGTCCTGTGAAAAGACTGCAGTTTGCAATGATGACCTTATTGACGCTACTGGAGTCCTACAGCTTAGTGGTTAGAGCACTCGCCTTACAAACGAGAGATCTGGGTTCAATTCCAGGCAGGGAGAAACCTTGGGAAATTTCCTTCTCCACGTGCCTAATAATAATTCCTCAAAAAAAATAAATTGGTTATTTCAATCCACGGCTGTTTGTGGGACACTGCTCTGTACAATTGGCTGCCGTGTTTAGCCCACAAATGTATGGTCAATTCACTTTACAGTGTATTCTGTAAAGTGCTTTGCAACATCTAGACAATGTGAAAAGCACTATATCAATTACAAGGAGTATTATTATTATTACTACTGCTACTTAACAGCATGTCTCTCTCAGAAATAGAGTTTAAACAGGAGCCACCACAGATTGTACACTCCATCAGTAATGCTGCCTGTCTCATTCCAAAAGCCAGCATAGTGCAGAAAAGAAGCTGCAAAATCTCTGAATGACCTTTAATTATTTGAAAGGATTATAATTTGTTTAAAATCAGTCAATTAATTTACATGGACATTTAAAGCATTATGCTATCAGGGACCCCAATTCCTCATAAACATAGATTCAAATCGATTGTTTCATTTAGGAAAACAGTCCTGAACTCAGTTCCAACCTAGAAGCTGACTTTTCGGATCTTTTGGGGGTATTGGGAAAGATTGCAATCCAGATCAAGACTGAATCCAAGATGCACTACTAAAATTTCACATATTTCTGAATTTTAAGATAAACTAAAAACTTGAGGAATTTCAGACACCATATTATTGCAACATCAAACTTGTACATATTATTGCAAAGATCCAGCATAGTTCATGTTTAGTATATACTGTATAATAGTTAGAGCAGCGTTAGGCAACCCAATAGAAATTGATAGTCCATCTACTAGAACTCAATGTCCTAGTTGAATACTGTAATTTATTTACCTTTTCATTATACAGACCTTTTTAAAAACCTATACAGACCTTTTTTATATACAGACCTTTTTAAAAACCTGGTTCAATCTTCTTTTGAAAGTGAGTTCAGCTCTGTTCTCTTTATCGCTTAGAATTGTAGACATTTGAATTGAGATTTGCAAATCATAACGGTACTTAATTCTTGCGAAAGTCACTGCCCGTAACTGCTCTCAGCATCCAAAATTCAGCTCACCAGTAACCTGTATAAGATTAAAATAACTCATTTTGACTTTTAGTTAAGTGCTCTGGAGAATCATCATATTCGATTAGCCTGGATGGCAAGACAAGATATAGTCTGTGAATAATGTATGCAAATCACTCTTCTTTTCACATTTATTAATGAACACCCTACACTGAGTAAATGTTCTATGTTTCCTGATTTTGCATCCATTACTTTACATTAATCTATGTTAAAATCCATCTCCTATTTGTTATCGCTTCTGCTTAATTACTCAAAAATAACTTTGAAAGGCATTTATGCTTCTAATGTTAATTACCTAGCCACATAGATTGGTAACTAAAAAAAATTATACAATATTAAAAGCAAATATTGATATTGAAGCAAATCTTTTTTACCATCAGACTTGTGTTTTTGTAAAAAAACTTAAGTTTATCCTTGCATTTGTTACAGCACCCATGCCATCAAATTATCTCAAAACGCTCAACAGGTATTTGAGGTCAGACAAATTTTGAGTATTTATTTTCTAAGTCATATATTGGTTCCATTGAAAAGTATTCAAATCAGTTGTCACCATAATCTGGTACTATTCATGTTTGCACCAAATTCTGATGAGATTTAAACAACCAGGCACAATTGGTTATAACACTTGTGCTTCTGAAGTCCCACATTGTGACTTTGAGATTATAATTTAACAAAAAACACTTGACACTTTACACTGACTTACTCAATGACTGTTCAGTCTGACAGTGATGTTAAAGATCCCATGGCACTATTTGAAAGAGAGAGGAGCTTCTCACAGTATCCTGGCCTACAATCCCCACAAGTAGAATGGATCGTTCACTTTGTGGATGTAAGACATTGCTGTGCACAAACTGTCGACGTGTTTGCCTTCAAATATTCAGTCATCTCACTTTAAAGAAACCTCTGTGAAGTTATTTGTGACATTTTGATGTGACAAGGCACTATATTGATTGTAAATTATTATAATTCTTAAACAAGTCGACTAATCAGTTTGTAAGATTGAAAGCTATTTACTGCTACTTGATATTTAATGATTTCCATATTATTAATGAAGCTTAGATGTACTGTACTTATAAACCTGGAAATTATTAATAAAGAGAAAATGCGCAAAATAATGAATAATTTTGTTTCTTGCAAGTATAATTTTGTTGTTGTTGTTGAGATCATTATTATTGTCTGTAAAAGTATATAATGCATTAATAACCATAACATCTTAAGTGACAGAATTCAGGGTTATTTGGATTAAATCCTGCCACTACTGCAACATTCAAAGCATGTATAAATCAAGCATCCAGACATGAATATGTACACTGCATTTGAGCTCTCTGCCCTCTAAGCAGCAGTAGGTAAATTGTTCACTGCAGTACCTGTGCTTCTTAAGAAATGTTTCTAGTTTTACTGTCTGATAGGAACAGACTAAAACATATTTCACTGGATAAAGTACATGTTCTACAATTATTAATCTTGGGACTCATGAATATTTAACAAGGACGTGAGCTGCACAGGATGGAGTCTGAAACCATCAGGACTGTATCTTAGTGTGCAGTTCCACTGATAATTAATAATTGTAAAAGGAATTCTACTTGTTACTCAAACATGATGGCATTTTAAATAGTGCTTGATGAAAAATAATACAATCTGTTTCTAAATAAATTGAAACCAGCGTGATTTAATTTCCTTTTCTTACTGAGATTAGATAGGAGTGCATGCTGTGTTGGCCACTCTGTCTTCCCAGCAGACTCCCACTACTCTCTTTGTGCATAATAATATAGATGTGACAAGGCTTCTGTTACTTCACCAAACATTTGTAGCAACATCAAATGGATTTTAATCTCTATTTAAATCCGATGAAGTCTCTCGTACACAAAAGTTTCGACTGATCTCCAAAATCCTTTTATCCAGAACAGAAACAGAAATGGCTGGGAACAATCAGCAGGTCAGGCAGCATCTCTGGAGAAAGGAAAGTGAATCAACGTTTTGGGTCCACGACCCTTCGTCAAAACTGGGGCATGTTGGGAGGGAGAGGCTTTCCTATCCTTTCTCAATAGGTGCTGCCTGACCTGCTGAGTGTTCCCAGCAATTTCTGTTTCTGTTTCAGATTTCCAGCATTTACAGTATTTTGCGTTTGTGTTTAGCCAGAACAGTTTGTACAGATTTTGTACTGGGAAATTGTTTAGGCACTTACTAAATTAATAATGTACAAAATTGAAAGTAGCAACTGCTAAAATATTTTATTCTCATCTTGTGGACTCATGTGGAATCCTGTTTGTTAATGGTTAGAGCACTCATCTCGCAAGCAAGAGACCTGGGTTTGCTTCCCAGCAGGGCAAAACTGAGCAAGTTGCTTACTCTACAAAGCTCTGTTTACCTAGCAGTAAGAAGGGACCCATAATGTTATTCAATTGGCAGATCGCTTTTCCAGGGGTAATAATTCCTTCAAAAAAAATCTTAGAATTGGTCATTCAATCTATAATTGTTTGTGCGACACCGCTGTGCACAATTGGCTGTCAGTTTCAGCCACAAACTATTAAGTCAATTCACTTTGCAGTATATTCTGCGAAGCACTTTGAGACGTCTAGAAGACTTGATAAGGCACTATATCTACTGCGAGGATTATTATTATTTTTATCTTTCATTTATTCATGTAAAATATGATGTTTCCCACCTGATGTTGAATCTGTTCATGAAATATTGATTGTTCATTTTATTATAAAAATGCTGCAGCAAAAAGTAAAATGAGAAAATTTTAATACAGTATTAAGAAGTTTTAGATTTAGTATTTGCCTTTGTGGTTCATGGAAATATATTTGGTCAAAATTTGCTTTTGGAATGAAGTTTCTCTGCAGTATTTACAGCTGTCAGTTTTAATTACATAAAAGGGCTATGCCTTAGGTAAATACTCATCCTTAAATAAATATCAGCTTTAAGCAGTGGCTGTGAGATGCTGTGATGTAGTACTTTGTTATCCATATTTTAATTTGAGACTACATAAACTGGCAGCAACAGCAGTTCTAACAGTATAATGTTTCCTTGTCTGATTTTATTTAATTTGCCTTTTTTACATTAATCTGAAGGCCAGCAATACCTTACTCCACACGCCTGATAATAAACTCTCAAGAAAAAAGAAAGAAATGATAAATTGGTCACTTCAATCCACAACTGTTTGTGGGACACTGCTGTGCACGATTGGCTGCTGCGTTTTGCCCACAATATACAGTCAATTCACTTTTCAGTATATTCTATGATGTGCTTTGAGACATCTAGAAGATGTCAGAAGCGTTATATCAAGTGCAAGGATTATCATTTATTATTATACTATTATAATCATTGCTTTCTTATCCATACAAATACACTAAACTTAGAAATTTGGACTTAAAATACAGGGGTTCATTATTCTCAATGCATAATATAGTCACCTACACCAAATATATTGCAGTGTTATTACATATGTTGTAGAATCTTATTAAAATAAACTGTTACAAACTTCACACACAAATGACAACTAAAGCATGTAAAGTATTTACCAACTCATAGGTGGTTCAAGTGGCTGCAAGCTATCCAATGCACATTTTACAGAAAGGTAATTTATTTTAACAAAAACAACAAACAATTTGCATTTATATAGTGCCGTTCATGCGAGCTGCACTTAACAGCTGTCTGATCGGATGCACAGCTGCAAATAGAGGGAGGTGACCAAAGGATGGTCGAAGAAGAAAGTCTTCAGATGTGATTTGAAGATGGGCAAAGAGGGAGCAAGGGAAAGGGATTAAGGCAAGTAGTTAGAGAGTTTCAGAGCAAATTGACTGAAAGCAACACCCCTAATGATGAAATGGAGGGGACAATGAAAGCACAGGAGACCCAAGCCACCTGAGCAAAGGTGGTGGGGAGTAGAGTGTACGTCATACAGACAAGAACCCCATAGGGAGTTACCAGGACATGAAGAAATTTGAAAGAATCTTGAATCTGAGCCACGTTTCTCAGGATTACCCACATACAGCAGGGAGACCATTAATATTTCACTTGAGAATTTAGCTTGTCATTAGCCTGGGCTCGATAAATGCCAAGTCTGCATACAGAACATGCATTGCATCAAAATATCTCAAAGCATTTCACACTTTCAGTTAATGTAGATTGAAACTTACGAAGGAGGAAGCTGAAAGAGACCTTGGGGTGTTAAGTGATTAATTGCTCACCATGTTGAAGCAGTGTCAAGGACCAATAAACAAGGCAAAGAGAATGCTAGCTATATTGCTAAATTAGTTTGAGTTCAGATCCCCTCAAAATACTCAAGCTGTCTAGTGCTCTGGTCAGGCCACACTTAGAATACTCCATCCTGTTCAGGTTACTGCTATGTAGTATAATCTAGGTTAGATAGTGCAGAAGGCGATCCCCAGTGTTAGAAGAATGAGCTACAAGGCAAGAGTAGACAAGATAGGGATTTTCAGGGTGGAAAAGAAAGATACCAAAGGAATGTAAGATTTTAAATAGGATTGATACAGCAAGTTTAGAACAGTACTTTCAGATGCACTGAGATGACAAATCAGGAAGACAAAGTTTTACAAAGTGTATTTGTTTACCCAGACGGTATGTAACAACTGGAACAGATTATCAGGCAGGCAAAGTTGCGGACAGGACACTGTACTCATTTATAAAAATAGTTCAATGCTATAGTAGATTTATAGCATTGAATAGCTATAATATGCTATTTTGCCCATAAATATACAGTGAATTCACTTTACAGCATATTCTGTTAGGTGCTCTGAAACGTCTAGAAGGACGTGAAAAACACTATATCAAATGCAAGGATTATTATAATAGGGGTTGATTTGTCTGAATGGGTGAGATCAAATTGGCTGAAGGGCCATCTTCATCCAAATTTCTCTTGTGAAGTGCAGTGAGTTATTTGGAAAAACTATAATGTCCCACAAACACCAAGCAGGTGAATGAATGAACATCTATCTTGCTTTGATGGATTTGAGATTTGGGATAAATATAACACAGGGAATGCCTTATTTATCAAAATAGTACCATGTGAATCTGCAATACTTGTCCAGGCAGATTGACGACCCTCAGTTTAATGTCTAATCTGCAGAACACCACCTTTGACATTATTAAATTAAAGAATAACTATAGAAACTCTATAAATACTTGCCTTAACTATGGAAAATCAGATTCAAAATTAAAATGGAAGTATTTTCTAATTTTTTTAAGCCTAAAATACAGCAATGAATCATGCTAAAAACAACAACCTCCATTATTTTGTCTGGTTGCACATTAAATTCTAGATCCAAGGAAAAATTGACTTAAATTAACAGAATTCTAAATGCTCAAACTATGAGATACTATTTTCATTCAACAAGAGCGGATGTCATTATCCACATTCATTTAATTTGTTATCTCATGCTTTCATGCGAGACATTCTTCATACCCTCTCTCCATTCACTCTCATTATGTAGATGTTCTGTTCAAATAGACAATTGGTACAAGTACAAAATTTCTTGGCCAATTCATTATTTTGCAATCTGAACACTATACTGTATAGGCACATCCAATCTTATGTATCAAATCGAAGACAAGGGCAACATACAATATTGGCTGGACTAAGCTGCAGGAGAATTACGCAGCTGGATAATAAGAGTGAGAATAGATTGCTATTTAAGCAGAGATAACATCTTCATTGTTAGGAATCGGCAGAGATGTAAAACCATCTGGGTTTACAATGCCTGCTCTCTCAGCTCTCAGGCTACTTTCTTAACAATACAATACAATTTACATTTATATAGTGCCTTTCAGGTCTGGATGATGTGTAGCATTCAAGTAACATTACAAGTTTGTAACATGAATGTGAATTGTATCATAAGATAAGACAATGTATTTTGCATTTTTCTTTTGCTTTACTCTGTTAGCAAAGTATTCCTTTCCCTAGAGATTTAAAACATTTTTTGTGATGTGTACTGTTGCACGTTCCGTTATGTATTTAGATCAAGTTGTCTTCGTTTTTTATGCATATTTAATAATACTAATAATCCTTTTATTTGATATAGCGCTTTTCACATCTTCTCGACATCACAATGTGCTGCATAGAATATGCTATAAAGTGAATTGACTGTATATTTTTGGGCAAAAATACAGCAGTTAATTGCACACAGCAGAGTCCCACAAACAAACATGGATTGAAATGACCAATTTATTATTGTTTTCATTTTGAGGGATTATTATCAGGCATGTGGAGTAAGAAAACTTGCCCAAGGTTTCGCCCTACCTGGAATTGTACTAAGGTCTCTCACTTGCAAGGCGAGTGCTCTGACCACTGAGCTACAGGACTTCATTTATGTAACATAAATTTAACTATTCTCGATACAGTGTCAGCAGAGATCATGAGTTCAGCAACTTTTCCCCACTTTATCCATGTTCACAGCACTTATCTGGTGCTTTTCGCATTTCTACTCTACAACCTCATCCCACCCTACATCCGTGACCTTCTAACCTCTTAACAACCTGCCCACCCACTCCGCTCAGCAGGCTCTGGCCTGCTCCACATCCCCTACCCACCTGCCCCACCATTGGAGAGCAAGCTTTTAGCCACTCTTCCCCCAACCTCTGGAACTCCATCCCGCAGTCCCTACACCTCGACCCCTCCCTGGCCTCCTTCACGTCCCGCCTCAAGACTCTCCCCTTTGATGGTCCCATCGGCAACTCCTAATCCCCCACTTCCCTCCTCCCCTCCGTTCCCAACTCGGGTCTGAAGCAGTGACTGTCCATCACGTTGGGACGTCCTCCTGACGTGAAAAGTGTAATTTTGTTGTTGTTGTTGAATTTGCATGGATGCATTACTGGTACTATAATTGAAGGTTTGCAAGATGGTAAGATTTAAGCGCCATGAATGATTTGTTAGATAGTGGAATATTGATGTTCAAAGTGAAATTGCATTGCCACTTTTCTTTTGCAAATAAGGTGTGCTTGTTATTTTGCTTTCCAAACTGAGTGAAGAAGAGGGTGAATGGGAGAGGGAGATGGTTACAGGCATGTTCGAAGAGGATTCAAGGCAAAACTTTAAAATGAAAAGAGAGGATCAAGCTGGAGTCATGGGGAGAGAGTACTAAAGGTTCTGAACTAGATCGGGGCAATATCAAATGGCATTAACATATACATTAGAAAAGCAAAATGTTATTATTTTATACTTCTGAAATAAATTACAGTAAGTTTCATGACAATACCTGCGGTGTGTACAGTTTTTCCACATGTTCCAAATCTTATGTACGCTATTAATATCCATGACTGCCTCTTGTGATAATATCTTCTCAAAACATTCTGATTACTGTATCTTGTAGAGGGATGACTAAGTGAGTAATGACTGACTCTGTCAATGGATCATTGTGTGTTAGACATAATTGGCAAATGGATTAACAAATGTTCTGCGGCTTGGTACATCCTCCCGACGTGAAAGGCACTATACAAATGTAATTTGTATTGTCTTGTAAATTCTAAAATAACTAGATAGTTGATGTGCTATCACATAATTTAAAACTAACCCCCAGTCCCCTCCTCAAATCAGCTCAGAAAAATGGTTGCACTTGAGGATTTCTTCATTCTATTGCTCTGTAACAAGGAATAGACTACTAAAAATAGTCAAACACCTTAACTCAGTCTGCTTGCTATGAAGCAGTCTGCTCTAGGGTTGAATGGATCCAGTACGGTGGAAGAAATGGTTTGAAGTCGGAAAGTCATTTCAGATTCTTTCGGAATCGATAGAAAAAATGTGACGGTTTATGATAAACTTGATCTGATAATCATTACATTTTTCACCCCAACATTACATGCATTAAATGATTTCTCCAGCTTGTGTGTCGGTCTAGCTCGCTTAGCAGTGATCTTGCCTCTGAGTCATTTGATGTAGCACTTTTCACGTCTTGTAGACATCTCAAAGCGCTTCACACTTTAATACTGTAAAATTAATTGACTACATTTGTGGGTGAAATGTGGCAGCCAAATGTGCACAGCAGTGACCCACAAACAGCCATGGATTGAAAATGTCCAATTTATTATTGCTTTTTTTTGAGAGATTATTATTAGACGTGTGGAGTAAGGAAAGTTGCCCAAGGTTTTGCCCTGACCTGACTGGATTTGAAACACAGGTCTCATGCTTATAAGGCGAGTGCTCTAACCCCTATATTCAGGGCTGTTTTTGGAACATTGGTGTCACCACACATTACAATACATCCTGTAAAACACTTTGAGATTTCCTCTTGACATGAAAGGCAATACAGTATATCAAATGCAACATTGATTGTTATTTTATCAAAACATTTCAAAGCACTAGAGAAATCAGCGTCTGGAATATTGGGAGCACAAAGCTTTTCTCCCCCACTATTTCCTCCTCTCTATAAGAGGTATCAAATTATGTTCAGCGAACAGAGCAAAACAAGTCTATCAAGATTGCTAAGGACTTGTTAAACCTATTGCAATGCAACTAGTGGAGCATCCACAGCTAAGAAGGCACATCAGCAATTGTCATGTCTGAGCTGGCATTAGTAATTTCAGAAATATTAAAGTCTCTGTCGCTGTGCCTACTGATCGAGTTAGTTACTATGGAAAGAGCAAACTTGAATTAATCTATTGCCAGAGCCCATGATAACTTACTATTTTGTACACTTATGCATGTTTCATGAAGAAAGGCGTTGGTAATTGTCTGATTCATGAGATATCAATGAAATGATGAAATGATGAAATCAAGAAATCGTGTTTTGAATGATTGACACGCATTGTTGGGAAATATGCAGTTGTTGATATCCAATCTTAATTCTTGTTCTTGGTTGTTCCTTGGATTGATTCTTTCAACTTAGTTAGTTTATGCCATCAGAATTTGCATGTCATGTGACACTGGCCTCAGTTAATACACAGACTGTTTGATTAATATTGCATTGCATATTTGGTAGTGAATCGCTGCAATTTTGGTACTGATTTGCCATAGAATTTACTGTGTACTAAAGTGTTGGACTATGTGTTAGCGTTTTGCTCCTGAATCCACCTCCTTCCTTGATCCACATCCACTATGTATGGTGGGTGTGAAGTGAACTGGATTTGCTTAAAAATGCTAATATTAAGCTAAGTATATACAGATCAATGAGATTTGGTGTCTGTTTTTACATGGCCATGAATGAAATGAGGGGCAGGAAGTATAAGTCAATGGTGAAGCAACAATAGAAAGAAAACACAAAAACAACAGCAAATATTTATATGCACCCTTCATGCAAGGTAGAGTCTTGAAGCGCTCAATAGAGGCAAATCTTATAAAACCAAAAAGCTTTATTTCCTTGTGACAAATGTGGGCAGTACTCATCAGCATAATGTATTTATGCCCTTAACTCTGATATGGTTGTCCCAGATTGGTAGTGCTGAATGTCTGTGTGCTCAATGGCATTAGTTGTCAGGTTGCACAGTGACAAATGTACCAGTACTATGTTCTGCACAACAATATTTGGAGCTACTTCACAGGTGAGCACTCCTTCCATGCCTTCTTCTGTGATGGTCTCAGTACTGCAGTTTAGTTTCTGAGCAAAGCATTTCTGCAGTACTCCAAGCCACTACGGAGTACGCAACCTGAAGCTCCAGACAATTCCCAGTCAATGGGAATATGGATTCTTCCCACTTCGTTCCTGTTTACCATGAATTCCAAAGCCCTAATAGTAGGGTTGTTCTAGCAGTGGGAAGCTTATCAGAGAGTGCACTCAAAGGTAAGTTATGTGTTAACTGGTTAAACTCTAGTAACAACCCAATGTACACTTTGAGATCTCCAAGCCTTAATTCTTGCTAACCACCGCCTAATGCTGTCTGGAATTAAGTCAGTAGAATGTATCCCTTGAAGTACGCATTCATTCCATATGCAGAGAAATTTTAATAGGGAGGTAGCATACATATGTGAACATCTATTCTCATTTGGGCATGCTTAAGAATGATAATGGGATTCTATTTTTGTCATACAACCAAGCACATATTCTCCTCTTATCCTTCCTTCTATGGCAATCTTATGATATAGGATATATGATATATATAATATGATACATCTATGCATGAATTATAGCTATCGCTGGTGATTGTAGCATGCAGCATCAATCCCAATTAACTAGTCTTTCTTACTGCACCACTTAATTTATAAAAAGAATAATTGTAGCCTAATTGTACTGACACCAGGTCACTCAAAAAGAATAGAGAATTGAAGTCTTCATTTCTCCCCAGTGAACATTTATATAATCTATTTGCCTGGTTGATTTGCCATTCTCTTCAAATACACAACAAATATATGTGTGCCTGTGTTTGTCTGTGTTTGAACTGGCATTGATCAAATCAGTCCTTATCTTTGTTCACTTCACTGCAGCAATATGTGTCAGTATTTCTTGTGGTAAATCTAGGGATTATGAATAAAAACGCAGCATCACGGATGATTACTGACTAGAAATTCAGTAGAAATTTTACAACGTGCATGCATTTTGCACATGATTTAGAGTGATGTTTGGTATGACTAAAACTAATTGCTCTGGTTATACAAAGTTAAGAAAAATGGGTACCAGTACTCTGAATCTATGTTGAAACTTAAACATTTTTTAAAATGAATGGCTTGCAAATTCTGCACAAAAGGACAACTCATGAATATAAACTTGTTAGCAATTCTATTCTGTAACATTTTACGTGTTAGATTTTATAATTTTGCCTAATTTCATGTAGAAATCTTAACAGATTTTATATCTTTGACATATTATTAGTTAGGGAATACACCCTTTTGTTAAACAATGTATATTTCTGCTGTTAAACTGTCTATTACCACTTATCAATATAATCACTATCATCCCTAGCACTATTATCTATAAACTATATGTAATACAAAACTCTGCCACGCACATCCTCACCCATACCAAACTCCAGACACCCATCAAGCCAGTCCTCAGCAGGCTCCACTGGTTCCGTGGATCCCAGCAGATCCACTTTGACATTGTCCCAGCACAGCATCTCCCTATCTCTATGAACGTCCCCTACTCTACTCCTCTGTTTGACCCCTCTACTCAGTTAACTTGAGCCTGCTGTGCGAGCGACAGAACGCGTACCGTCCACACCATATTTGGTGACGGAGGCTTCAGTTACTACACCCCCAACGTCTGGAACGTTTTTCTCCACCCATCCACCACATCCCCTCAATCTGTCTTTAAAGTTTAAAGTTAGTCTTATAGCAAAAGAATAGATGGAATTTCAGGTATTTAGTGTTAGCAATCTTTCCTATTAAGCCTGTCATCTGAATTCTGGAATCTAGAGAATTTGAAATGTGAAAGGCACTATACAAATGTAATTTTGTATTGCATAGGAGTCCTCTGCTACATTCCCTCCAAAAATGTAATGAATATGTTTGCTGACAAAATGAGACCCAAACTGCAACCAGATGCCTCACCAGGGCAAAATGCAACTTTAAATTCATTGTTCGTGACTTGTACTTTATCCTCTATGTTGAATATTCCAACATATGGTTTGCCTTTTTAACTACCCTGGAATACAATACCAATAGTTTCAGTAATTCCTCAATCAAATCTCAAAGGTCATGCTCCTATTATGCCACCTGAAGTACATTTCCAAATACCACATATTTCAGACTACTGTTTTTTCTACCAAATTTCATAACTTTTTCATCTACAATCATTACGTGAAATATTTCTTTGTTGACTTTGACTTTATCTTTCAGTATTTTCTTCAGACGCTGATCTGCCAAAATTGAAATGCTGCACTCTTTCAGGTAATTTATCACTTTGTAATAATAGTCTATTGAAACTTTGGTAGCTGTTACTCAAAATGATGGACCATTCTCTGTGATGGCTCTCTACCATTATTAAGTAGGATCGATTGCCTACAAATTCTTCTATACTTTCTTCATATTCGCTTACAGATTTGAAATATTCTAGTTCGGAGAAAGGTGGCATTTGGTATTCAGTTTTGATTGTCATTTTCCGCTTTGTAACTCCCACCATTGTAATAAACCTGTCACTTTCACATGTATAGTGATAAATATAATCCTTGTTAATCTTGGTCAATTTATATAATTTCAGCTAATGTTGCTAACTTTGCTGGAGAAAAGATGATACCCAGTAGGTTGTGATTGGCTTGGCAGTGAGTCTGTGGTTATTGCCATTAAACTTTTATAATAGCCTTAATATCACTCATTTTGCCAAGAAAATGTTCAAATTTTACTTTGGTAACTATATTCAGACTACTTAATATCACATATGCCCAACGCGGCCTTTGCTTTCATTTAAAAGCAAAATCCTGAAAATTTGGCATTTAACAAGTATCTGTAATCAGTTTTACAATTTTGCTCAGTATGTTTCAATTTTAAAATCTACTTTTTGCTGTGCTTGTGGTTAGTACATCTTCCATATTTAATATATATTTTAATTTGAATGCCATAGCTTCAGTGACCTGACTCTGAGCCAAGATGATCCACTGTAATAAGATGTGGCACTGCTACAGGTTGAAATCACTGCCAGTGGTAAGCATGAAAGGAGCTGTCACTTTCAATCAATCTCAGCAGAGCCCATTTCACTGTTCTTTACACAGATCGGGCTTAATTTGCCTTCTTTCATTCTTCACAGAGATTTGACTCTAGGATGTAACTATGATTCATGATAAGATCTCCCACATCATGCTTCTAGACAGAGACTCTGTTTCAGGAATAAGTTCACGTTTAGTTATTTATTTGTGCATTCGCTAACTACGGAGGACACAATGCAAGTGGACAACTTTGTTTGTCTTCCCTTTGCACCTCCCACACAGACTCATATAGCTGCTAACGGCTCATATGAATGCTGCATAACATTGCCATTCTGGTCTGTTGACAATTTAAGTTTTAAGTAAAGTTCAGCATATAAGAGACATATAAGTTTTCAAAAGTTAAAGTCTGTGAAATTTGTGTCATTTGAATTTGGTCTGCTATGCGATGGGGGAAATTCCTGCAATTTGCACAAAATAAAACATATTAATAAATACAAACACTGAAATTGAAAGAATACCTCTAGAAAAATCGAAAAAGTTCAATGCTATAAGTAAACTGAGCAAATGATTGACTTAACAGTAACTTTCACTTATATAACGTCCTTCAAGTAGGATAACGTATTTGAGTGCTATATAGTGAAGTGTTTAGAAGAAAAGACAGGGGGAGAAATGACCATTGGCACTATGTGAAGACATAGGTTTTCATGTAGGTTGGATCTTGAAGGAGGTAAATGAAGTGGCGAGGTGGAGGAACTGTGGCATGGAGTTCCAGAGGGTGGGGGTAGATTGGCTGAAGGCCCGCCCACCAATGGTGGGGTGTGAGGCGGGTGGGCATGTGAAGCAGCCCAGAGCCTGCTGAGCAGAGGGAGCAGACAGGATGGAAGGGATTAGGAGGTAGGGCAATGGAGGGCTTTGAAAGTGGGGCCCAGGATCTTGAACTGTATCCACTGAGTGATGGGATGCCAATGGAGTCAAATGAGGATAGGATAAAAGTCATAAACAGAATGATGAATTACTACCCTTCATATTTCAAAGCCCAATGTTCCTGAAATCAGTGCAGTACTGGGATCAATTTGAGTGTCAATTAACCTCTCTCATGCGCACTCATCATATTTAATATCCAATGTTTATTTCACAACTGTCAGGAATTGTTCCTATGAGATTAGTAACGGCTGAATAGTCCTGTAGTACTCACAACTGGTTTGTCATTTATCTGTATCCAGTTGTCATTTTAGGGCGGTCTGGACTCAGAATGTAAGCAACATGGAAACCAGCAATTGATAGCAGAATGAAATGTGGGATTCTCCCTCCTGATGAAACCCACCACCTGCTCCCTTGACCCTATCCCCACCTCTCTCCTCTCTCCTCATCTCCCATCTCCATCTCCTAGACCCCTCCTAACTGACATCATTAACTTTTCCCTATCCACCGGCAGTGTTTCCCTCCCCTCTAAAAACTGCTGTCATCACACCCATCTTGAAAAAACCTTCACTGGACCCATCCCTGCTCTCCAGCCACCACCCCCATCTCCAACCTCTCATTCCTCTCTAAGGCCCTGGAATG
The DNA here is from genome assembly GCA_035084275.1 of Hydrolagus colliei. Lineage (NCBI taxonomy): Eukaryota > Metazoa > Chordata > Chondrichthyes > Chimaeriformes > Chimaeridae > Hydrolagus > Hydrolagus colliei. The sequence goes on along the minus strand of CM068742.1, from coordinate 59,479,990 downwards.
AGTTGTTGCTTCCCAGCTTCGCTCCTTTCTCTCTCGCTATTCCCTCTTCAAAACCCTGCAATATGGCTTCTATGCTGGCCACAGTATGGAGACAGCTCTGGTCAAAGTCTCTAATGACATTCTGTGATCAGAGCTCTCTCTGTCTCCTTGTCCTCCTCGACCTCTCTGCTACCTTCGACAATGTCGATCTCTCCATCCTCCTACATTGCCTCTCCTCCCAGCTCAATGTTCATAGACCTGCCCTCATCTGGTTTGACTCCTACCTTTCTCACCGTCTCCACTTTGTCGCCACCAATGGCTTCTCTTCCATCCCCCACACTGTCACCTGTGGTATTCCCTAGGGCTCTGTACTTGGTAGGGTCCGGCGATATATCGATATATCGCTAAAACCCGATATAATTTTCATATCGATATGCCGATATAGGCATTTCAAAAATATCGATATATCGAAAAAGTCGATATATCGGAAAAATCTGGATGCGCGCGCACTGAACGACAAGACCCAGAATGCTCATCTCTATACACAATCTACAGACCGAAGTGCAAAGCTGCCATGTTGTATTCATAGTACTCGAATACAATATACAGGTATGTAAGGGGTTAGGGGGGTGGGGAGAGAGACGGCGGGGGGGTGGGGGGGTGGGGGGGTGGGGAGAGAGACGGCGGGGGGGTGGGGGGGTGGGGGGGTGGGGGGGTGGGAGAGAGGGATGGCGGCGGGGGGGAGAGAGGGACGGCGGCGGGGGGGAGAGAGGGACGGTGGCGGGGGGGGTGGTGGGAGAGATGGATGGCGGCGGGTGGGGTGGGGGGAGAGAGGGACGGTGGTGGGGGGGTGGGGGGAGAGAGGGACGGTGGTGGGGGGGGGTGGGGGGAGAGACGGGGTGGATGTGATAATATACAGATAGATAGAGATGGGGGGATGTGAGAGAGGAGAGAGGGAGAGAGACACAGACAGAAAAACACAGAGATGGAGAGAGTGAGAGACACAGAGAGAGAAAGTTATTTACCTCCTGAGGAGATAGGCCCCGAATGCGCGCGCACCTCCCAATGCGTGCCGGGCGCGCATGCGCAGTACGTAAACCCCGAAAATATCGATATTTCGGTATATCTCGACATGAGCCCATCAATATATCTAAATCGGAAGATTTCCATATCGACGGACCCTAGTACTTGGTCCCCTACTTTTTAAAATCTACATGCTCCCCCTTGGTGGCATCATTTCCAGACATGGGGTCAACTTCCACACGTAGGTGGATGACACCCAACTCTATCGTTCTGCCTCTACCCTCGACTGAGGACTTCTACTGTCCTGACAGACTGTCTGTCAGACATCAAGTCCTGGATGAGAGCTAACTTTCTACAGTTGAATGTCAACATGACAGAGTCCCTTCTGATTGGCTCGCGCCAGCACCTCCATGCATCAGGCGCCTGCAGCATCAACCTCCATGTTTGTACACTCAACCTCACCAAGCCAGTCAGGAACCTTGTTCGATCCTCAACTGTCTTTCTTCCCCCACATCCAAACAATGATTCACTCTGCCTTCCCTCACCTCTGCAATATTGACCGACTCTGCCATTACCTTATCCCCAAGGCCACTGAAACCTTCATTCACACCTTCATTACATCCCGGCTCGACTACACAAACTCCCTGCTTGTCTGCCTTCCAAATTCCGCAAAACTCTGCAGCCCGTGTCCTCTACCACTCCAAGCTTTGTGACCCCATCTCCCTCATCCAGTGGCTCCCCATCATCCAGAGGATCCAATTCAAGATCCTGGTCCTCACATTCAAAGCCCTCCATGGCCTTGCCCCACCCTACCTCTGTGACCTCCTAACCCCCTACCAATCTGCCCACCCCCTCCTCTCAGCAGGCTCCAACCTGCTCTATGTTGCCCGACCCACCCACCTCACCATTGGCGAGTGAGCCTTCAGCCACTCTACCCCCAACCTCTGGAACTCCAACCCACAGTCCCTCCACATCACCCCATCCCTAGCCTCCTCAAGACCCTCCTCTTTGACGATCCCATCAGTCACTCCAAATCCCCTACTTTCCCTCCACCCTCCCTATCCCTGACCCCAGTTGGGTCTGAAACAATAACTGTCTAGCGCTTTGGTACTTGACGTGAAAGGTGCTACAGAAGTGTAATTTTGTTGTTGTTTGTTATTGTTATCAATGCACCCATACAGTAAATGGAGCAATGCAATAAATAATTAAAAAGATCAGGAACACAACAGGCTTTCTATTGGTGAAAGTGGGATTCAGCCTATTCACTTGGATTGTTTCAAGGCATATTAGTGAGAGGGCATTTAAGTAACAGAAGATGTTAGCTTACACATGCCCCAATTATACTCCATTTTAATTCCACCCCAAAATAGATGAATTGGTTATTCATCTCTTTTCACAGATTAACCACTTTGATTGTTTGTGTAACAGTTATTGTAATTCAGCAAGTAACTCAATGTGTGAAATAGACACTTAAGACATTTGACGTGTTTAGAATACAAGGGTTGTGTTTTTGGTTCCAATGGTGTCTCACGTTGTTTGAAAGTTAGAGGCCATCACCTGCTCACATGAGAGTTTTTCAGGTAGTTGGCTTCAACAGAGTATGCTTGCAATAACTAATAATAATAATATTCCTCGCATTTGATATATAGCATTTCACATCTTCTACATGTCCCAAAGCACTTCACAGAATATACTGTAAAGTGAATTGACTGTATAGTTGCAGCTTGGCAGCCAATTGCACACAGCAGTGTCCCACAAACAGTCATGGATTGAGTGACCAAATTAATATAGTTTTTTTTTCTAGAGGGATTATTATCAGGCTAATATATATATTTATAATATAATATTATTATATATTATATATAATAATAATATAGGAACTAAGTGATTCCCTTTGAGTTTAGCAAACATTAGTTTAACTCTCCTTTGACGCCTTAGGAGCCCAGCAGGGTTCATATTAAGCCTTGCTCTAAGTAAATATGTTTTTCATAAAGCATGGGCCAAGGTGTTTGTTGGAACCTAATACAGTACTGTGAATGTACTTGACACTGTGCAGTTAGCTGTGATGATCATCTCTCTCACTCATCGCTGACTATACTAGGCTAACAGCTGTTACCATTATAATAATAATAATAATCCTTGCATTTGATATACTGCTTTTCATTTCTTCTAGTCGTCTCAAAGCGCTTCACAGAAACCTGATTATCTGATTATTTACACAACTTTGGGATTTTGCCAACCAGGCCTCCTTGGTTCTGATAATAGTCAGACTAATGAAAATTGTGAGTCTTTGATACACCACTAACCTCAGCAGGTGATCCTATGGAGTATTCTGTGGTGATCCCTACTCAAGACAGTAGGTTCTTATTGTTCTGTAACATCAAGCACTAACCACCTAAAAAAATTGAACACTATAATGTTAGCTTTTTTACATTGCATTTACAATATACAAAGTGGCTCTGGCTTTTAAAACAGCAGGAGATACCAGTGTGATAGCACTTTCTGTTCACAGAAGCTGTACCAGGTAATCAGGTTTGAAATCATTGCTTTTACTTTACTTCAAATCTTGGTTTAACTTGAGCTAATGGAGAGTAGAGAAAAAAAAATCTATTTATTCACAGGACACAAATGTTCTAATGTGGATTCATTTTAGTAAAGTTGAACACGTAGAAATTAAAACTAAAAGGCATTGCCCTGTAGCGAATGCTGTTCATATTCCTGATTCTACATACATTGTTTCTGCTTGCAGAAATTGCTCACAAGATGGAACAGATTGCCAGAAGCAGATCCACTGAAACAGCTAAATTGCAGCTGCAGGCATCCACCCATCGACCCATACCACTCACTCCATCTGCAACATCCCAACATCACAAAGACCTGACTGGTAAACTGCCCAATCAACCAGATCTGGTTGTGGTGTTCATCCACAGCTATATACACGGAGTCCTGTAGCTCAGTGGTTAGAGCACTCGCTTTGCAAGTGTGAACAGAATATGAACAGCATTTGCTACAGAGCAATGGTTTTTAGTTTTATTTTCTTCATTACACTTCTTTTCAAATCCCTGACACCTCCCTACCTCTCAGTCCTACATGCCCTCAAACCCAAAACTCACTGCCTCTCCTCGACTGTCTCCGGCGTTCTGCATGCCCCCATACCCTCCGTTCCACCATTGGTGGCCACATTTTCAGTGACTACACCCCAAAATGTAGACACTCTTCCTCTATCCATCCACCTTGCCCCTCCCTTCCCCATTTTCGGGTTGCTCCTGAAGACAACAACAACAACAACAAAAATTACATTTGTATAGTGCCACACGTCGGGAGGACGTCCCAAGACAACCGTCCTATGCATTCATTAACAAGTGTATGGTGACTTGACATATCCTTTATTTAGCTAGAATTTCATTGCAGCAGTAAAGACAGTACTATCCATTTAATGGACATTTCCTCATGCTCATTTTAACCCTTTATAACTAATCCAATTATTACAGATATTGTCTAAAGCCTTATCCATCCTTAATTAAAAACCATCAGATTCACAGATTTTAAATCTCTGTAAATGTGTCCAGTTTTTGTTGTAGGCTCACATCAACAACAACAACAACAACAACAACAACAAAAAGTCCCAAGGCGCTGAACAGTCAGGGTTCAGGACCCGAGCAAGGGGTTCACAAAGCTAGGGGCGGAAGAGAATTGGGAGGGCGGTAGAAGGCACGATCGAAGAGGGGGATCTTGAGACCGGCCTTGAAGGAGGCAAGGGAGGAAGTGAGGCGAAAGGACTGTGGGATGTAGTTCCAGAATGTGGGGGCAGAGAGGCTGAAAGCCCAGTCACCATTGGGCGGGGGACATGGAGCAGACCTGAGCCCGCTGAATGGAAGTGGTGGGCAGGATCATGGGATAGGATAATCTGCAGCTTGTGAAGGGAAGACCATGAAGGTCGACGAGGAGGGAGTTTCCATTTTCGAGTCTTGATGTGATGAATGCATGGACAAGGGTTTTGGCAGCCTGAGGGGTGAGGCAGTGGCGGAGGCTGGCAATGTTACATCTGGGTGACAAGCATTTAACTTAGGGATTGAAATATCATCTATTTTCCTGCTGCTTCTCTGTTGCATATACATCATAGAAACATAGAATTATGCAGCACAGAAGGAGGCCATATCAACAGAATATCACATGTCAACAGAATTGTGATAGCAATCAATGTTTGAACAAATGTGATAAGGGGATCTAATAACATTCATCATTGATCAACCCATTAGAAAATGACTAGAAACCTAACTTCAAACACTGTCTGCAATTTGTCTCAAAGCAGAAAATTGTATTTTCTCTCCATCCATCCAATGAGCCTTTTATGGAGATGTTTCATTGATGACTAAAGATGAGGGAGTAACTTAAATAACTGAGTGTTCTGTGATTTCTGGAGCCTTTTGCAAGATAAAAACACCACATGAATATGTAGTAAGCCATCTCTGAACCCTCCCACCAAATCCAAACTGGCAGCGTCAACCTCCATGGACCTCCAACCTGCACACTCAATCTCATCAACCCAGTCAGGAACCTAAGTGTCTTGTTCGATCCTCAACTGCTTTTCCTCCCCCACATCCAAGCCATGACCTGCTCTGCCTTCCCTCACCTCTGCAATATTGCCTAATTCCGCCATTACCTCACCCCTGAGGCCGCTGAAATGTCTTCATCCTATCCAGGCTCGACTACGCCAACCTTATCAACCTTCCCAACCTTCCCAATTCCTCCCTCCATAGGCTACAGATAATCCCCAACTCTGTGGCCTGTGTCTTCTACCGCTTCAAGCTTTGTGACCCCATCTCCCCCATCCTTGCCCGATTCCATTAGCTCCCCATCACCCAGAGGATTCGATTAGTAGTGGAGAAAAGGAGCCTGGGGTTGTCCTTCACCTCCAAGGTTAATTAATCAACAGAGATTGGCTCTCATTAGCAGAGTGCCCTGACTCTGAGGTAAATAATGGTGCGAGTGCCATTTTAGTTTCATTGGGAATTGTAAGTCATCTTTGCTTTTAAGAAAGATAATTCTTTGTATTTACAACTAGGGTTTCAATTGATGATTAACACTGAAATAAATGAAGCTGCTTTCAGTTTGATGCTACGCTGTTTTACAAGAACCCACTGTATACTGTATATTGAGCTCAGTGTTATTCAGACTTAATTAACAGGACGCTCTGGGATGCCAGCCTGTGTGAAGGGTGCTATACAAATGTAAGTTATTGTTGTTGTTATGATTGTAAATAAATAGCTTAAACAGCTAAACCAAACTTTTTCATGCACAAAAACTCTGGAGTGCTACTCTGCATGGGGAGTGCCATATGTTGTTGTTGTTGTTTTCCAAGAACCTACTGTATAATATTCATATTATAAGACACTGGTTAGGCCTCAGCTCAAGTACTGTGTTCAGCTCTAGGCATTATGGTTTAAGAAGGATTTCAAGGCAAGGGATTTCAAGGGTGCAAAGGAGATTTACAGGGGTAGTACCAGGAATAAGAGACTTCAGGTATCAGGAGAGGCTAGTAAAGTTAGGATAATTCTCCTTGGAGCAAAGAAGGTTAAGAGGAGACCTAATAGAAGTGTTCAAAGTTATCATTCAATAGGGTGAACAAGGAGAAATTATTTCCATTGGCGAGTGGGTAGGTAACCCGAAGACACTGATTTTAATTAGATGTTAAAAGGAACAGAGGGGAGGTAAGGAGACATTTTTTCATGCTGTGAGTTGTTTGGACTCAGAATGCATTGCCTGAAAGGGTGGTGGAAGCTGATTTGATAACAACTTTCAAGCAAGACGTAGATAATTATTTAGGGAGAACATGTTTGCTATTTGAAGAGAGCGTAGGAGTGGGATTGATTTGGACAGCTCTTTTCATAGAGCCGGCACAGACAGGATGGGCCAAATGGCCTCCTTCTGTGTTGTATAATTCTATGTATCTATGATGACTCTGTGCTCTATATTGAGCCCACTGTTATTTAGACATAAATAAATAGCTCAAACAGCTATATCAAACACTTTTTTATGGATGCATATCACTAAAACTTTAACAGGTTAGGCTGGCTGAAAAACAGAACTTGATAAGAACAAAATTAAAATGTATATAAATCTATTATATTTGAAAATTATTTTAGGTTATCAACTGCTGTGCATAGTTACTGCAGGGATGATTTAATTTCCCAATCACTAAAATAGAGATGAAAGTGCAATTTAAGTTGTAAATGAAAACATTTTTCTATTAGCATTTGAAAATTAAGAGTTTTTTGTACTCAAATATTAAATTGTGCAGGGAGCAGGAATAAATCAAATCTTAAGATGAAGGATTTCATGTGATAACAATTTCTACAGAAACAACTTAATATCAGATACTGTTGTATGCTTTATTTGATGAATAAAATAGTTGACAGATCTTTTGGCAACTCAGTCCAATTACAGTGTAACATGCTGTCTAGTTATTACTAAAAAATAGTGTGTTCTGCATGAAACCTACCACCTGCTCTCTCAAACCCATCCATATCTCTTTCCTTACCTCCCAGCTCTACCTCCTTGTCCCTCTAGCCACAGACATCAACCTCTCCTTGTCCACTGGCATAATTCTCACCCCTTTAAAAACACCATTCATCACTCCCATCCTTAAACCAACAATAACCAAATTATATTTATAGAGCACCTTTCACATCGGGAGTACATCCCAAGGCACTGAACAGTCAGGGGTCAGGGCCCGAGCATGGGGGTGGGGTAGGGTTGGGATGAGGAGGGGCAAAGAGATAGGAAGGCAGCTGAAGGCATGGTCAAAGAGGAGGGTCTTGAGACCGGTCTTGAAGGAGGCATGGGAGGAAGCAAGGCAAAGGGATTGTGGGATGGAGTTCCAAAGCATAGGGGCAGAGTTCCAAAGCTGGATGCAGACCATCATCCATTGCCTCTCCTCTCACCTCAACTTTCATGGTTCTGTCCTTGAATGGTTCACTTCATACCTCTCACACTGTCTCCACTTAATCTCCACAAACAGTTTTCCTGGTGTGTTTTTCCTCAGGGCTCTGGCCTTGGTCCCCTCCTCTTCAACATCTACATGCTCCCTCTTGACAATATCATCTGGAGACATGTGGTCAACTTCCAATTACACCCAACTGTACCTCTCTGATTCCACCATTGATTCCCGGACCTGTCAGACTCAAGTCTTGGATGAGTGCTAACTTTCTTAAGTTGAACATCAACAAGACTGAGGCCCTCTTGATTGGCTCCCTTCAGCGCCTCCACACCTCAGGCACTGACAGCATCACCATCCATGGAAGCACACTCCATCTTACTGAGCTTTGGTCTTGTTTTAGACCCTCAACTATCCTTTCTAGCCCACATATGTGCAATGATCCACTCTGCCTTCCCCCACCTCCACAACATTGTCCACCACTGCCTCATACCGTCGGCCGCCAAAACTCCCATATATGCATTCATAACATCCGGCATGACTATGTAAACTCCTTGCTTGTTGGCCTCTCCAACTCCCCCACCCCACCACACACACATAAATAATTATTAGGTCAATGAACACTCTACCAAAGGCCGCCTCTGAGTCACATGGTTATAGGTTCAATGGCAATATATGAACTCACATAATCTGAGAAGATACTCCAATGCAGTATTGGGTGGGTTGTGCAGAATTGTCAGAGGTGCTATCTTTTGGATGAGATGTGAAACACAAAGTGTTGTTTGCCTGTTCAGGTGAATGGGACCTCCCTCCACAGGTTACAGATTGTCCAGAACTCTGCAGCCTGTATCCTCTCCCACACTAGGCTCCATGACCATATCACCCCCACCCTTGCCCAACTCCACTGGCTTCCCATCACCCAGAGGATACAGTTCAAGAATCTGGTCCTCACCTTCAAATCCCTCGATGGCCTCATTCCCCCCTAACTCTGTGACCTCTGAACCCTATGCCCATTCCCTCTGCTCAGAGAGCTCCGGCCTGCTATATGTCCCCCGCCTTGTGCGCCCCACCATTGGCGAACGGGCCTTCAGCCATTCTGCCCCCACCCTCTGGAACTCCAATAATCCCTACCCTCAGATCCGATCCGGAATACCATCTGTCCAGCCCCTTGGGATGTCCTCCCAACATGAAATGTGCTGTACAACTATAATTTTGTTGTTGTTGTTGTATGATGAAGATTCAAACAAAGTTAGCACAGTACAGTCAGTGATTCCTGAGCAGGTATTCCAGTGAACAACTGGACAACAACAAAATTATATTTATAGAGTGCCTTTCACGTCGGGAGGACGTGGATGTAAAGATTATGTTAAATTATTAATCTGTGATTGGGAGATGCTGAATCAGCTGCTGAGAAAGTAAAACAGGATTCTAAGAGACATGAAATAAAGATGAGTGACTCAAAGTTGTTAATCTTATCATCCATTTAGCACTTTCACTCTAATTTTCTTTGTTAAGTTAACAAGCGGTTGGCAAATCCAATGTATTCAATGGCAGGCCTAGTCATTGTGATTGAGTCCAGAGGACAGAGTGAGGTTCAAACCTATGGGACAATTAATGTCTACTCAAACACTCTGGGATGCCACCTGGGATTTCCAATGATCCAATGACTAGTTGGTAATATTCCTGATTTCGGGTCATGAGAGTGTAGGACTAGCACTGGGTAGACACTCCAGTGAGGAACTGACTAAATGTTTCTTTGCAGAAGGTGCTGTCTTCAGATGAGATATTAAACTAAGATCCTATCTTGTTGTTGTTGTTGTTTCTGTTTTGAGAATTCAAGTGGAAGTTAAAGATTCCATAACACTGAGATAAGAAACAGAAGATCTTTCAGCCGAATCTATTTAACCAGCTGCCTCCACATCTCGGCAAACTGTTTCTCCTCCCGCCTCTGCACGGTCAAATGTGGGGTATCCCAGGCTTCCATCCTTGGCCCTCATCAATATGCTCCCTCGTGTAAACTTCCACATGTATGTGAAGGACATACAAATCTACTTTGCCTCCTTCAGCATCGACTCCAGGTCCTTAGATGTTCAATCAGCTTATCTGGCAGACAGCAGGGCCTGGATGAGTGCAAACTTCCTGCAGCTGATTGTGGACAAGATGGAAGCCATATTCCTTGGTGTCTGTCTTGTTCAACCCCCAGATGTCCTTCATCCCACACATCTGGTCCCTGACCAGGACCACCTTCTTCCACCTCCACAACATTGCCCATCTTTGTCTGTATCTTACCCAAACAATGCAACTGAAACTCTCATGCATGCCACCTGGATTACTCAAACGCACTCCTCGCCAACCTCCTCACTCCCCAATCCACCATCCGGTGCCTCCGCTCGATTGGCACCAGCCTCCTGCCTGACCCTTGCACCCTCCCCACCGCATACGAGTTCGCATTTTCAGCCATTATGTCCCAAAACTGTGGAACACTCTGCCTGAATCTCTCCACCTTACCCCTACTCTCCCATTTTTCAAGTCCCATCTGAAAACATTCCCTTACGACTGCGTTTACGGTCACATCAGCCCCCGCCCCACACTGCCCAGCTCCGGATCAGGCTTTGCCACTGTTAAGATCTCTGAGACGCTATCCTGCATAGAGAGTGTCATATAGGTGCAAGTTGTTGTTGTAGTATTTGTGTCGCATCCGATATTCACTAACAAAAGATTAAACATGGTTTCCTTTCTGTTTGTGATATGTTATTGGTGCAAATTAGCTGCCACCTTTTCCTATATAACAGAAGTCACTGGACTTCAAAGTTAATCATTGTGTCGTGTATTTTGACATATTTCTACACAATGCAGAATCATAGATAATTCAACACAGAAGGAAGCCAGCAATACCTCATTGTGCTTATGCCATGCTAAATTCCCTTTGGAGCCATTTACTCTAATCCCATTTCTCTGTATTTTCCCTCAAACCCTTTTATATCCTCATTCATCAAGTGTTGATCTAATCCCATTTTAAACAGTGCAACGGACATGGCTCCAATCACCTCTGAGAATAGTTGAAAATGTTTACCTGGAGCAACTAGCTGCCATCCACAAAATAAGACAAACATCTTCCACCCATGGCCGCTCAACAGATTGTGGCTGAGAGGAGAGGTAAACAATAAATGTACTTGGATTAGAGCTGGACAAGTCTGACTCAGCCATGAAGCAGGAATAAACTCTGCTCTCTTTTGGAACAGTTGAAAAACAAGGCAGTTTACCAGTTTAATAGCTTGTTTACCCACTCTCTCGATCTTTCTTTGTGCCTCTCTATCCCACGGTCATGTTCTTCAGCACGTAAATGCAATTTCTAACGTTAACTTTCTCTGACAGATACTATTTACCTGCTGTCCCTTTGCAATATCAATAATCTTATTGGTTTTAATGTACCTGTCAGCAATTCCAACATAAATTGTGTGTGCAACCCTGTTGATGCTTGGTGAAGTTTCACAAAAGATTGAATCCCTCCAGGCTGATTCTCAGTCCAATATGTGCAAATAACCCATTTCCATTATGTACATGCATTATATGAATGAGGACAGAGAAGACAATTATAAAATAATTTATGTTTTGTTTCAAGCCAGTTATATTATGGATAAATTAAATCTTTACAATGTGTGAAGCTAAGATTTGATGTCCTGGCTACAATTCCCCAAACTCTGGTCATTTACTTTATGACTGATTATGGGACACTGCTTTGCACAAATTGGCTTCTGCATTCAATCTACAGAATACACAGTCACTACATTTCACTGTGAATCCCATTAAGCCCTTTGAGAATTTCCTTATGTGTGAGGTGCTCTATCAAATGCAAAGATTGTTAACAATATGTAGTTCTGTTCAGTAATATATAAATAAATGCAATAAAATGGAGATATTAAAAAAAATACAATATATTAGCAATAACAAGCTGTGAAACGTTGAAGAAATCGTTTCATCAATGCCCTTAGGACAGGTTCAGACTTACTCACACAGTTCATTGGCAAACACATAACAAACAAATATACTTACAGGATGATTACCCCATATGTGATTTGTGTGATTTGGAATATGATGGAATGATATGTGTGATTTAGAATATGATGAAAGTGTCAATTAATACTGGTAAATTTCTTTTAGGGTCCCCTTGGCACGTTATATCCCATTAAGAGTACAGTATTCCATCCCGAGTCCCTCTGCCTCGCCCCCTTCCTGCATCCTTACTATGGATGCAACAGGAGATTCAGCAGCAAAAGAAGGTTTATGGACAGTTGACCCATGTAATTTGACTATATTTCAATATGGATTGCCAACATATGTCCTCCTGCCTCTGCAGTGAAACTCCCAATATAAAAGTTTCATATGTTACTTTTTACATAATTATACATCTCACTATTTGTGACAGGCAAGTTTCATCTGCATAGGATAGTGAATTAGTAATCCAGGGAAAGTAAAATATTTCTATCTCAGCTGTGTAGCATTTGATGCTAAGTGATTAATATGCATTATACCACTGCTGTAACTGCCATTGTACATTAAGAATATTAAATCCTTAATATAAAATAATTCAATGGAATACATTTCATTTGCTTCTCCAAGCATAGCTCTGCATGCTATAATTAATTGTTTTGATCTTTCTATGTAATTTAAGTTATTTTCTTTATGAACATCAACTGAGTAGACATGATAAAAACAACCAACTTTGATGTATTTCATTTTATATGTAAAAGAATGTGGAATAAGTCCTTTACTTTAACATTAACATTGGCTGCCGCGTTTTGCCCACAAATATACAGTCAATTCACTTTACAATATATTCTGTGAAGTGCTTTGACACGTCGATAAGATGTGAAAAGCGCTATATCAAATGCAAGGATTATTATTATTAAGTACTTAACATTATAAATTTGACTCTTTATAAAAACAAGCAAGGCACATTCCACATTAGCTGTAAACTTCTTGGGTTCTGGCATTCTGTATGTGTTATTGCTGTTCCCAATTCGATGCGCTGTGGTTTAAGGATTGAACAAATCTTAGCGGCAGCAAAGTAGAGTACCTGCTCCTCGAAAGCTTCACAGATTCGGATAGTTGTTCAAAATTGAGAGAAGTGAGAGAGCCCTACTGAAGTGACAGAAACATAATTCAACAGTCTCTATCTCCCTGGTGAATGGAATATCTACTGCTTGAGGACTAATGCAGAAATGTTCTTTGAGAGCACGATAGGTGAATTTATTGAGCAGTTCTCCCATGGTGCCAGGTGTAAATTTGTATGAACATAAGAACACAAGAAATAGGAGCAGGAGCAGGCAATTTGGCCCCTCGAGTCTGCTTCGCCATTTAATAAGATGATGGCTGATCTTCTAACTTAATTCCATTTACCCGCCCAATTTCCATATCCTTTAATCCATCTATCCATTAGAAATCTATCAATTTCAGTCTTGAATATATTCAAGGATTGACCATCCACAGCCTTCTGGGTAGAGAATTCCATAAATTCAGGATGAAGAAATGTTTCCTCAACTCTTGAGGAATCTTGATCTTGAGACTGTGGCTCCTAGTTTTAGATTCTCCAACCAGGGAAACAGTCTCATACTGTCTACTCTGTTGTGCCCCTTAATAATCTGATAGGTTTCTATAAGATCACCTCTAATTCTTCTATATTCTAGAGAATATAGGCCCAGTTTGGTCAACTTGTCCTCATAGGTGAACCCCCTCATCCCAGGAACCAACCTAGTGAATCTATCCTGCACGCCTTCTAAGGCGTGAATTTGTTGTGACTCACAAACTAACTGAATTCCAAAGCTACCTCCCAAAGACATGGAATCAATGCATTTCAAACATGATTTATCCTGTAGTTTTAAGGTCGATTCAATGCCATGACAGTGTTAAATTGATATTAACTGTGCAGTTTAATGGAGCATCCACTGGATTAGCTGAGCCTGAAACCAGCAACCAGCAGTGTTGAAAGAGACAATGTTGCATTCATATCCAGTGATCTGGAAGTCAAAATATTTCTCCTTATCCTTATTACATTGAGGCTTAACTACACCAACTCCTGCTTGTTGGCCTTCTTAACTCTTCCCTCCATCCTCATTCAGAAGTCTGCAGCTTGTGCCTTCTCCTGCACCGGGCTTTGTGACCCTATCACCCTCGCCCGACTCTATTAGCTCCCCATGCTCCAGAGGATAGAGTTCAAAATTATTGTCCTGGCCTTCAAAGCCTTCCACAGCCTTACTCCTTCCTAACGCTATGACCTGCTAATGCCATATCAATCATTCCCTCTGCCCAGCAGGTGCCGGCCTGCTCCATGTCCCCAGCCCACCATTGGCAGTTGGGCCTTCAACCTGTCTCCCCCCAACCTTTGGAACTCTGGGCCACATTCCCTTTGCCTTGCTCCCTCCTTTGTTTCCTTCAAGGCATGTTTCAAGACCCTCTTTTCAAACACGCCTTCAGCCGTGCTCTTATTCCCCTACACTGTCCTCCCCACTCTTGATCTCAAAGCCTGCTTGGGAGGTCTTTGAGAGGACTATCCAGAGATTTTGGATGTCCTTCTAAAGTGAAAGGTACATTACAAATGCAATTTGTTGTTGTTATTAGTAAAGCGATCCATATCACTTATCCATATTGGCAGGGAAACCTTGGGCAATTTTCCTTAAAAAGAATTGTTCATTTCATTCCATGACTGTTTCCGGGACACTGCTGTGTATAATTGGTTGCCGCATTCCAATGTACAGTATATTATGTGAAGCACTATGAGATGTCAAGAAGATGTGATAAAGCGCTATATCAAATGCAAGGATTATTATTATTGTTATTATCATTATTATTATATTAGATTTATACACCCCACATAATTAAACAGTCTGTGTTTCAGGACCACCAACCACTCACACAAAAGAAGTGTGGCAAACCTCTGAATGTTAACATGACCACTCATCCACCTTAATGCTAATTCTGTGCTCTAATATTTTTGGTTGAGTTAACAAACCATGGTTACGTAACCTTGACCAATGAAAAGCATTATGAATCAGTCCTTCAGATGGGACATTAAACTAAAGGTCCTGTCTGCCTGCTCAAGTGGATGCTAAAGATCCCTTGGCGCTATTTGAAAAGAGAAACAAGTTTTTCCTGGTTCGGCCAACAATTCCCCAAATACAATTGGTCACTGGTTTCATGGTTGTTTGTGGGCCATTGCTGTGTGCATTTATATTGCCTCTTTGCCTACAAATAGACAGTTGCTTAATTTTACAGTAAATCCTGCGAAGCGCTTTGAGTCGTCCTTCCGACTTGATTGGGCAGTACACCGAATGCAAGGAATTTTAGTAAATCCCCCTGCGATCTTCTATATTAGATATTGACAACAAGGCCACATGTAATTCCTCTTGTACACATATGCTTGCATCTAGTTAACCAACCTGCATATTGTGTACAAGGGCTCTGAGTCAAGCTCACAACCCAGCGTGGCTGAACTGGGTGATGTCTGAGACAGGCTAAATAGCTGCACATGAGTGAGTGGAAATCAACTATTGATTAAATAATTATGCATTTGCCATGCACCTTCAATTGGGGAGGGGAAGATGAGAGGAACTAACAGGTTGACTCAGGACTCTCTAAGTTTCAGGTTAAGGTCTCATGTCAGAACATGAAATCTAGGATGGCACTCAATTCTTGGCTGATATTCAAATGTAATTTTGGGGTGACCACTACTTTGGATGAAATGCTAAAGTGAGGTCCCATCTGTCTGAGTTGGGTGGATGACAAAAACTCCATGGACACTATTCAGAAAAAGAGGAAGTTTACCCTGGTGTCCTACCCAACAATCCTCCCAATAAATGGAGTCATTCACATCATGGCTGCTTGTGGAACATTGCTGGGTGGAAATTGGCCACTGTGTTCGCCTACAAATGTAGTCAATATACTTTCCATAAATCTCTTTGAGATAAGCATTAATTATATCACATGTAATTTAAAAAATATATTCTTACAGAAAACTTTTAGAAATTTGTGAACTATCTAGATAAAAAAGGATTGTTCTTAAGAAAATCAATCCACTTCTGAAATATTCCTTGCATTGAATATTTTGGTATTTTCAATAATTTGGAGATATTTGATGAGTTTTTTGTAGCCCTCTTGAGACAGCTGTTTTTATCCAAAGATAAAGGGCAATCACACTGGAGAAGTGTTACAGATTAGGTAAAAGGGCAGGATCGTCTGATTTATGAAAGCCTTATGTTTGCACAAGGTATTTGCAGTGAAATATATTTGGCATAATTATAACGTAACCAAGCTGATAAAATGTTGCTTTGAAGCAAGTCTCTGGTGGGTCAGTAATTGTTTTGCTTTGGATAATGTGATCAAGTCAAACCTATTTATTCATAAACATGATGAACCCACAAAGCTGTATATTATTAATGCTAACTTAATCCTTTGCTTTAACACTGCATTTGAAACTGTGCTCTCTCACTCTGCTGACTTGAGATTCTGATTACTTTTCTGGGTTTACTTTTTCAATTTACCTCTGTAAGGTATCTACATTTTTTAATCTACCTCTATATGAACATCTATAAGTCCCCTCTGAAATGTCTGTTTTCAAGGCTAAAGTAAAGTGCTAGCTCATCCATTTGTTCCTAATAACTCATCCACCTAATAATCACTTAAGGGATGAGATAAATGTTAATAACAAACCAAAACAATAACAAACATTACGTGCATATATCAATTTTCACATCAGGAGAATGTCCCAAGGCACTGGAAATCAATGTTTTGGACCCAAGCTGGGGGTTGGGATTGAGGAGGTTGGCATGGCAGGGGGAAGGAGTGTAACCAAAAACACAGTTGAAGAGGAATGTCTTGAGACTTGTCTTGAAGAAGGCAAGGGAGGGGGTGAGGTACGAAGATTGCGGCATGGACTACCAGGAAGTGAAGGCAGAGTAGCTAAAGGCTGGCCCGCAAATGGTGGGGGCAGGCAAAGTGGGGGGCATGAAGCAGGCCGGAGTCCAGAGCCCACTGAGCAGTGAGCACGGATAGGTTGGTAGGGAGTTAGGAAGTCGCAGAGGAAGTGGGAGCAAGGCCATGGAGTGCTTTGAAGGCGAGGACCAGGATCTTGAACTGTATCCTCTGTGTGATGGGATCGGATGAGCATGGGGATGATAGGGTCACGCAGCCTGTTGCAGGAAAGGACACAGCCTGCAGATAATGTAGAACACTGCAGCCTGTGGAGAGAGGAGTTGGGAAGGCTGATAAGCAAGGAGTTTATGTAGTCAAGCCACGATGTTCTGAACACGTATGTGGGTCTCAACGGACTGGCAAGTGAAACGGTGGCAAAGCCGGGCAATGTTGCAGAGGTGGAAGAAGGCAGAGTGGGTCATGGCATGGATATGGGGTAGAAAGGATAGTTGAGGGTCAAACAAGTTGCCAAGGTAACGGAATAGATCAGTGTCCGAGTGGATTGATGGGTGGATAACTAATATGACAGCTAAGTGGCTTTAAGTCTGGGCATTAAATCCCCTTTGTTATTTGAATTCACTGACTCTGAACTATGTTATTTCCACAGAGGCAGAGCAGTAATCTGCTGCTACGCATAGCTGAAAATGTTTCACTGCCTCTGTCTACTATGAACAAATAAAAACCTTTGATCCAAAGCTGACTAAAGGTGAACTGTTCTTTCCATTAATCCTCCAAACAAACTGGTCACTCACTGCATGGCTCTCTGTGGGACATGCTATGTGCAAATTGACGACTGGATTTGACTACAGATAAACAGCCACTAGCCTTGAGTGCACTTACTTATAAAGTGCTTTGAGATGTTTTGATGGTGAGAACTATATCTACTGCAAGGTTTATTTAGTTAAGATATTGGTTTATTTGCTTTTATATTTAGATATGCCTCTTCAACTGTGGTTTGGGTCATCTTTCCCCTCCCACCCCATTGTCTTCCATTCCCAGCTTGATTGCCATGCCAGTAATGTTAATCACATTGGGACATTATCAGGATATGAAAGGCACAATATAAATTTAAATTGTACTATATTGTACATCTTCCTTGTCTAGCATCATTGATCATATGCTGTCCAGCCATCATTAGTGCAGTAACCGCAACAGCAACAACTTCCACAGGGTAGCAGCCCGGAGCATTTTCTACTAACAGACAACAAAAACAACGTGTATTTTAGAGCCCTCCATGCCTAGCGGTGTCTCAGAGCACTTGGAAATAGAAACCAAGCTGTCCTCGTGTACGTTATTCAATTGTTCAGATCTGGAAGCTGTTTCTATGGCTTCTCTCCAGAACACAGCTATGTTCCTTGTTTTTGGACCAGTTGCAGGAAGCAATCAAACCAGTTATAATAATAATTCTTTATTTTGATATTGCATCTTTCACATTATAATAATAATCCTTGTATTTGATATAGCACTTTTCACATCTGCTGGACATCTCAAAGTGCTTCACGGAATATATTGTAAAGTGAATTGACTGTGTATGTGGGCAAATCGCAGCAGCCAATTGTGCACAGCAGTGTCCCACATGGCCATGGATTGAAATTACAATTTTTTTTTATTGATGGATTATTATCATGTGTGTGGAGTAAGAAAACATGCCCAAGGTTTCACCCTGCCTGGAATTGAATCCAGGTTTCTTACTTGTAAGGTCATCTCAAAGCTTGGCACAGGATATACAATAGCCCACCCCCAACCGCCGATTTTTCTACCTTATTGGTAGAAAATATGGACATTTTCACTTATCCACAGTTGGATAAGTGAAATAGTGGATATTTCACTTATCCACGGTTGGCTGGTTGCGACAACCCTTGCTAACCATGGCAATGGTTATTGCTTAACCCTTGCTTATCTACGGGTTTTAACACTAACACTAGGATTTGACGCTAGGACCCAGTTGCATCAACTAGCTACAATGTCACTTTGCCCTAGCGTTCAGCGCTAGGACCCAGTTGCGATGTCGCAATCAACCAGCGACGATGTCGCTTCTCTTTTGGGATTAAGGTAAATAACATGAGTTTATTGTCGCTTCTCCGCATCTCCCCCACCTCCGTGTCACCCACTACACCACCTTCTCCACATGTCCCCCCTCAATGTCACCCACCACATCACCTTCTTCGTTGATGTCTCTCTCTCTCTGTGTCTGTGTGCAGATCAGTCAGTCAGTCAGACAGCCTCGCGGATTGCTGCAGATCCTGGCAGCCTGGCAGCCAATGCGCCCAAACTTACTCCCCGTATCCTCATGTTTCCCATAGGGCCCTGCATTTTCCAACCGCGACAAAGTAAACATACTACCCCTATCCCCATGTTTCCCATAGGGCCATGTATTTTCCAACCGTGGTTTACCAACCACGGAGGTTTTCAGGAACGTATCCCCTGCGGTTGGGGAGGGGTGCCTGTATTGTAAAGTGTAATGATTGTGCATTTTGTGGGTTAACAAAGCAGCCAGATTGCACACAGCAATATCCCACAAACAACAACAAAATAACAACAAAATTACACTTGTCACTCACGTCAGGAGGAAGTCCCAAGGTGCCATAAGCTGAATGACCTATTTTATTGGTTGGAACTGTTGGCCGAGACACTGGGAGAAACTCCCTTCTCTTTCAAATATATGAATGAATCTTTAATGTCCACCAGTGGAAGTAGATGGACCTTGATTTGAATATCACATCCAAAGGATGTCACTTCCTACAAAGCAGCAGATTGCTAGCCACACTGACACACAAAATGGGCTGCTAGGTTTTATATTAAATGTCTAGAATATAAAAGCTAATGTGTGATGTTACAGTTGTACATATTCAAGTCAAAATTACAACCTGTGATACCCTGATGATGACAAGAACAATAATAACTTTGATATATAGTAGTGCCCTTCACATGCACAGTGTCTTGGAGTGTTAACAGAGATAGGATGGGGCAAGCACTCCAAGACACTGTGCATTTCAAGACATAAACAAGGAACTTAATGTGTGTGACAGACATGTTGCATTGCTAAGCAAAGAAAGATGTGATTGCCTTGCAGAGCTTAGGGTTGGAGAGGACACATGATACAGCGTCCTCTTTTCATATTCTGAAGCTTCTTGCGGGTGGGGTCGTGATGTATGAATTCCATAATTTCAAGAAAATTGAGAAGTTCTTTACAAAATAAATGGACTTCTTCGTGATTGGGAAAATCCACTCTGCACAAATCTGACTGTGGGAAGTTTAACTGTTTAAAGTTTACTGCTCACTGCCGTGTCTGAAGGCAAATTTGTTTGATATGGGGATAAATTAGGATCTAAGCTTGTTGTAAATTGCCTTGAAACTACATAACTCTGGGGTTGCTCTGAGAATGGATTCAGTGCTTTGTATTCTAGTAATTTAGATCCTGAGAGAGTTCTCTGGTTGTAAGAAGACTCCTGATCCTTGTTATCTTTGTCAGATAAATTAGAAGCAGGGTTGAAAGCCACCAGAAATCTGGCTTGACTTGAGGATTCTGACACATTCGTTTGTTTCAGTCATTCAGTCATTCTTCATATTGTGCCAACCCGGTTCAATTGATAGTCTCTGATTCAGATGGTTGTGAGTTCAAACCCCGTGTTGGAATGAAGGCAATTCCAGCTAATGCAGAGTCTCCCAGGACTGTATTATGATGATGATGATGATGATAATAAAATTAATTCTTGGATTTGATATAGAGCTTTTCACATCTTCTAGAATATCAAAGTGCTTCACAGAATATACTGCAATATCAATTGACTATATTTTGTGAGCAAAACACAGCAGCCAATTTTTTTCATAGTCTATTTATTATCAGGTGTGTGGAGTAAGCAAACTTGCCCAAGGTTTCGCCTTGCCTGGAATCAAGCCTAAATCTCTCCTCTGCAAGATGAATTGGAGTGTCAGCTCAGAACATGAGTTCAAAGTCCCTACTTAGGGTTTGAACCCACAATGTTTTGACTCAAAGGCAAGAGTGCTATCAACTGAGCCAGGATGACACTGAGCAAAGAGAATGATTTGTTATGGTGCTGAATTGTTCTGACTGAATGTGAATTGAGATGAAACAAATATTGGAAAATATAAGGCTGCTGAATGACAAATCCCAGATATCAAGTCCTGGTGAAATATTCTGTACTGCATTCAATGTACTTCACCAGTGATTTATGAAAGGGAGCCATAATAAGTCAAAGATTGTTTTACCTGAATATCAAAATACAGTAGTTTGCAAAATAGTTATTTATTCCTGTCTTTCTCACTACACAACGGTGAACAGCAGATAACCTGAATATTATTCAATCATGCTTACTTATTTTGGAGAAAATTTTATTGTAAGTACATTTTCTGAGGTCACATATATTTGCCATGAAAGCAATATTTTGCTGACGGAGTGCTTTCTAGTCTAATCTCCTTTTCCGGTAAATACAATTGGCAGTCCCATTTATGTTTTTGAAGAAAGATAATGAGAAACAAGGATACTTTACAACCCTTGACAGTTGAACATTTAAACTCTAAATCTATGTGGATCATTTTTTCCACTTTGTTTAAGTACCACAAAATTCTCTAATGTGAAGTGATGTGGTCTGGTACATCTCTATATTAATCTGTCACATTTTAATACTATTACAAAATTATTTAATGTTGAATGGCAGGTACTCAGGTGCTCTAATAAGCACTGCCACTGGAGGGAAAACATTACGCAAACAAATAGCCTCGGGCAATGAAGACACTTGATATAATGTTCAACAAGACTGGTTAAAAGTAAGCTTTTATACTTTGATTCAATATTTTAAGATTGCACTGAGTTTGTCATCAAATGAAAACAAAGGATTTGTATACAGAGAAGGTAACACAACATGACACATTTGGTACTAACATTTTCAGCCTAGTGTCGCTACTTTGTGGAGCTCTTGTAGCTCAGTGGTTAGACCACTTGCCTTACAAGCGTGAGACCTGTGTTTGAATCCAGGCAGATCAGGACAAAACCTTGAGCAAATTTCCTTACTCCACATGCCTAATAGTAATCCGTCCAAAAGAAACACAATAATAAAAATTGGTCATTTCAATCCACGGCTGTTTGTGGGACACTGATGTGCGCAATTGGCTGCTGTGTTTCTTCCACAAATATACAGTCAATTCACTTTACAGTATATTCTGTGAAGCGCTTTGAGACATTGATAAGATGTGAAAAGCGCTATATCAAATGCAAGGATTATTATTATTATTAAATGTATCTGATTATCAATGCACACTTCAGGAATCACCCGACCTGGGGCAACATTAAGCACTGAATCACAGATCTTCTCAAACAACATAAACAGTCATATTGAACAATATAAAACAGATGTGGAGTGAGTGTCATCAGGCTATATATGATGTGGTGTAACTATTTCACTACTGAATAAATTATGGGTGCCATAGCCGATTAGCTTTAAAGAACTGAATGTACAGTTAGATTCTGTTGTACAAATGATATTGATTTTTTCCATAGTCTCGTTTCTATAGGCTCATGTCGAAGGAGGAAAGGTAATACCAATGGAGTATCTAATGTGGAGAAGAGATCTATTACATTGTTGCAGATGTGAGCATGCAAGATAGCAGAGATGAGGAGGGACTGAAACATGTAAAATGCATATTATTGAACATCAACACTTACTAACTGTAGGCCTCAATATTTACAAATCCTAGAGAATTGGATATTTATTAGGATATCAGGAATCACATTCATCCCCTAATATCATTCCTGAACATTACCGAATTCACAACAGATCTCCACAACAGGTATAGAATACCATTGGTTACTGCTTTCCAATGATTTTTGTTTCTAGTTATCAACAACTTCTCTTTTCTGCTCCCCAAATCACTCTTCATCCTAGCTAACACATTTGTCATTTGTCGGCAGCGCGGGCGGTAAGATAGTTGCGGAGCCTGGCAATGTTGCGCAGGTGGAAATAAGCGGTGCCGATCAAGGCGCGGATGTGGGGGAGGAAGGAGAGTTTCTGATCGAACATGATGCCGAGGTTCCTGATTGGCTTTGTGAGGTGGAGAGTGCAGCCTTGGATGTTGAGGCTGGCAGCGCCCGATGTGCGGAGGCGCTGGCTTGAGCCAATCAGGAGTGCCTCGGTCTTACTCTCGTTCAATTGCAAAAAGTTGTCCCTCGTCCAGGACTCGATGTTGGACAGACATGCTGTCAGAACATCGATCGTCTGGGGGTTGAGGGATGAGGCAGAAAGGTACAACTGGGTGTCGTCCGCATACATGTGGAAATTTACCCCCATGTTTGCGGATGACGTCGCCCAGAGGGAGCGTGTAAAGGGTGACAAGGAGGGGGCCTAAAACAGAGCCCTGAGGGAATTGCAAGGTCAAGGAATTGCTTCAAATTGGTTTCAAATTCAAGTTCAAAAGCACTTACACCCCTTTTTAAAAAGGATCTCCCTCTCTCTCTGACAGGTACTACGTATTGCCTGTGTATCCTGATTGTATCGTGGGTTTATACGCTGTTCTGGTGAGGGGTGGGGTGGGAGAAGGAAAGAGAGGCAGTGAGAGAGAGGGTGGGGGTGGGGAGAGAGGGAAAGAGTGGGGAGGGGGGAGAAAGAGAGAGGAGTGGGAGGGAAAGAGAGAGAGAGAGAGAGAGAGAGGTGGAGGAGAGCAGGCGAGAGAGAGGTGGGGGAGAGCAGGCGAGAGAGAGGTAGGGGAGAGGAGAGGGGAGAGAGTTGATTGATTTCGATGGAAAATGAGGGGTGTTGGGTTTGGAGCCATTGAGATGCCAGACTGACTGAGTGTATGTATGTGTGAAAGGAAGGAAGGAAGGAAGGAAGGAAGGGAGGGAGGGAGGGAGGGAGGGAGGAAGGAAGGGAGGAAGGACAACAATATTGCTTTAAGCCACTACCGTCCGTCGTTGTAGAAGTTTGCTTTGTGATTGTGTGCTGTGTTTATAGACTGTAATCAATATTTAATGCTTTATTGGTAAGTATCCATACAATATTCTGTTATTATTTTGTCTATTATTAATATGGTATGTTTAAAAAAAAGCATTTTCTTTTGTGTTGGGTTTTCTTCCGAATATCCAGCATGCTGTTTAACTCGACATTGACCTGTCTGCTCATAGGAACATATAGGAATATACTCTGCCTCTGCTGGGTTGCTCACATTCCCTTGGCTTGCCCCGCCCTTCCCCATCAACAGTGGTTGGGCCTTCAACCTTTTTGCCCCCATCCTTTGAAACTCCAACCAACTGCCCCTTTGCCTTGCCTCATCTCTTGCCTCCTTCAATGCACATGTCAACACCCTCCTCTTTAACCAAGGCTTCGGTCACCCTCCTCCCCCTAAACTCCCTGCCCTACACCTCCTCCCAAAGCCAACATCTCTTATATTATGCAAAATTTATTTTGATCAGACACTTATTGAAATAAATGACAGCTTCAGCACAGATGTGGAAATAAGAATCAAACATTGTAAAACAGAGGATTAACAGTTTCACTGCAAGAACATTTTATGATTCATTTTTGAAGGTACTCCCATCATTAACTTTTCAGAACTAGGATTTTTCTAAAGCAAAGACCTTGAGAGTGTGACAGTGTTAATCTTCATTACATTGCATACATTCATTTGGATTCCATTTCACAGTCAATTGCCTGCAGTCAATTGCAATTATTTTGGCAACTGCTAAAGAACGGATTAAACATTGCACTGTTTAAAGCCATTGCAATTATATGCAACCCCCTTACAAATGCTAAGCATTTCTAGTGGTTCTACAGTTTGAAATGCAGTGTCAAAAGATATTGAGAAATGATTGACTTTTTCAAGTACAGTAATGCAGTTATTTTAAAGTATGCTAGAGTGCATAGCATTGGTCCACGTGGGTGGACACTTGTTACAATCATAAGGACTTTGTCAAATGATTGAGACAGTTTAGATGATTCATCCCAAGGCACACATAACAAGATATTCTGCAATAACTAAGCTTTTTTTCCTTTGGAACAGTCAATGAAAAACACCTTAAAGATGCAGCATAATATTACTCTACAGTGGGTTTCAGAATCTTGTGTTGCCTTTTTACTTTCAAGTATCTTTTAAAATCTGTCCTAGTGTTTAACTTAATTTGATGGTACAGTAGAAACTCCACTATCTGCACTAATTGAGACTTGCCCCACTGTGGATATATATGAAAATAGTAGAAATAATGGGCCATCTTGCCAAATACGATAGAAGTACTAATCAAAACCTTCTTCCATCAGGAGCGCTACATTGTCTGGAATGCTGAACTTCAGCTAAGCGTACCGGTTATACGGAAGTGCCGATGCATCGAGTAGAAGCGTCGGGCTTCTACTGTACCATCTTAAATACCTCAATTAAATCACCCCTCAACCTTCTAAACTCAAGGGAATAGAATCCAAGTTTATACAGTCTTTCCTCGTAATTTAACTCTTTTAGGCCTGGCAACATTCTAGTGAACCTGCACTACACTCATCCAGGGCTAATATACCTTTCTTGAGGTGTGGTGCCCAAAACTGAACGCAGTCTCCAGGTGGGGTCTGACTAATACTCTTTGCAGCTGAAGCATCATTTCCCTCCCCTTTGTATTTTAGGCCTCTTGAGATAAAAGCCAACACCTTTTTGATTACATTTTACACCTGGGAACTAGTCTTTAGTGATTTGTGGATATGAACACCCAAATCTCTTTGCTCCTCCACATTTGTTTATTTCTCCCCATTAAGAAATTATTCTGCTTCATCTTTTTTTGCTCCACTGTGGATGACTTTGCACTTTCCTTCATTGAAGCACTCTGAGACATTACCCTGCGTGAAAGGCGCAATATAAATGCAAGTCGTTGTTGTTGTTGTCACCTACCCCTTTTTCCCCTTTCCATCTTAGTGCCAAACTCTATTGTTCAGCACATAAAGATACTTCTCTGCGTGAAAGGTTCTATATAAATGCAAGTTGTTGCTTTTGTGATGCAAATGAAAATAATAAATATGATTAAAGGGTAGTTTGGAGGCAGGAGTGAGCAGGAAATAGAAATGAGAGCTTTTCAAGTGCTATGGAGCTTTGTTATAATGTGGTGATAGTGGTTTATAAAATGATTTATATAGCTGCGATAGCCAGTTTCATTGACTTTGTTTGTGTGCATCCAGACAGATTCTGCATTAAACAAATCATTAGGTCTCCATCAATGTCACCTCCTGTCTGCTTTGCATGCTTGATTTGGAATTAATTTCCGATAGGAAGTAGAAAGGCTCAGATGTAATCGAGCCCTTGCTCTCTTGGACATCCTATCTTTGTACACATGTTCACTGTCAGCTGAAATACGTAGAATCCTACTTAATCATGTCTTAACATTCTGTCCTTCCTCCTCCACATCCAGTCCCTCACCAGCACCACCTTCTTCCACCTCCAACGGATTGCCCGTCTCCAGCAATACCTCACCCCAAAAGCCGCTGAAACCCTGGTCCATGCCTTTGTCACCTCACGGCTGGACTATTCAAATGCCCTCCTCGCTGGTCTCCCCTCCACCACAATCTATAAAATCCAGTTTATCCGAAACTCTGCTGCCCGCATACTCACCCACACCAAACTTCGTTCCCCATTACCCCAGTCCTTGCCAGATTCACTGGCTCCCTATCCCCGAGAGAATCGACTTCAACATCCTCACCCTTGTTTTGAAATCCCACTACTCCTCTGCACCCCCTACCTCTCTGACCTCCTCTCTCTTCAAACCAGCTCCCTCTGCCTTCGCTCCACCGGGTCTGGCCTCCTCCATGTCCCACGAATCCTCCACTCCACCCTCGGTGGCCAGGCTTCAGCCACTATGCCCCGAGGCTCTGGAATTCCCTCCCTCACTACTTTCATCTTGCCCCCTCTTTTCTCAGCTTCAGGTCCCAGCTAAAGACCTTTCTCTTCGACCGCGCCTTTTGTCACCTTTCTACCCCTGCCCCTGGCTCGGTCCCGGGATCCACTATTGTGAAGTGCTCTGAGATGGGTGATTAGAACCCATGGGTGATAGAAATGGGTGATAGAAATCTATAACTCTTTCTCCCAAAAGGTATGGATGCTGGATCCATCCACACCTTCAAGAGTTAGATTGATAGACTTTTGGTAGGTCGGGATATGGGGTAAAAACGGGAAATTGGAATTGAAAGGATTAAATGTAGATCACCCATGATCCAATTAAATGGTGCACAGGCTCAAAGGGCTGAATGACCCACTCCTGTTCCTACGTTCCTATTAACCCTAGGCATGACTGTTTGTGGGACACAACTGTGTGCAATTCGCTGCCACATTTCACCCACAAAATATACAGTCAATTCACTTTACAGTATATTCTCTGAAGCACTTTGAGATATCTTGAAGATGTGATAAAGTACTATAATCAGGATATTATTATAGTTGAAATAATAGGCCTTAATGATAGATAAAGAAGAAGCAATGTTTGGGGATTGAGGAAAGGATTTCCAGAGTTTCAAGGCATAGTGGCTGGCTGAAGGCACAATTGCTGATAGTCAAACCAAGGGGTTGGGGTACATATAGAAGGATATAGCTGGCCTAGCAAAAGGGGTAGGTAGAGGGGTGTGCATGTTGGAGAGGGAGGGAGGTGGTGGCATGAAGTGATTTGTAGGTGAGTGTGAAGATCTTGAATTGATCCGTTCTGACAAATAAAGTTAATCCTTGTTGTAACATTGCTTATTTAAAAGAATGTCAATAATAATAATAATCCTTGAATTTGATATAGCGCCTTTCACATTTTATTGATGGTTCAAAGCGCTTCACAGAATATACTGGAAAGTGAATTGACTGTATATTTGTGGGCGAAATGTCAAGACATGAAAAGTGACTATCCTTAATTGTGTCAACACAAATATTACATTTCAAGTTCACAGATGAAAACACTTGTAGCTGTCTGAACATTTATATCATGTGGGAGGTATAGCAGAATAAAATGTAGCGTTAATTTTGTCCTGAATTAAATGCAATGGCTCTGAATGGAGGATTATGTGACACAGTAGGCATGACAGTGGTAATTTCACAATTCACGACAATTTGTCATAATAAAAAAAGTTATAGGGAACAGTGCAGCATAGTGCTTTTAAATAGAAAAATCTGATGGACTGTGACAATTTTATAAATCGAAAGTCATCATGCCACTATTTGTGTAACAAAATGTTCAGCAGTCAGAACAAACAACAACAATGGCTTCATGACATCTGGAAGATAAAAACATCTGGAGCTGGCCAAAGCTGTCAAATACAATATGTGTAAATAAATACTCAGCATGACATCTGCAAGACGGTTGAATGAACATTGTCTTTTATCTGTTCATACTCAAGTGTAAATGGATTGTGAGGTAAAGGATATTTCATAATATTGTCCCAAAGACAATAGCCCAAATCCTTCATACTAGAGTTGAAGAAGTCTTTTAAAAGCTTCAACCTGAACTTCATTGGATGGTTTGCTCAGTTCGAAGGTCTTTGTCAAAGTTTTGGTAGACTCTGAAATGGTTTAATTGGCAAGTCTCTCCTGGCCCGGAGAGCAAGGTCACATCTGAGAAGAGGACATCAAGAGAGAAACAGACATAGAGAAAGTGGGCGAGGTGGTGGGGGGAGTTATTTGTGTCTTGGTCCTTGAAGAAAAATAGTAATTTTACAAACCAAACTTTTTTGGCCTATTTCTTAACCTTGTCGGTTGATACTCAGCTGTCCTTCCTACTCCACATTCGGTCCCTGACCAAGACTGCTTTCCTTCATCATGTTTCCCACTGCCGAACCATACCTCATTTCAAATGCTGCTGAAACCCTCATCCATACCTTTGTCACCTCCCACCTTGACTTCTCAAACACACTCCTCATTGTTCTCCCAGGTCGCAGAGGGAGGTTGATATGAAACATTAATTGCTTTTAGTTGTATCTTTATGACAGAAAATCCTTATTCTGATCATAAATTCAATCTCTCTTTGAATCCTTTCTGTTATGGATCGAATGGCAGTTTTATATATTTGGTAGCAAATTTTATTGTTTGCTGGTCAGAAATGCTGGAAGAAATGAACGAAAGTATCCGCACTACTTTTATTTTTGTTAGGGTGGGAGAATATGTTAAAAAATAACCTTGAACTAAGCCTTAGTAGATTGAGCATTTTGCAGAGGAAATACAGATACAGCACCTGATAATGGAAACCAAGGTACAGTCAAAGCATGAGGCTGATCCAAATCTAGAAACCATTACCATTGAGAAAATTGGACGTTTTTGCCTTTGGGAGCTATAACAGAATTGCAAAAAGGTGATCATCTTTTCAACCAGTGGTTTAAGAGTCTAATGTGGCTAACACACACTTGAGTGTAATGTACTGCGTCTCAGCTATCTTGTTATTTCTCTGCCATCTGAAAGAATTAACAATATAATGGGTGATGCTGTCTCAGCTCATCAATCCATGATTGGAGCCAGAATCCACTGAAGAAGTTACTTTTCTCAACGTGAACCAATGTGTACTCAGTTCTGATGACAAAAGAGATATTTTGTTTTATCTAATTGAAGCCAAAAGTAGGGATGAGCATTTGCTTTTCATTTTACGGGGGTAGGACTGTCTTGGCTTCTGACCCTTTCTTTATAGGCACCATATGGAGGTAAATATTAATTCTATTAATGCAACGTGGTGTGCAGGCTTCTCTAGCCACCAGTGGCTAGAGAGACTAATTCCTAAATCTAAGCCATCAAGGTTATGAAAGCTGCTTTGCAAGTACTCTTTATTGTTTCAATAGAAATATCTTAGAAACATATTGGTTGTTGATCGTCTTCTTCACCACATTGAAATATGTATAATAAATAATAATCCTTGCTTTTGATATAGTGCCTTATCACATTTTCTCCAAGCATTTCACATGATATACAAAGGCTGCTTATTTTGTAGTTACAAAGTGACTGAAATACAGTGAGTGCGAATTTTGTAGGTGAATGTGGCAGCCAGTTTTGCATAGCAATATCCCACAAAAAGCCAATGAGTGAGTGACTAGTTTTATTTGGGATTATTGGCCATGATACCAGGAGAAACTCTCTTCTCTTTTTGGAAAAACCAAGAAAATTACATTTCTATAGCGTGCTATAGGATCTTTAACTTACATCAGAACAGGCAGACAGCACCTCAGTTTAACATCTCATCCGAAGGATGGCACCTCTGACAATCCACTGGAGTGTCAGTTTTGTCTATGTGATTTCAAGTCCCAACATGGGGCTTGAATCAACAACCTTCTGATTCAGAGGTGAGAGTGCTACTACTCTGCCGGGATAGAATCCACAATGGGTAAATTAGACATATTTGTAGAAGATTGAATTTAATGAACCGAATAATCTTTTCTAATTCCATGATTTCTTATAATAATCATAATCCTTACAATTGTAATAGCTCTTTTCACATCTTCTTGATGTCTAAAAGTGCTTCACAGGATATACTGTAAATTGAATTGACTGTATATTCGTGGGCAAAATGCAACAGCAAATTGCACACAGCAGTGTTGTACAAAGAGTGGTGGATTGAAATGACGAATTAATTATAGTTAATTTTGAGAGATTATTATTAGGCGTGTGGAGTAGGGAAACTTGTCCAACATTTCGCCCTGCCTGGATTCGAACACAGATCTCACGTTTGTAAGGCTCTAACCACTGAGCTACAGGACTTATGTCCTCAAGGAGAAGGGTATAATTGCTAAGATATTAGAAAAGCTCTCATTTGTGCATCAGAGCAAAGAATGACTTATCCATCTACATAAATGGTTCAATATCTTCTATGAAAAGCTCAACATTATCCCTGGGGACTTCCAAAGTACAGTATATTGTTCAATGTGGTTGTCACAACAGACACTGTGAGACCCAATAATCTGACAATGATTCCCAAGCTTTGTGAGTGTATTACGTTTGTACATGTTTAGTAATAACATTCAACCTTGATATCATGCCCATAATGTCCAAATATCTCAAAGTGTTACACAGAGATTTGCAGGTTTTTTTTTAGCAAAATGCAGCAACCAATTTTCACACAGCAGGTCCCATAAATAGCCATAATGTAAGTGACCAATTTATCTGGAGGATTGTTGACCAGGATCCCAGAATAATTCCTTTCTATTTTCGAACAGTGCAGTGGAAGATAAGTACATTCATGTACATAGGAAGATAAGACTTTTATTTAACATCTCCTCAGAAGGACAACACCTCTGAGAATACAATATACCTTCTGAAGTGTCAATCTAGATTGTGGCCCTAAAGTGCTGATGTTTCACAAATCACATATAACTGACCCAAAGGAGAGAGTAGTACCAACTGAGCTAAGATGACATATTAGTTCAGTTGGTAATACTTTCTTTTGGGGATCAATTCATATGTGGCAACTATGCATGGCACCAAATAAGATGAAAGCTGATATTACTTATAATTGTGAAAATCCATTCACAGCAAAGATTGGATCAACACATTTCATACACAAAAACAACTTACTTTACCAGCAGACATTATTCTTTTACAGAAAATAAACATCACTAAATCTAAGATGAAGACATATTGCAATACATAACCTGCTATGAAGTTTCAGCCATCAAATGGTCACATATTATTGATGCTTAGTAGCAGTGAGAGAAGGGCTATTGCAGGCAGCTAACCAGCTTCTCAAATAAAATCTCATTATACAGTTACAAAAACTGAAGTCACTGGGAACACTCAGTAGATCAGGCAGTATCTATGGAGAAAATAAATTGTGTCAACATTAGGGGAAGGAAGGCAAAGGAGAAAATGGGGTAAAGGACAGGAGATAATGGGTCAAATTGGTGCTAAGGGTGCAAAACAAAGGAGGGGGATCGTGGATGTGAAAACAGGTTTTAGGAAATACATCATCAAACACAAGAATGTAAACAGATAGCAAAGAAGGTGAACAGGGTAAAAGGGAAGATCGGATGTCACATCAAAGAGAAGCGCAATACTTTCCTAGATAATGCTTGATAATGCCTGTCATGAGTAGCGTCCCCCAGAGCTCTGTCCTTGGCCCCCCTACTTTTCAATATCTACATGCTCCCCCTTGGGGACATTATCCACAGACATGGGGTCAACTTCCATATGTATGCAGATGATACCCAACTCTATATTTCTGCCTCTACCCAGGATTCCAGAACCACTGCTGTCATGACAGACTGCCTGTCAGATATCTGATGAGAGCTAACCTCCATGGTTGCAAATTCCACCTCACAGGACAGTCAAGAACCTTGTTTGATCCTCAACTGTTTTTCCTCCCCTACATCCAAGCCATGACCTGCTCTGCCTTCCCTCACTTCACAACATAGCCCAATTCCTCCACTACCTTACATATCAGGCTGCTAAAACTCTCATTGATGCCTTCATTACATCCAGGCTCGACTACGCCAATGCCCTGTCCTCTACCGTTCCAAACTCCCTGATCCCATCTCCCCCATTCTCACCCCACTCCATTGGCTACCCATCACCCAGAGGAATCAATTCCAGATCCTGGTCCTCACCTTCAAAGCTCTCCATGGCCTTGCTCCACCCTACCTCTGCAACTTCCTAACCCCCTACCAATCTGCCCACCCACTCCACTCAGCAGGCTCCGCCCTGCTCCATGTCCACCACCCTACCATCAGCGGATGAGCCTTCAGCCAGTCTGCCCCTACACTCTGTAATTTTATCCCGCAGTCCCTATGCTTCGCCCCCTCCCTAGTCTCCTTCAAGTCCTGCCTCAAGACCCTTCTCTTTGTGGGTCCCATTGGTCACCACAAATCCCCTCCTTTCCCTCCATCCACCCTGATCCTGACTCTAGCTCGGGACTGAAACATTGACTGTCTAGTGCCTGGAGATGTCCGCCCGACTTGAAAGGCACTATACAAGTGTAATTTTGTTGTTGGTGTTGTTAATATCATGCCTATAATGCACAAAGATCTCAAAGTGCTGCACGGGGGTTTGCTGCTTATTTGCCTATTACTCATTATACAGTAACCTAACCACACTGTGTCAGGCCACCTCTGGAATGGGCTACCTCCTATTAAACTGTGCCTCCAAAGTCAATTGTGCCAAATGGAAAAGAGGAGGCTGAGGAATAAAATGCAGCTCTGAAGCACTTCTATATCACAGCATTGCATCTCTAATCGAAGTATGTTACCATTTTGTGGGGTATGAATAATAACACCTCATTTTCTGACCT
Source organism: Hydrolagus colliei (assembly GCA_035084275.1). NCBI lineage: Eukaryota > Metazoa > Chordata > Chondrichthyes > Chimaeriformes > Chimaeridae > Hydrolagus > Hydrolagus colliei. The sequence continues at coordinate 59,446,874 of CM068742.1, read as the reverse complement.
TCGGGTATGAATAATAACACCTCATTTTCTGACCTTCATCGTCTGTAAATGGGGGCTATTTGAACCATCAGCAGCTTACAAAAGAAAGCCATTAGTTTTCTTCTGGCAGAGAAGAGACACTCTATTTGCAAACGTTATTGCAATTTGGTTCTCTTCCCAATCCTAATTTCATATGTATACCGTATATAGCAATGTTGTTTAACAATGATTTCACTGGACTCGAATATCTGCTCTGAAACACTGATTGTCCAGCACCTTGGGACGTCCTCCTGACGTGAAAGGCCCTATACAAAGACTTCAAACAGTTTACATTGGTTCAGAATTCCCCCCACAACTTCTACCCCACCCACCCCTCCGGTCTTACTGTGCATTTTTCAAACTTGGAGAGTGCCACTACGATCCCACATCTGCATGACAAATCCCCCAGTCAGATATTTATTTGCTACATAACGTTACATAAAGGAAAAACAGGTTACAAAGGTTCTCAGCAGTATTTTATTCTAAAAAGATATAGAAGTACAAATGTTTAGCAACTTCCATTATAAACAAAATACATAATCAAGATAGTATAACACTTAACTAAACTGAACCTATCAATGGTCTATAATGTTAAAATAATTATAACATATGTTTTACATTGATGAAGCTTAGCAATAATAAATATATTGAGACCTGTGTTCGAATCCAGGCAGGTCAGCGCGAAACCTTGGGCAAATTTCCTTACTCCACATGCCTAATAATAATCCCTCAAAAAAATGCAATAATAATGATGGTCATTTCAATCCATAACTGCTTGTGGGACATTGCCATGCACAATTGGCCGCCAGGTTTCGCCCACAAATATATAGTCAATTCACTTTACAGTTTATTCTGTGAAGCGCTTTGAGATGTCTAGAAGACGTTACATTAAATGCAAGGATTATTACATTACCATGATGCATCATTTTCTTATGCCAATAACTCAGGATGCTTCAGATGTGATGTTAAATCAAAGTCATTATTCAATAGATGAAAGGACTTTCTCTCAGTGTCTTGGCCAATAATCCCCCAGATAAAATTAGGGCAAGGATGTATGTAAATTGGCTGTAGCATTTGCTTACAAAATAACAACAACAACAACAACAATTTTGATTTATATATTGCCCTCCACGCTGGACAGCGTCTCAGAGCACTTCACAACAACGGATCCCCGGACCGAGTCAGGGGTAAGGGTAGAAAGGTGACCAAAGGCTCAGTCGAAGAGAAAGGTCTTTAGCTGGGACCTGAAACTGGGAAGAGAGGGGGTAAGACGAAGGTAGTGAGGGAGGGAATTCCAGAGCCTCGGGGCATAGTGGCTGAAAGCACAGCTGCCGAGGATGGAGTGGAGGATTCGGGGGACATGGAGGAGGCCAAACCCGGTGGAGCGAAAGCAACGGGTGCTAGTTTGAGGAGTGAGGAAGTCGGAGAGGTAGAGGAGTGAAGAGGAGTGGAGGGATTTGAAGACAAGGGTGAGGATCTTGAAATCGATCCTCTCTGGGATAGGGAGCCAGTGAAGTCTGGCAAGGACTGGGGTAATGGGGGAGCGAAGTTTGGTGCGCGTGAGAATGCGGGCGGCAGAATTTTGAATGAGTTGTGTTTTATGGATTGTGGTGGAGGGGAGACCGGTGAGGAGAGCGTTGGAATAGTCCAGCCAAGAGGTGACAAAGGCGTGGACCAGGGTTTCAGTGGCTTTTGGGGTGAGATATTGCCGGAGACGGGCGATCCGACGGAGGTGGAAGAAATCAGGGCTGGTGAGGGACCGGATGTGGTAGAGGAAGGATAGTTGGGGGTCGAATCTGATGCATAGATTGTGCACCGGTTCGGAGAGTGTTAGGGGTAGACCGGGAAGGTGGAGGAGGTAAGAGTCATGTGAATGGAGACCTTGACGAGAGCCAAAGAGTATGGCCTCCATCTTGTCAACATTCAGCTGTAGGAAGTTCAACTCCTGATGTCTGACAGGCAGGCTGACAGGCAGGCTGACAGGCAGGCTGACAGGCAGGCTGACAGGCAGGCTGACAGGACATCAGGGAACTGGGGGTTGCAAAGTGAAGTGGAGAAATAGAGTTGTGTGTCCACAGTTGCATGTGGAAGTGTGTGCCCCATGTCTGTGGATGACATCCCCACGAGGGAGCATATAGACGAGGAAGAGAAGGGGGCCAAGGATGGATCCTTGGGGTACCCCGCAGGTAACTGGTGAGAGAGGAAGGAAAAGCCGTTTGTGGAGATGTACTGCTGGCGGTTTGTGAGGTAGGACTCGAACCAGGCGAGTGCGGTCCCACTGAGGTGGTTGGCGGAGGACAGGCGGTGGAGGAGGATGGCGTGGTCGACTGTGTCGACGACAACAACAACAACAACAAATTCACTTTACATTTCACTTCACAATGTGAAGTGCTTTGCAATGACTCAATAATGGAATAAAGTGCTGCATCAAATGAGAGGATTTTTAATATCAACACGAGAGCTAGAGAACAACTGTTGAGAAAAGTCAGAATTGTTAACTCAGGGGGAAAAAAGCTCTAAATGTTAACATTATGGCCTGTGCGCTGTTAGCCGAGAGCCTGCTGACTGCTGCTGTTGTGAGTCCTTTGTTTGACCTACTAAGTGGTTTACTTCAAGCGGTAACTCAGCAAAAAATACCTTTGGGTCAAAATACTTCACAGAATATATGCAGTAAAGGTATCGATTTGATTTGAGACAAGTCTAAAGAAAATAACAAACCAAATTGAAGTAGTGATTGTAGAATTTCTTAGTATTTCTGAGTATCTAATTATTCTCTATTGCAGTTCTGTAGTATAATGATTAGATCACTCACTTTGAAAGCAAGAAGACCTGGGCTCGATTCCTGGATAGGGCAAAACACTGGGCAAGTTTTCTTACTCCATTCATCTCTGTTTACCTGGTGGTAAGTAGGAATCCAGTTTCTTAATCTTTTGGCAGATCGCTTTACGGGGGGGAAATAATTCCTTCAAAAAGATATAATAATTTTGATATTCAATCCATGACAATTTACTATTTATGGGACACTGCTGTGTGCAATTAGTTGCTGTGTTTCACCCACAAAATATTCAGTGAATTCACTTTACAGTATATTCTGTGAAACACTTTGGGATGTCTCAGCGATGTGATAAAGTTTTCTATACCAAATACAAGTATTGTTATCAATGATTGAATTTCTATCACACCAAATGTCCTGAATTAATTTAGTAATGTTTCATAAATTGAATAATGCATTGTTTAGCACAGTCTGTGTTGTAGAAATCCGATAATTGCACATTTCCTATTATAAAATCTGTTAAGAAATAACATACAGTAGAACCCCACTGTCTTACTTATCAAAGCAGCAACCTCTTTGTGCTGAATCTGGTAACAGACAGATAATATGTTCCTTCCATCCATTACATTGAAGCAAGTTTACAGCTTGCCCTTTATTTTATTAATTTGTGGATAATCAACATGAGCCAAAATCCTGATCTGACTCTGAAGTCCTGAGTTGTACACCTCTCAGTATTTATGTTAGTTCCAATCTCCCAATCTGGTTTTACAGTCTCCTGACTTTAAATTAATGGTATAAATCATCACTTCTACGTTAAAATTCAACAAGAAACCATACCGTGCAGTTTTTAAGGTATCAAAAGGCTCAACCTTCAATTTTCCTCATGGCTATTTTCCAGTATTGACAGATTGCTTAGATCTGGAAGCTGATCCCTATTCTGCCAGTGAAGGTACTGACTGACCTACTGAATCCTCCCCACTTCCCCACCTGATTGCCAGCAGATAACATATAACATCATAACATAATTTGGCAGTATCAACATGGCTTTACAAAGGGGGAAGTCATGCTTAACAAATCTTTTCGAGTTTTTGAGGACATAACTAGCAGGTTAGATAGGGGGGAACCAGTAGATGTAGTGTATTCAGATTTTCAGAAGACATTCGACAAGGTGCCACATAAAAGGCTGAAACACAAGATTAGGGCCCGTAGAATTAAAGCAATATATTAGCATGGATCAAAGAGTGGCTAACGGGAAGTAAACAGAGAGTAGGGATAAACGGGTCCTTCTCAGATTGACTAGTGGAGTGCCACAACGATCAGTGCTTGGGCCTCAACTATTTACAATCTATATCAATAATCTAGATGAGGACGTAGAACTTAAAATATCTAAATTTGTGGATGATACTACTACTAATAATAATAATCCTTGCATTTGCTAGAGTGCTTTTCACATCTTATCGACGTCTCAAAGCGCTACACATAATATATTGTAAAGTGAATTGACTGTATATTTGTGGGCGAAACGCGGCAGCCAATTACGCATGATACAAATCTAGGTGAGAGGGTAAACTCCGAGGATGACACAAAAAAATGCAACGGGATATAGATAGGCTAGGTGATTGGGCAAGAAGGTGGCAGATAAAATACAATGTGGGGAATTATGAAGTTATTCATCTAGGTAGTAAAAACAGAAAAACTGTTTTTTAGAAGGGGAGAGACTAGAAAGTGTTAGTGTTTAGAGAGACTAGGGTGTCCTTGTATACCAGTCGCAAATGTAAAAATGCAGGTACAGCAAGCAACTAGGAAGGCTAATGGTATGTTGGTCTTCATTACAGAAGGATTAGAATATAATAGTAGGGAAGTATTGCTGCAATTGTATAGGGGCTTGGTGAGACCGTACCTATGTGCAGTTTTGATCTCCTTATTTAAGAAAGTACATATTTGCCTTAGAGGGGGGTGCAGTGTAGATTCACTAGGTTGGTTCCTGGGAAGAGGGGGTTGAGCTATGAGACTAGGTTGCGTAAACTAGGCCTATATTCTCTAGAATATAGAAGAATTAGAAGTAATCTTATAGAAACCTATAAGATTAAGGGGCATAACAGAGTAAACAGTGGGGGACTATTTTCCCTGGTTGAAGAAACTATAACTAGGGGTCACAGTTTAAGATTAGGAGTCAGCCTTTCCGCACAGAGTTGAGGAAACACTTCTTCACTCAGAGGGTAGTGAATTTATGGAATTCTATACCCCAAAAGGTTGTAGATGCTCAGTCCTTCAACATATTCAAGACTGAAATTGATAGATTTCTTATGGATAAAGGGAATACGGGATATGGGGATAAGGCAGACAGATGGAGCTAGATTAGAAGATCAGCCATTATCTTACTGAATGGTGGGGAGGCTTGAGGGGCCGAATGGCCTACTCCTACTCCTTATTCTTATGTTCTTATAAATCCAAATACAATGGAAGTCGCTTCTCGACCTGACTATTCAGCACCTTGGGATGTCCTCTCGGCATGAAGGGTGCTCTATAAATGCAATTTTGTTTGTTGTTATTTAGCTGAAAGCCCGTTAACCTCAGATGCTGAGTAAATTGGACAAAATGCCCGGCCCTGATTCATTTATATTCCTATCTGTTTTAAATATGTTGGTTAATTTGTACAGCAATCCGGTTACTCCAGACAAAATGTCATGCTAGTCCCTCTGAATGTACTCACTCGCTCAAAGCCCTTCACTCTTTGGCACCTCTCTACATCTCCATCCTCCTCACTCCATAATCCACCATTTGGCACCTCCGCTCGACTGGCACGGACCTCTTTCTCATCCCTCACACCCTCCGCCCCACCATTGGAGATCGTGTTTTTTGCCACTACACCTCAAAACACTGGAACACTCTCACTCAATCCCTCCGCCTTGCCACCTCGCTCCCCTTTTTCAAGTCCCTCCTGAAAACCTTCCACTTCAACTGTGCTTACAGCCACCTCCCCCACCCACCCGGCTCAGTTGTTATAACTATTTTGCCTCATTTTCTTTTTGTTTTCACTGAAAGCATTAGTTTGGTATTAAGTTATTTACATCTTCCATTCCATGCCTGCTTAACTGTGCAGGGATCAATATCTGTGCAAATAAAAAAATTATGAAATTCATATTAAAACCAGAAAGCTGCCCTTTAATATATATAAAAAATGAAGTCCAGGAAAACGGTGATTAACATGTTTTTAATGAAATCTTGTATGAAAATCGTTGGTGCAGAATCTAAAGAATGCAAATAACAAGAAAGCAGGAATAATGCAACAAAGAATATCCTTCATTTCCATCTTGTGGATTTCTAAATGTCTTGGAATTCACATTGAAGGCATTTACAGGTAAGGTCATGTTTGTGTATTTATTTGACAGTCCATTTTAGTGATAATCATTTTACTATCCACTGCACTGTCTTTGTAAAGGGAATGTGCCTAGATGCAGTACATGAATGCACAATCCCCTGAGTTTAGCTTTCTTAAGCGTTGCTAATGTTCTCAGTTTTTATACAGCAAACATGCTCAGGCAAGCAGAACAGCACCGCTAAACTGAAACCCCCCTGACAGTGATATTCATTCCTTACTCCTTTACTTTCATGAGAGTCAATAAGAGCATTTATTATTGAATAATGAATCTCTTGCTCTGTGACAAAATAAAAGAAATGAATTCTAACACAGCACTTGGTATCAAAATCCCCAAAGCTTTCTGTGGCATTCGTGTTTAATTTGCTAGAAGTATCAATATACTGCCTTTTTTGTTGTTGTTCTATTCAGATACATAGACTGATTGAAAATTTCTGCATTTCTGCTTCGGAATTCATTAGATTTAACTGGAATTTAGTACCCTGATGTTGATTGCTACTGAACCATGGTTGTTAATGTTCTCAAATGGCAATACAATTATATTTTGATAAGGAGAAATTGGTTGACTGAAATTATATAAAATCTTTTAAGTATTCATCAACCATCCCAATTACAACCCTACCTACCAACCCTCCCCCGCCACCGCCGCTTCACACTCTGAACCCAGGATCGATTCCCAGTCAGATAAAGCTTTAGGGATGTGTCATGCGTCCTTACTCCACACGCCTATTATTACCTAGTAATAAATATGAATCCAGTTGTTAGTCGATTGGCGGATCGCTTTCCTGGGGTAATAATCCCTAAAAAAAAGTGAACACTGTGGGACACCGCTGTGTGCAATTGGCTGCCTTGATTCACCCAGAAATTATACAGTCAATCCAATCTAGAGTATACTCTGTGAACCACTTTGAGATGTCTCTACGGCATAAGAAGGTGCTGTATATCATGCACTGATCATCATTATTGTAATTTATATTCTTCTGTGGTAAAATCCTAAATATGGATGCATTAAAGCTTTGCTACAACCAAGCCTTAGATCACTGGGATTGAGATACCTCTAAAGTTTTCTTAAATCAGGATTACAAAAACATGCCTTCAAATGTGCTTAAATGTAATTTTTGAAGCTACACAATGGAGCCCTGTGCTATCTTCCATCAGCATCAACATCCTGTGCTATCTTCCATCAGCACAATAGAGCAGGCAGGATGGAAGAAAGTAACTCAATGGGGGATACCAATACCTATCAATCATGTCAGTGAGATTTGTTTGTTGGGTAAAGATTACAGAAGCAATAGCGACAACCCAAAACACTGTTGTTGTGGTTCACACTCACTGGCTAGCCTTTTTAGTTCTCATTGTGGTGGTGAGCAGCTAATATCAGTTTTCCTTGACTAGAAATCTTATTCAATTAAGTTGATGTCTATAAGTCTTACAACAATGATCTGGCAATGTTGCATTGATGTATATAATGATATGCCATGAATCCAGGTGCCATGATGAATAGCTATAATTTGAAAAGCATCAAGACAATATAATTTTACCAACTGAGGTTCACTTGTTCACCCAGGCGTACATCAAATTATGTTATATGACAAGAGAGGAAATTTTTCCCCGTGTCCTTGCGATGACTGTCACCAAAAGTAATCACTACACTTTACAGTAATTATTTGTGAAGTATTTTGTAACATTTAGAAATGATAAGGTGCCATAAGAACACAAGTTCTCCTTTTCTGTTTATTTCATATTTTTTATTTGTATTTTAATTTATTTTCAGACAGATCAATATTAAGACCTCCTCCTTGCCAGATTGTATCTGAAGACCTTCTGCTTCAACTGTGCCTATGGTCACCCCCCCTCTGTCTCCCCAGCTCAGAGTCAAACTCTGCCACTATTAAGCACTCCAGTGTGAAGTGACCTATATAAATGCAAATTGTTGTTGTAAAGAAAATCACAGGAAACGTTCTCATTTCCCAGTTCAAAGGAACTTTCTATAACTTTTGATTGATGCCTTGGTTTATATTCAATTGAGTTAAGTACCCAATTAAGCAGTCCAATTTGACACATTTTCCTCCAATCCAGTGTAACTTCCTGTCTGTCTGTCTGTCTGTCTGTGAAAACTCTTTCTTGCGACCTGGCTGCTTAAGAAACACCCACAGAGTTTAATTAAGCTTCTTACAGTCTCATGCATACTTTATGCTATTTTAATTATTGAAATTGAGTTAAATGCAAATGAGTCAATTTCCTTTTTACTGACATTATCTAAAGGTCTTCATTATGCATTTTTATCAAATTCTCAACTTGGGTCTGAATGACTCAAACTGCAGTCATTTACTTACCACACATGGCTGTGTTCAATGACTGTCTCTCATGGACATTTATTGTTTATTGCCAGACTTCAGAATGAGTAATGAAATGCATTCCTAATTTCACTGTTTTAGCTGATCAAATCACAAGACGTTAATTATGTTCTGAATTGTGTTCTGTAATGCAAATTCAGAAATTTGGTATGGAAATGATGGATAACACAATAAATGTTCCAAGAAAACATGTATTAAAAGAAAACAGAACAGCTGTCTTTTGTCTCATGGGGAATACAATTTGTGCACATCAAGATCTCTTCAATGATTGAGTTATACAAACTGCATTTAGGGACTGCAGCATTGCCATTGTCTTCTGTGCTTTACAAAGTGTTATCTGCACAGGTTAGCAAATAATTATGAAAATAATTCCTGCATTTTAATATTTTACTTAGTAGCTTTTGCATCAGTCGTGTGTCTCGATGCACTTTACAGTATTTTCTGTAAAGTGACTGTATGTTTTGTAGGTGAACATCCTCCCGACGTGAAAGACGCTTTATAAATGTAATTTAGTTGTTCTTGTTATTGTTGCTGTGTGAACGCAGCAGCCAATGATTGAATCTGTCAGCACATCATAATTTACCACAAATAGTCAACCTGTTAAATCATGTATGATAACTGTCACTTCTCTTATCTTTGCAGTAAATTGCAGCTTATATTAATGTTTTCTATCCATAAAAGGAGCTGGTATAAAAATTATACATGGCTGTGTTTATCATATGTATTTAGGAAACCAATTGTAGATGTTAAAGTAGCAGCAAACCTAGGATTGACATTTGATTGACATATTTGAATATTATTGTACTCCAAATTAAATCGGCTGATCTACAAAGAAGCTGAAAATTTATGGTACCCCTGATAAATATTTATATAAGTCTCACATTACAATTTCACAAAACTGGGGATTATTTGAATATTGCAGGATATCAAGGAAATATTTTATATGGAGATATTTGGTCTTCAATATTTAGTCTTCAATTTCACCCTGTGAAAGGGGTCTGTGGTTACCATGAATTAACATAGTTCTGAGGATCATAGTTTCATTCCAAATATTAAAAATATGCCATAACTAGAATTGACAATATATGTATTTCAATTAACTCAAAGCCTATACAGACACACAGATGCAACGAGTTCATATCTGCAGTATTGTTGTCATTGTATTAACTGGATGGAATTAGATAATGAGAAACAAATATGTGTATTCTCTGCATGCTTTTCTCTAGTTTCCAGCAAAATGATCGTAGAGTATTGGATGCAAAAGTAAATCTCATGGCATAGATCTATTTGTGTTCCTCTTCATGGAACATGTAAACACAAGTAAATTGATTTAATCTATCTGCAGTATACTTCACCTTCTATTTAAGTGCTCCGAGGTGCCATCCGGCATGCAGGGCGCTATATAAATACAAGTTGTTGTTTGTCTATCAGAGACATTAAGAAGGTTGCCTGTGGTCTGATATGCTTGTCACTAACCATGATAAACACTGTGGTTACAGACCTCACATTGCCATCATCTGCAGAATTGACATAAAAGAATAATAGAAATTACAGGAGGGATGTATTCAATACACTGAGCCTTTAAATTTTACTACCACATCCACTGGACCCAACTACAGTACTGTACTCTAATCCCAGAGACTCAGAGATGATTAGATACCAAGGCCGTACGCAGGGGGGGTGCTATGGGTGCGTACGCACCCCCCCAAATTATAAAAGGTCCACATTTTCCGGGGTAGAGAATTGTATTTTTTATCAAATTTAAATACCAAGTAAATTTATTGAGCATTTGTGTAACAATCAGTTCTTCAAAACTATGTATAAATTATAAACACACATCTTTGAATGATTTAGTATTAATATAAAATTATCGAGTCGCACTACAGAATCGGCGTCTACCCAAAACATACCGCGTCGATAGACCAGTCCATGACGCGGCAAGTCTGTGACTCGTGATTGGATAAACATAGGCGCCAAGACTCAAATCCATCCACGTTTGGAAATCATCCCGTAAACAGCCACAAAGGTAGCACCACTGCTGGAAGTTAAATCATCTTTTCATCTGATCACCGTAAGTAAAAATTACTCAAGTTTTGAGAGGTGTGACTGTAATGCTAGCAAACAATGACAACATATTTACAAGCTTCTGAGAAATTAAAGCTTTTGAGAACCCAACAAAAAAGTTATATGTGTCTGGACAGGAATGCCTATCTTTAAAAGAAATACTCATGGACGTAGGCCTATGCTTTAGCGCCTATTCTAAGTGGTGTGTCAATTGGAAATCATCCCGTATACAGTCACTACATAAAAAGGTAGCACCACTTTGTGGAAGCTGAAATCATATTTTAATCTGATAAATGTAAGTAAAAATGACTTAAGTTTTGATAGGCGTGTTTCTGAAATATCATGTTTCTTGTTTTGACTTGATTATCACATTTGATTTATATTATTAAAAATATATTCCTGTAATTAAAAATAGCTTTTAGAGACGTCCACTGGCATGCAAAAAACATATGACCGCAAAGATAAACAGTGCGACTTTATTTCACGTTCAATTTTGTACCCAGAGTGAAAAAACAACAATGTCGCACGAATTTGGCATAAAAATAGTTTCACCGTCATCTGATCGAGCGAACTCGGGCATTGACAACCACACTTCTGCACTGATCCCTTCTCTCCATGCAGCCTGACAACTCCCGCCTGCCAATACCCCAATCGCGCTCCAGAGTATCGAGTATTCGACCTTCCAAAAAAATTTAGACACGGACTACCGGGGAAAATAAAAACACTGAATAAATACTGATGCTCTTAAACACCAAGGGCATGAAACATTTACCGTTCATATTGGATCTTCTGAATCGATTAAATAAGACCTCAAACTGTGTAAAACGTCGGAGCCTCGAAGGGGCTTCGGGGGCAGCCCGCAAACCCCCGGCCATTGTTGGTCCCATCACTAGCAATTCGCACCCCCCCAAAAAAAATCCTGCGTACGGCCCTGGATACCAGATCAATATCTCAGAATTCTTTCAGTTAGCTTGCCCCCATATGTAAATCTTCTCAATCTTGTCAGTCTTCTCTTGATATTCCCCAAGAAAACCATAACCATGTTTAAGAGTGTCCAAACCAAACTGAGAATTCACACCCTTGTATATGTACTGGAGCGACTATCATTCATACATGAGTAATATGTGGTTTCTTGACAGAGCAAATGCTGACTCAAAAAATGGCCTTTTTGACTTCCTGCTGTGACGGAAATGTCCTTCGGGCCTAATGTTTAATCATTATTTTGGGGCTTCTTGGGGAAAATCAAGAGCCCAATAATATTCAAATATGTCAATCAGATGTCAATCCTAGGTTTGCTGCTACTTTAACATCTACAATTGGTTTCCTAAATACATATGATAAACACAGCCGTGTATAATTTTTATACCAGCTCATTTTATGGATAGGAAACATTAATATAAGCTGCAATTTACTGCAAAGATATTGGGCTATGCCTTGAAGGAGGCAAAAGAGGGAGCAAAGTGAAGGGATCGTGGGATGAAATTCCAAAGAATGGGGGCAGAGAGGCTGAAAGCCTGGCTGCCGCTGTTAGGGTGGATCATGGATCATGGAGCAGGCCGGAGCCTGCTGAACGGAGGCAGCAGACATGTTAATAAGAGTCAATAGGTCAGAGATGTAGTCGGGGGCGAGGCTGTGGAGGATCTTGAAAGTGAGAGTCAGGATTTTGAACTTTATCCTCTGAGGGATGGGAAGCCAGTGGAGTAGGGCGAGGATGGGGGTGACGGCATCACACACTAAGTAAACAGAGATCCAGATGGAATTTCTCTGCTATGTATTAATTGATAATTGAAGCAGAAGACATTTCAGTCTTTAAACCTTTACAATGTACTCCAGCTGCACTGATGCATATTCATCTATGGCTTTGTATACAATCCTTTTCAAATTGCAATCGAATGCCTCAAGTGATGAGTATTACACACTTGCAACACTGAACATGGCTGCATTAGAAGATAATTATACAACTTTCAAAGATTCTTGAATGAATAACATTCTCTCCATCTGTGGCCAGAGCTCTCTCTGCCTCCATATTCATCTTTTTCCACATTTTGCCCACAAAATATACTGTCAATTCACTTTATAGCATATTCCGTGAAGCGCCTTGAGACGTCTTTAAGGCGCTACATGAAATGCAAGGATTATTATTTATTATCTTCACCTCTCTGCTTTGTTTCACACTGTTAATAATTCTATTCTTCTTCTCTGTCTTTCTTCCCTGATCCACCACCATGGCTTCTGCCCTTTCCTGGTTTCACTCTTATCTACCTCACCACTGTCACAACTTTTCATCTGATGACTTCTTTTCCAATCCCTACAACCACTTCCTCATGGGTCTTTCCACGATCCACTCCTTTTCACTATATATGCTCCCTCTTGATAACATTATCTCACATATGAAATCTATTTCTACATATATTTAGATAATACTGAATTCTATTTCTGTCTCTCTCTCTCTGGAACCCTTGATTCCAGGATCACTGATCTACTGTTTTGACCAACTATCTGTCAGAAATCAAGTCTTGGATGAGTTCTAGCTTTCACTGTGACAGCATGTTCTACACAGTTGCACACTCCATCTCACAGAACAAGTGGAAAACCTTGGATTCTGCCACATATCCAGGGTCTCACTCACTTATGATAGTACTGTACTTGCATTCTATTTAGCACCTCACCACATTATCGAGAAGTCTCAAATTGCCGCATACAATACTGTAAGCGATGTCATTGTGTATCTTGTAGGTGAACGCAGCAACTAATTTGCACATAGCAATGTTCCATAATTTTATATGGGGGATTGTTGGTCAGCACACCATGGTAAACACCCTTCTCTTTTTGAATAGTGCTGTGGGATCTTAACACCCACTTGAATGGGCAATGGAGACTTATATGGTTTGACAACTCACCCGAAGGACAGCAACACACCCCAGCCCTGCACTGGAATGTCAATTTATACTACATGAGTTCCATGTCCCAGTATGGAGCTACTAACTCGGAGGCAAGAGACGTACCAACTAAGCCACACTGACACTTTAACAACATCACCTGTTTCCATAGCTATTTTCCTCCAAAGCTCTGAGACCTACATTCACGTCTTCATCATGTCCAGGCTTGCCAGACTCTCAAGGTCCTTCCCTGCACAAGCTCCACGCAATCCATAATGCTGCAGGTCATGCACTCTCCTGCAGCAGACTCTGTGAGCTTGTTACCTCCACCCTTGTTCATCCCCACTGTCTCTCCTTCCCACTACGAATTAAGCTCTAAGATTCATATCATCACATTCAATTCCTCTACAGTCTCAGACCCCCTACCTCTGAGACCTTATGAAACCTTACGATTACAACCACTCAGTAAATAACAATAAAATTACATTTGTATAGCGCCTTTCATGTCGGGAGGATGTCCACCATAGTGCTTCATATTCCCTTCCTTAATTTAGCCCAATGTCGATGGGCAAGCTTTCAGCCATTCTGCCCCAGTTCTCTGGGATTCAAGCCTGGAGCCCCTCCACCTCCTTCCACACGTTTAAAGCCCATCTCACGACCTTTCTTTTCGATCATGCTTTCAGTTACCTTTGGTCCCACCTTCTTCCTTATCTTCTTCACCCCCACCTCAGGCTCCTAGTTTTCACTGTGAAGAGCGCTAATGTGGCCTCCCGGTATGAACAGCACTGAATAAATATAAATTGGTGTCGTTGTTGATTTTTGTTTAATATTCCACTGCTAGAATAATAATTTATATGTATAAATACAGCACATATACTGACAGCTGATGTGATTACCAGAGACAGCAGTGGTGATGATGATGGTGATAACATCTGGGTTCATGTCACATTTCTGGAACTGCTTGTCATTCATTATATTGCCTGAAGTAACTCTTGAGACCATTAAGTCTCCAATACTGGAACCTTCCAGAGGCTAGAGAGGACTTCAAAACATCTTACCATTTTCTAATTATAGCTTAAAAGCTGCTATAGCCGGTAAATTAGTGGGCAATCTGGATTTCTCTCCCAATACTTTATTATCAGAAAGTCTGATATTTAAAACAGGCAGTCAAAGATCTCGGTCTTTATGTTTCCATCCTTTGAAGGTAATTTATGGATAAATGGCTCCTATTAATGTCTTCACACCTGCGGATCTGAATTCCTAAACCTCCCCATCCTCTCCCTTAGACTCACTGAACCAGTATGCAATCTAGGAGTCCAGTTCAGCTTTAGTTGTTCTTCCTTCCCAGCAGTGGGGCTGCTGTTGCGTGCAATTTGGCTGCGCATTTTGCCGACAAAATATGGTTGATTCACTTTACAGTATATACTTTGAAGCACTTTGAGATGTCTCCAAGAGTGTGATAAGGGCCTATATCATGGAGCTCCTGTAGCTCAGTGGTTAGAGCACTCACCTTACAAGCGTGAGACCAGTGTTCGAATCCAGGCAGATCAGGTCAAAACCTTGGGCAAGTTTCCTTACTCCACACGCCTAATAATAAACTGTCCAAAACAAAACACAATAATAAAAATTGGTCATTTCAATCCACGACTGTTTGTGGGACACTGCTTTGCGTAATTAGCTGCCGCGTTTCTCCCACAAATATACAGTCAATTCATTTTACAGTATATTCAGTGAAGTACTTTGAGATGTCAATAAGATGTGAAAAGCGCTATATCAATGCAAGGATTATTATTATTATTACTACATCAAATACAATTTATAACATACAGGCTTGCCTCAGGTGGCTGAAAAGACAGACTGACAAAAAGCTAATTTTAACTGTTAGCATAGAGGTGAGAAAGTTAATGGAGAATGTGGAATTCATAAGATATAGATTTCCTTTGCTATTTACTCTTCAAATCTGATTTTAAAAGGCAATATTTATTGAAGTTGGAACTGTGAATCTGTGCAGTCTAATACTGCAGATGTTTTTACTCCTTGTGGGTTTCAAGATATGGAGGTTAGATTCCACATCACCTGTCCGACTGAGTTGTTGGGTACACAGCATAATTGATACCAATTCAAACATCAATCAATCAATCAATCAATCAATCAATCAATCAATCAATCAACCAATCAATCAATCCATTGAAATCCCATAGACCAAGACTGAGTTGTGGAACATAGCTAGCAGTTTATCAGTACAGTACAGATAAGAAAAAGCAGAAAATGTCACATCATATTTTCTTATTTGTAGCTAATACCGCATATATTAATAATATTAAAAATATAAATAATAATAATAATTCTTGCTTTTGATATAGCACTTTTCACATCTTCTAGACTTTTCAAAGCGCTTCAAAGAAAATACTGAATTGACTCTATATATGTGGACGAAATAACAATTGTCAGCATGTAATTGCTGTAAATACCAGGTAGAGTTTTGTCCTTTTTGTTAAATGAATGCTAATGTTGTGATTCTGGATTAAACAGTTTAGAAACCCTACCTGGGAATCTGTGTGCCATATACACTGCTAGCAAAAAATAACAGTTAAAAAATATTACAGCAACATTTGTTAATTACAAGTGAGGAAGTAAGGAAGAGGATTTATAATCTGCACAGTATACATAGGCAGCAAACATTCTCATAATTGCAATATTTTGAAAATCAGCTCCAATGTGCCACATAATTCCGAAATTTCTTTTCTGAATGATTTAAAAGCTGAACAAATTATATATTTAGCGCTGTTTCCAAAAAATGTGCGATTCTTAAAATGTACAATGCTTCACCAGTGTTTGATTTAAAATGGGCACAATTCCACAGAAATGTAAGCAAATGAGCAAATGTTTGAAAACCTGTGAGCAAGACAGAAAAACAAATTTTGACTCATGAGAAATATTTGGTCAATGGGTGTCTGACACATGCAGCAAGCAACCCATTGCCATTCTTAAGAGCATCCAAACAAGACTTAGAGTTTGTTATATGTATACTCCTTTACATATGGGAATTTCCCTACGCTTGCAATGGAATGCACACTCTACCTCTGCAGGAAACCATCATGCTTACCTAATTCTGGAAACTAATATGATTAGGTTGGGATAAGTTAGGCCAAGCTTCCTACTGCTTGTCCAGCTAGTATCATTTGGACGTTAGCTCGCAAGGTTAATATAAGCCGAGCAGGAAGAAATTACAATCATTGATCTGCTTCTCCAAATCACAGAAATTCCAAGTCATTCCAAACACAGGAATTTCCACATGGAATGCATGGAATTCTCAGTTTGGTTTGGATACTATTAAGCATGGCGATGGGTTTCTGCATGTGTCAGAAACACACAGCTGACCACAGAAAATTGTTACACTTTAGAACTCTATTCATAATATCTATGTGATACGTACATTAAAATCTCTTATTGGCAGACTTGAGAGACTTCATAATGTTCAAAGTTCCTTGGGCTACAAAGACATTTGCAGTTTCGTGCTTTGTAATAGCAATAAGAGCAGAAACTCTGGAAATACACAACAGGTGGAAGAGGTAAATAGGTTGACCTTTCAAAATGTGATAACCCTTCAGCATTTGATTTTTTTTCTGTAAGAGTAAATGGTGGTTAATATTTAAAACACATAGTTTTTTCTTAACTAACCAACCCACTAACTAACTAACTAACTAACTAACTAACTAACTAACTAACTAACTAACTAACTGACTGACTGACTGACAAGTGAAAACTGCTAATTAAAAATCAAAGCACCGTAACTTATCACTCTATTTTTCACAATTATTCCTGGAAATACGAACTTTCATGAATTTTCTCAGTAAGACTTGCAGAACTGGTTGTGGTGTGCAATCAATCACATGTTCTCTCTGCAGCGCTAATGCGATTTGTATGAGGCAAAGTCGATTTCTGGCATTCTACAAAGGTGTCATTTCCCACTCCTAAGTGAAGCAATGACTATAATTTGTGTTAAAGCCTCTTCCCATTAAACTGCCTGCCAAGCTGCTTGCTGTTGCACACATTTGAGTGTTTATGCAAAGCACATGAGAGCAAATTGCACATATGTCATTTGTACTGCACCAGGTTTGATTGTTCATTCGAGACTGCAAGGAAACTTTACTTTTATTCATGATGAAGTAATGTGTGGACAATTTAAGATGTTAAATAATTGTGTCCTTTATTACAGTTCTACAGAAAATAATTATACAAGGAGCAAAGAGCATTAATATGCGATAATGGGAGGAAGCAGGTTATCAGAAAATGTAAGTATTGATCAGTACAGTAGAAGTCCGTTTATCCATGACTCGATGAACCGGCACTTCTGAATAAGCGGCACGCCAAAAAAAAAGTCCCCATTCGATAAACCGGAACTTATCCGGAACAATAGCAGTGGACCATTTGTAAATGCATAAATAATAATAAAATAACAGAATATTGTATTGGTACTTATTGTTAAAACTACTCTCTTGTGCTTTTTACCTTTGCTGGTAGATGCTGCGCTGGAAGCCATGATGCTGCAGTTGAGGTTTATAGTCCAGTGATTCTTTTTAAAATGGAGCACACCGAGCAGGTGAAAAATACGGAGCGCATATGACTTTAAAGTTATACTAGCGGCAACCCGATAACGCTAGCCAATAACCCACATTGTCGCGCGGGTGCAGTATTTCGGTTTGCCGCTAGTAGAGTCTAGGGCTTCGGCTTTCCGCGAGTCGCGCGACTTTAAAATTGCGCTGCCGTTTTTTTCACAAATGGCGTCCTCCATTTAAAAAAGAATCGTGGACTGTAAACCTCAATCAGTAAAGGTGAGAAGCACAAGAGAGTAGTTTTAACAATAAGTACCAATATAATATTCTGTTATTATCTGTTGTTACCTAGTCTGGTGTGTGTGGTTTGTGTTAAAAGAACTTTAATTTGCTTGTAGTGGGTTTTCAGCCGCAGGCCACCCGAATACCCAACAGGCGCTTGAACCGGCATTGGCCAGGTCCCGCGGGTGCCGGATAAACGGTTTTCTACTGTATTACCCTTCCCTGGGCACTCAGCAGGCAGTTCGGAGTGGGGGTGGGCGCGGGGGGGGGGGGGGGGGGGGGGGCGCGGGGGGGGGTGCGGGGGGGTTGGGGATCAGATCTACATTTCACTGATACCAGTTAAAAAACCATCAATTATACCCCAAATCTGAATCACATTTGTATATGCGTCAGCAGTATCCACACCACAAGAATGCTTCTGACCTTCAGTCGACTATGGCTAACTCACATTCTTGTTCCAAGTTCTGTTCCTCGAACAATAACAAGTGATACGTAACCACCAGATGTACTTTTAGTGTCTTATTTTAACTGCTTTCACATGGTTGCCATTAATTATTTTCTTACAACACTCCAGCTATCCTTCTGACTGTTCAAGATAGTGGCTGCTGACATTTTTAGGTTTAGCAGTGAAATGGAAGTGCACCATTGCATTTGGTATGCAACTCCTTTCCCGTCAAGAGGACATCTTGAAGCACTTTGCAGGATTTACTGAAACGGTAGTAACTGCAGGTCATTGAGACTGTCAATTTGTGCACAGCAATATATTTTAAACAGCTGTGAAGTGAATATCAATTTAACTGGGTATTATGTGAGCAGGAGGCTAGTGTATACTGAGAGGAATATTCCGAATAGTTATTAAGATGCGTTGTGGTAACCATGGTTTATCAGTTCGATGATTTTGTTCACATGTTAAGATCAAAGAAGTGTTAGAAAAATAAGATAGATCAAAAAGTAAATTATAATAATCCTTACATTTGATATAGCGCCTTATGTCTCAAAACATTTCACAAAATTTATTGGAATGTGTTGTAACTATGTATTTTTATAGGCGAATGTGGCAGCCAATTTGCACATAACAGTGCCTCACAAACAAGCACAAAGCAAATACTCAAGTACTGTAAATATTTGTTTTGAGGGTTTGCTGGCCCAGATACAGGGATAAACTTTTCTTTTCAACTAGCGGCACAAGAACTTTTAACATCCAACTGAATAAGCAGATGGGATTTCAGTTTAACTTCTCATCTGAAGGAAGATGTTTGATCTTTTCATATGTTTACTGCTTAATTTAACATTGGAGATCAATAGATTTGATTTTGATGTAGATGCCGCATATTTCCAATTAAGCTACCGATCTGCATTTGTGGGTCTGAAGTGAGCTTGTCTTTTCATCTGAACATCTGAGTTATAGTGTGGGAAATATATAATATAGAATCTAAACATCTATATATAATCTTTAAAAATCAAAGCAAAGTTCTGGCTTTAATGAGAAATTCTTTGGTGGGAGTATAATTGAGTTTTGGTACATAGGAAGAGTTAATTTGGGGAAGAATAAATTCTGCTAGCTCATGTTCATGAAAGTGGTTTATGATCACTCAAGCTTTATTTAAGAGCCACTTTCATGCAGGGGTGGAGGGTTTACCACAAAAGCTTATATGTAATGCAAGCTATTGAAGAGGGGAAAACAGTGGGAAGGCAGTAGAAGAAACAGTATGATTTTAAAGAGCACTTTCAATTTTAAATCTGTAATTTTTGTAAAAATTACTTCGCTGCATTTTTCTTTGCTGTCTTCTCTCCTGCAGGTAATTGACATTTTCCTTCTATTTGGATACAGTTCCTGTTGTCCCCCAGTTCTTCAACCAAGTAATAATAATAATCTTTGCATTTCATATTGCACCTTATCATGTCTTTGGGAAGTTTCAAAGAGCTTCACAGAATACATTGTAAAGTAAATTGACTGCATAATTTGTGGGAGAAACACAGCAGCCAATGTGCACAGCAGTGTTCCACAAACAGTTGTGGATTGTGTCACCACATTTTTTTGGAACCGATTTTTACCCCCAGAAAAGTAATCTGTCGATCAATTAACAACCAGGTTCCAACTTACTGCTAAACAGAGGTGTGTGGAGTATGGAAAATGCTGATAAGAACCAAATAAGATAGCTTCAGTCTTGAGGACATTCAGCAACAGGCTGTTTAATTTTTTTCAACTCGCAATATGAGTACAATGTAGAAGGATGATGCTCTCCCACAAATTTCACAGACCCTCTCATATCTTTGTGATGTCCCTGATGTGAGAGGTATATATTGCTTTGGGTGGTTCGAATATTGTCACATGTGACTTTGTCATTCATGACAGATCACTGCTCCACACCAATAAACAAGTCATGTGAATAACATACTTTCTGATCAGAGGCCACTAATAAGCTACACTGCCATTGCTGCAAGCACGAATCACTACACACATTTGAAAGTAATGAAAAGCTCTGCCCAAAGCTGGATGATTTTACAAGTAATCGTATATAATCAAATCAGAGTTGGGCCCACTGATTCCGAGCTGCTCTGGGCTCTATATTACTGGAAGTAAGCATGGATATTGTACAATTGCAAACATGCTTGCTAATCACATCAAATATTTCTATTGCACCCTCTTTAGCATTTTCTTGTTCAAGCTAAGTATTCAAATCTTTTTGTTGCCTTTGGGGCAATTCAGAGTGGATTTGTTATTTTGGGTTATAGAAGAGCTAATAATACCAATAATACCAGTCAAAGTGTATAAATTACACATTTTTGCATCCATTTTTTCCCTCCGTTCTCATGAAGGTGCTGGTGGCACTCAATGCTGTATAAGGAGGCAGCAAGAATTGGAATGCAACCTCACTGCACCCAGTATCCCACAAAGAGTTGTGGATTGACTGACCAAATTATTATCAATTATATTTTAGTGGGATTATTACCCATGGAAAATGATCCACCAATCGATTAACAATTGGGTTCCTACTTACTGCTAGGTAAACAGAGGGTGCGGAATAAGGAAACTTGCCTTTGAAGGAAGGAAATGTTTTTCCTTGCCTGGGAATCAAACCCAGATCCTCTGGCTTGCTAGGTAAGCATTCCAACCATGTTTTGACACATTATGATATTCTTGAATATCACTGAAACTTGAATGTATCGTATCGACACTCTAATGTAGTGCTGTGGGAATGCAGGTTCACCTGAGGTGCAGTCAACAACAACAAAATTACATTTATAGACGCCTTTCACATCTGGAGGACATCCCAAGGCTGAACAGTCAGGTTGGGAGCCGAGCAAGGAGGAGTGGTAGGCTAGGGGGGAGGGGAGAGAAGGGAGAGAGTTGGGAAGGGAGGGAGTGGGAGGGAGGCAGAAGGCATGATCGAAGAGCAGGGTCTTGAGACCAACCTTGAAGGAGACAAGGGAGGAAGTGAGGTGAAGGGACTGTGGGATGGAGTTCCAGAGTGTGGGGCAGAGAGGCTGAAAGACTGTCCACCAACGGTAGGGCAGATCGGGCAGGGGACATGGAGCACGCCGGAACCCGCTGAATGGAGTGGGTGGGCAGGTTCACAGGGAGTCAGCAGGTGGGAGAGATAGAAGGGGGTAAGGCTGCAAATGGTCTTGAAAGTGAAATCGAGGATCTTGAATTCGATCCTCTGGGGGATGAGGAGCCAATGGAGCCCGCCGAGGGTGGGAGTGATGTGGTCGTAGAGCCTGCTGCTGGAGAGGACAGAGTTCTGGATGATCTGCTGCTTGTGAAGGGAAGAACCGGGAGGGCTGATGAGGAGGGAATTTGCATAGTTGAGTCTTCTGATGACGAATGCATGGACGAGGGTTTCGGCAGCCTGTGGGGTGAGGCGATGGCAGAGTCTGGCAATGTTAAGCTGGTGGTGGAAGGCAGTGTATGTCATGGTGCAGATGTTGGGAGGAAGGACAGTTCAGGGTCAAATAAGACACTCTCAGACGAGCTGTGTTCTGCTAATATAATTAGATAGGTGGGGAGGGGATTGAGGCAGCAGGTGGTGGGCTTCACATGGTTGATGATGGTTGAGAGAGAACAGCAAGCGAGAAATGGGGCAAGGGAGTTTAGGATGGGAGCAAGGGTAGGAATGAATAATATAATTATATTGTACAGCCAGTAGTGAGAGACTTTGCAGCAGAAAAGCTGTACAAAGACCTTGTTTTTCACATGGTTATTAAAGATCCCATCAGAGTGCTAAAATCCTGCAGATTAATTGGCCATTCATCTCAAGGCTGCTTGTGTGATCGTGCTCTGTGTAAAGTGGCTGCCAACATTAGCCTACACAACAGCAATCTCTCCATGTGGCAGCAGTAACTGTGATGCTCTTTTAGACATTTCAAAATTTGAGGCACTATATAAATAGGAGTTTATTTAGATAAATGCAGTGGTTGTAAATTGTACCTGTACATTTTTCCACACTTTGTTTCAAGCTCTTAATAGTAGTGTCAAGGCCCTTTGCTAACAGTGTTAAAAGATCACTTAACACTCATCAACTTTTTAATAGCATTGAAAAATACTCAGTTTCTCGGTTCAGTGTATGTGCACCTTGATTCAAAGTGCTGGAGAATGGAGTGTATAAATTTGTCTTCCCATTCCACATCACTGCATGGATTATTGTATTATACAGCCAGTAGTGAGAGATTTTGCAGCAGAAAATCTACAGCATGAAACCTCATAGTTGTACATACAGGTGCAGTTTTGAGCAATTGCCTGTCTTACTGTATATAATAATAATAATAATAATAATAATAATAATAATACTGTATGTCCTAGCTCCATCTCTTTTTTTCGGTGATTGAGAGAACCTTATGCAGTGGTTCAATGAGAGAAAGTCTCTGTCCCACTCCCTCTCAAAACCATTTCATTACTTGCCTTCTCAAAAAAAAATCTTGATCCCTCTAACCTTACAAACTACCAGCATATTTCTATCTTGCCTTTCCTTGCTAAAGTCCTGTCCAAAGCACAGAGGCAGCACTTAGGTTTGATCCCACCCTATCTTTCCTACCCCATGCCCGGTCCCTGACTAGAAGCATTTTCATCTCCTTCATCAAATTGCCCACATCTCATCGTACCTTACACCCCAAACAGCCAAAACGTATTTCATATTTTCATCACCTTTGATTATTCCAATATCCTCATTGTTGATCTCCCCAGCACCACTATCCAAAATATCCAATCAATTCAAAACTCCATCCCTGGTAAGCTCACCCAAACTGAACTTGGTACACCCTTCACACCAATCCTTGCCAGACTCCATTGGGTCCCTATCACAGAACAGATCAACTTCGAGATCCTCACACTCATCTATAAATCCCTTCATACTCTGGCACCTCCCTTTCGATCAAACTTGCCCACTCCTCCAACCCACTGCCTCCTCTCAGCTGGATCTGGCCTCCTGTTTGTCCCTCATCCCCATCACTCCAGCATCAGCGGGCATGCTGTCAGCAACTACTCCCCGAAACTTTGGAACTGTCTCCCTTAAATCCCTGCATCTTGCTTCCTCCTTCCCCGGTTTAAGATCACAACTGAAGACCATCCTCTTCACCCATGCCAACAACAACAAATTCAAGATGTAGTTATAACGGAGAGTTCAAATACATCAACCTCTGAAGCATTCAGGTACCTACAGGCTTTAATACTTACAAAATCAATTTGCTACTCTCAAACAGCTCATTCTTTTTGTTTAAGTTGCACTTTCATCACATCGTCAGCTCACCACACTTTTGTTACTGGATTCCAATACTATAACACTAGATTGTAGTTGTGCATGTTGCTGAAATAAAGCAAATCAGAATATCTATCTTGAATCATGCACTAACTTTACAATGTTTGTGGACTCAACTGCATAGAGTGTTATACTACTTTTCTCTGGTATATGAGGTTTAACTCCATTAAGACTAATGGGATTTTGTGTCCTAAATGAATTGTGTTTGATCAGTTTTAAGGCACTGTGTTAATATCAGTATGATTCCACATTTGCAGATGCAAATTTAACAGTCTGAACTATGTTGTAAGGATGATTTGCATGGAAAATTAAACATTGCATTGGCCCAAAAGGGGCGATGTACCCTGCAATGCATCTCATACTTGGAGCTAGCAATGGTTGGCTATCATTGATTCTATGATGGCCTAGCGTTGAATAACACTAAACTTCTGAAGGTATTTTACAAACCTGTTGTATCTCTCTCCAGATGATCATGAACAATTACTATAATTCTTTAACAAATGGTTCCTCTTGTGAGTGATGTTCTAGTGAGTAATGGTCTAGTGAGTAAGTGAATATGTGATCAACCTGACTTTCACAATCTTTTGGACCCAGAGCCACCTGTGACAATCATTGCACAAGGAGGGTGAGGTAGCAAAACAACTGCTTTCCACAACTGCCCAAAATATAAGATGAAATATAACAATAACAATTCTACATTTCTGTAAAACCTTTCACATCTCAAATCACCCCAAAGGATATATTATGAAATGACGTGACTGTGTATTTTGTGGGTGAAGGCACTCATTTTGCCTTGAAAAAATTCAATAAAATAATTTTTTTTAAATTGCGGTTGTCAGCAGTTTTTTTTTGTAATTACTGTACACTGCAAGAATCTATTTTGCATTTATGCAAAAAATCATGTACCTAAAATTTAATATTACAGCACTTCACCAAAGTGAGGCACATAAATCATCGTGAAAACAATATTTGTGTGAGGGAAAATAAATCTCTTTTTTCAAAATCTTAAAAAGGAGGGTTTTAGAGTTCTGGTAGTTTATCTTTATATCCATTCAATTCTTTCTTGAACACTAACATTTCATTTTATTCAATGCTCTTTCTCTCTACATTGGTGCATCAAGGGTCAGTGCTCATAGCCAATTTGAATGAAATTGTGTTGTTGACCTTTTCTGTGCCTTTATTAGCAAGTAGAGACCATAAGCAATTCCCTTTAGGAGAGAAGGAGCGTCAAGCACTCTTATCTCCCGCTCTGCACTGTCAGTTATTTCACAACAAACATCTGCTGTTCCCCCAGCCTTTTTGACTGCCTGGTGGTTTCAATATTCTTGGTCTTATTCACAAATAACGTTATCAAATCATTGCCATTAAAAGGTCACTCTCTAAATTCTCCAGTCCCCAAAGTACTTGAGAATCGCTGTTTGATTTGACCATCTGCAGTCTCAGAGCCACATCGCCATGGGATTCCTAGAGTCATGACATCTGCACCTCTGAAACACATGACATTTCAGTGCAAAGTCAATGTTCCTGATCGAAAATCACAGGGGAGCTGAGCAAGAAAGCCTGTTAAAATCCCAATAACTGTCATAGTAAATTCAACCAAGGAGGGTTCACAGGGAGCTCATGTAATAGCTTGTATTCAATCAGTTATTTGAACCTCTTTGGGTTTTGTGACTAGATATTTTCAATTAAAATGGTTGTTGCTATTTAAAAAAACTTTCCTGCCTCCCTCCTCTCCTAAAAGATGGTAACACAACAGTTTTATGAGTACTGACATCTGTCCAATACTTCTCGTGATCGTCCTTCATCTGTGAACCTTGGCAGGAGTGGCAACAAGCTATTCAACCAGAAAAAGGCATTGCATACAAAAACATATCCATTTTCATCTAACAGTCAGCTCCACATATTTTCTGGCAGGAGGTAGATGGATGAGGATCAGGCTTTTTTTTAGAATACCTCTGCTTTTCCCCCTCTTGCTACACTAATTCACATTGTACATTGCATCACACCAACCTAAGATCCTAATCTGTAAGACTATAGCATTATGAGGGGTGTTTTCCCACTGAATTCAACAAAACCTTTACATGATAAACAAGTCCATTGCTGAGCTCATCTTCCAATTGCTTTGCTGGGTTTAGTAAGTGCTATCAAAAGAAATCTGACAGCACTTATTGTAGAGTTCCTCCTACAATAAAGCATCCCAGATGTTTAATAACTTCAATCACAGAGGTTCTAAATTAATGCTGAATGGAATTCTTACACAATCATTAGGGGAAAGGTCAGGTATTATTGCTTCCCTTAATGTTTACCTGCTCAACCTCCCTGATGGCTTGTATAAAGTCATTATACAAACACATGGTGCAAGGGAGGTTTGAGGAATGCCATTGTAGTTATCATATGGATCTGCTTCTCAAAAATATAATTCAATGTAATAATAATCGTTACATTTGTTAATTAGCCGATTTCACATTGGGAGGACATCTCAACGCATTTCACAGGATGTACTATAAAGTGCAGTGACTTTGTATTTTGTAGGTGAACTCGGCAACCAATTTTATATACAGCCCTGTACTACAAGCAGCAAGAAAGACATGACCAATTTTATCTGAAGGATAGTTGGTCAGGACATTGAGAGAAACTCCCTCTCTTTCTGAATTGTGCCATGAGATCTTTAGCAACCATCTGAACAGTCTATAGCAGATGAGTAACCAATACTGTATAGATTTACTGAGTACCACCACCAACCAAAGTCTTCCCTCACTTCATAGCTACACTACAGAAAACACAACACTATCTAAATGTTAGCAATATTTGGCCCACAAAATATAAGTCAATTTGCTTTGCAGTATATTCTGTGAACCGCATTGAGACGTCTCAAAGACGTGAGCAGACTTAGTATTAAAATGCAATAATTATTTTTATTATTACAATATTTGAAGAGGAAGAAAGTAAACATGAATTTTAAAAAAAAAGTACAAAGTTAAACATGTAGCTCCAATGGATGAGTTAGGACAACTGAGGCTCGATGGTCCAAATGACCAAAATACATGCTATGTCTGACTCCAAACTGTGAGTGCAGTCTAATGATAGCTCCCCATATGAATGTTTGCCCACTTCTCTGATTTCATCTTGACTGCTTGGTTCCGGCTTAAAAGGTTAGCTTTCACAACACCAAAGTACAGTAGATACAAATGGGTTTTCTTTCCATCTGGGAATAATCAAGCCATCCGATATCTTCAGTCATCTTACCAGACTAATGTTAAAGACTTCTTTAAGTACTTACTGATGAGAACATTTCTTTTCCTCCCGCTCTCAACCAGTTACCTGCGGGATCCATCCTTGGCCCCCTCCTCTTCCTCATCTATATATATGCTCCCTCTTGGGGACGTCATCCGCAGACATGGGGTACACTTCCACATGTACGTGGATGATACCCAGCTCTACCTCACTTTGCGACCTCCAGTCCCCTGATGTTCTGTCAGCCTGCCTGTCAGACATCAAGAGCTGGATGAGCACATACTTCCTGCAATTGAATGTTGACAAGACGGAAGCCATACTCTTTGGCTCTTGTCAATGTCTTCAATCGCATGGCTCTCACCTCCTCCACCTATCCAACCTGCCCCTCAACTCTCCAAACCCATGCGGAACCTAGGCATCAGGTTTGACCCCCAGCTGTCTTTGCTCCCCACATCTAGTCTCTCATAAGCACTGCTTTTTTCCACATCTGATGGATCGCCTGTCTCCGGCAATACCTCACCCCAAAAGCTTTGTCACCTCTCGGCTGGACTATTCCAATGCCCTCCTCACCGGTTTCCCCTCCCACAATGCATAAAATCCAACTCATTCAAAACTCTGCCACCCGCATTCTCAACCGCACCAAACTTCACTCCCCCATTACCCCAGCACTTGCCAGACTTCACTGGCTCCCTATCCCAGAGAGGATCGATTTCAAGATCCTCACCCTTGTTTTCAAATCCCTTCACTCCTCTGCATCCCCTTATCTCTCTGATCTCCTCTCTCCTCAAACCAGCACCCGCTGCCTTCGCTCCACCGGGTCTATCCTCCTCCTTGTTCGCCAAATCTTCTGCTCCACTCTCGGCGGCTGTGCCTTCAGTCACTTTGCCCGAGGATCTGGAACTCCCTTCCTCACTCCCTTCACCTCGCCCCCTCTCTTCCCAGTTTCAGGTCTCAACTAAAGACCTTTCTCTTCGACTGCGCCTTTGGTCACCTTTCTACCCTTGCTCCTGGCTCGGTCCCGGGATCCGTTATTGTAAAGTGCTCTGAGATGCTGTCCGGCATGGAGGACGCTATATAAATCAAAATGTTGTTGTTCTTCAGGAAAAAGCTACGACGTCTCAACGCCGTTAAATGTATGAGTTCAGGAGCGAAGAAACAAATAGAAATCATGTTGCCATACAGTGTTGACACGAAACACATTTTCAGTAAAGCATTTGAAATGGTGCTCCCAGAGAATTATTCTATCTGGTGATTTCCATTTAAAATCAATGCAAAAAGGTCAGATTAAAGTGTTATATTGAATGCAATGCAACTGACAAAGATATCAGTTCAAACAAATACCCATAAATGTGGGATTGGCAGCCTCGATAAGAACGTTATCTGATTTCAGTTACCTCATCACTTAGCTCAATAGGTTGCACTCTCGTCTCCAGACAAAGCTATTGATTTCAGTCCAACCTTCAATCTTGGCAACGCAAAAAGTTCTTTGCTGGGGGAATGGGGCATTGTCAGAATACAATTATGTAGATAAGATGTTAAGCCAAGATCATGTTTGCCTCTTCATGCAGATGTTAAAGATCCTGTGACTTATTCAAAAAGAGAAGGGATTTCTTCCAGTGTCATGGCCAAGAATCCTCTAACATATTGGTCATTCATTAATTGGTTGTTTGTGGTATTTACTGTTTTGATGTAGGCGGTATACATTTAAAATTATTATTAATAAAAAAATTACACTTCTTTCTTTCTCACATGACTTTTCTTTGTGTGGAGGGGTTTTATTAAGCACTCTAAGACATTACCCTACATAAAGGGCACCACATAAATGCAAGTTGTAGTTAATTTACTGTTTCTAATATGGCCAGACTGCTCAATATAAAAATGTCATGTAGGAGTAGAGCTTTCTTGATTAAAGTGATGTGTAATCACAATTCAGCTCAATTGTTGTACAAGGAAGTAATGAAGAACATCTTGTTCCTCCTAGGACTCATGAACTTTCAAATAAAAATGTGGAAGCAGGGAACTTCACTTTAATAAAGGCATGAGTAATAAATAATAAAAGTACTAATCCTTGCATTTGTTATACCAACATCACATCTTCGAGATGTCTTAGACTGCTTTACAGAATACACTATAAAGTGAATTAACTGTACATTTTGTGGGCGAAACTAGAGTATAGAGTATTTTCAGAATCTTTGCACACATATGAATGAAATTCTGAAAGAAAAAAGCATACCTTCTTTTTATATTACATACCTGTAATACCTATATTACATACCTATATTACATATCTGTTTATATTACATACCTGTAATATAAACAGCAGCTGCAGGTTTCTATAGATGCACACATATATTCTAATAATAATACTTGCATTTGATATAGCACCTTATCACATCAGGACACCTTAAAGCATTTTGCCTGATTCATTGCGAAATGGAGGCACTGTACATTTGTAGGCAAATGGGACAGTATACTGCAATTGCACCATGTCCCACGAATAGCCATGAAATGAATGATTGATTTTTTTTATTTGTGAGATTATTTTGGCCAGGACACTGGGAGAAACTCACTTCTGTTTTCGAAAAGCACCATGGGCTGTTTAATGCCCAGCTCAACAGGCAGATAGGATTTCAGTTTAACAAAATGAACAGCCAATAATATGAGTTGGAAAACATAGATCACCCCATGACCCACTGAGCCTTCCCTCACTTCTGCAACATTGCCCAACTCCGCCACTACCGCACCCCACAGGCTGGTAAAATACTCATTCAGGCCTTCATCATGTCCAGGCTCGACTTTGCAAGCTCTCTGTTTGTCTGCCTCCCCAACTCTTCCCTCCATAGGCTGCAGATTATCTGGAACTCTGCAGACCCTGTCCTCTCCCGCAGCAGCCTCTGTGACCTTATTATCTCCATTGACTTTTCAATACGCAGAGGATATAGTTCAAGATCCTAGTCTTCACCTTCAAAGCCATCCATGAAACTTGCTCACCCCTACCTCTGTGATCTTCTAACCCCCAACAAACGTGCCCACTCCCTCCGCTCAATGGTCTCTGGCCCAATAAACCTCCCTCGCCTCGCCCGCCCCAACATCTGAGACTCCATCCCACAGTCTCTCTGCCGCAACCCTTCCCTTGCCTCCTTCAAGACCCGCCTCCACACCCTCCTCTTCAACCGTGCCTTCAATCACCCTCCTTCCCACTCTGCCCTACATCCCTCCGATCCCGACACCCAGCTCGGGTCCTAATCCCTGACTGGTCAGCGCCTTGGTACGTCCTCCTGATGTGAAAGGCGCTATACAAGTATAATTTTTTGTTGTTGTAGATGGCAGTGGTCAAAGATCTTACTGTTTATTAAATATTCAAAAGGAGGAGAGAAAAGCACATACAGCTGGAAATAGTGCATGAGATGAAAAATAAAAGAGCAGATCTTTAAGATCCTCCACAGTCAGAGTTACATCATGATCCAATTCTGTTGACTGCAGCTGTTACCATATTTAATGCAATCCATCATGGAAATCGTACAGTTTACCTCTGCACAATAATATTCTGCTTTCATCGGACTTGTTCAGCTCTGGTGAATTGAAATTCTGTTTCGTTTACTCGCTTGTATTGCCTTCTGTTTCATTTTCAATCTCATATCTCACTGAAATATTTTTAAAATGTTGGACTCTGGAAGAAAATTTAGCTCCTCTGTTACAAAGCCGTTTGTAGATAATAATAATAATCCTTGCATTTGAAAAAGTGCTTTTCACCTGTCTCAAACTGCTTCACAGAATATACTGTAAAGTAAATTGACTATATCTGTGGGCGAAGCACAGCAGCCAATTGCACAAAGCATTGTCCCACAAACAATTATGGATTGAGTGACCAAATTATAAATTTTGTTTGAAGGATTATTATCCCTGGCAAAGTGATCTGCCAGTCGACTAACACAATTGTTCCTTCTTACTGCTTGATGCATGTGTAGTAAGGAATGGAGAACATTCACAGAGGTGGCAGCTAAAGCAAACTATTTATGTTTCAAGGAACAGATTCACTTGATCTATCAATAGGCAGAAGCTCCCAGTTTTCGGTTTAAGCCACATTGTCCATCATTAGTGGAGTCCTGTATCCCAGGTTAGATCACTCGCCTTACTTCCTGACCTACTCAACCTATCCCTTTCATCTGGCATCGTTCCCATCCCACTCAAAACAGCCATCATCACCCCCATCCTCAAGAAACCTTCCTTTGATGCTTCACAGCTCTCATGCTACCAACCCCCGAACTGTGAAACTCTCTCCTTCAATGCCTCCACTTTGCCTCCTCCCCACCTTCAAATCCCACCTAAAGACCTTTTTAATTTGATTGTTCCTACAGTTACCTCCTCTCTCCCCCTGGATTGTTTTGACACTGCTATTGTGAAGCCTCCGGGTCACTACCTATTGTAAAGGGAACTATATAAATGCAAGTTGTTGTTGTATGTACATCAAATCCCTCCACACCTCGCTCGAGTCTACCATTGTGACATCCTGCAACTCTCTTGCTCCGGCTGCTCCCCTTGATCAGCAAACACAGCAAACATCCTGCCTTCTGTCCAATCCACTCCACCATCATTGGGTGAAATTTCAGTCATTCTGTCCCCATTCTCTGAAATGCCATCACAGGGCTCTTCTGCCTCTCCCCTTCCCAGCCCATCTTCAAAATCTGTCTTAAGATCTATCTTTTTGCCACACTTTCCATCACTTTCCCCCAATCATCTAAGATGCTTTGAGACATCCTGCCTACTGGAGAGGCACTGTAAATATAAATCTTTAGTGTTGTTTTTCACTCTTTACAGCAAATTGATTTTTGGTGCATTTTGAAAATTTGTCAAGAGGAAAGAAGCCAGCACAAAGGTTACAGCAAGCAACTGAGCCATTTTGAGAACAAAGCTGCTTATAAATTGTTTAGAACCTAGACTAGAAGGTTTTCCACTTTTGCAGATTCACTCTCTGTTTAACAGAGCTTTGCAATGAATGGTTTTGTTGCAATTCTGTGGCATTGAAGCAATTTAAAATAAAACTTGGAGGAATGTACTTTCTATTGTGCAGCAGGCTTTATAATATAGCTGCTCATTATAGGAATTTTTTAAAAAAATGTTTAAAGTAAAATAATTTTGCAAATGTTGTGCAGAAGCTTTCAGTAAGATAAAATCTTATAAATTCTGTGTCCTACCTCTCTGCCCTCCCTCATCCCAACCCTGCCTCACCCCATGCTCAGGTCCTGACCCCTAACTGTTCAGTGTCTTAGGACGCCCTCCCGACATGAAAGGCGCTCTACAAATGTTGTTATTGTTGTCAAGATGTCTCAAGTATGTGAAAAAAACGCTACATCACAATGCAAGAATTATTATTAAAAGGATTGTGTTGATTCCTTTGTGAGAATTGGTGGATGCTGCACTAGGAGAGAAGTTGTTGTGACTTAATAGCCAGTTAGTGCTTTCTGTTGTCATTACAAAGAGGGTATGCTCAATTTTGGCAGTGAAGTTTAGCACAGATTATAGTTATAGACACTACAAATATCACCCTAATTTTCAGGGATTCACCTTTAAATAGGGAGCTTCATTAAAATTGAAAAGGGAATTTCTCCCAGGTTCCTGGCCAACAATTCCCATAAATAACTCCCGTAATTCTATGGCTGTTTGTGAGACAAAACTATGTGCAAAATTGGCTGCTCTGTTTACCTACAAGAATACAGTTATAGCATCTTATAGCACATCTTGTGAAGCACTTTCAAATGGCTCAACAATGTGATCAGGCCTTATATCAAACAAAAGGGTTACTATTATTATAATAAAATGAAAAGCAAGAAAAACAAGCTAAGTCCAACTGAAACTGGAAGAGATTAGGGTCATATCATTTCTGATAAACCACAGAAATTTAGACTGGTGAGATTTGGCTTTCTATTTGATGAAGACTATAGAGTATACAGTATCTGCATGTAATGCTGATCTGCACATTTGAAAAACTTGCGTGTGCTGTCTCTGCATAAATTCTATAGTGTACAACAGAACAGCAGTGTTGGCAGCAAAACTACCACTGTCACATTCTCCACACCTGTTCTAGCATGCTGTAAAGTTCTTCGTCTCAGGAGGCAAAACAAAAGTGTTTGGTAAATTTATCTTAAAAAGACAGGTTGCTGCAATGAAAGGAAAAGGATGTTTCTGATCTGGTGATTTGCACTGACTAAGCTTTATTTCAGCTGAAGAGAGTCACTTGAGCACGAAAATAACTAATTGACTGCAAACTATTTTATGATTGAATCTAAACAATCAAGTCAATTCTTGTTAGGAGCAAGTGGAAGAGTGGTTCAAACAGGAACCGATTGTCACTCGCTACCAATCGGTGACACAATATTAAGCCTACTCCATCATTTTAATACATTACGACAGATCTTTTAATCTCAATTCTCCATATAGCTCAATACCTTCACTTCCCTAGTGTTTATTTATCTCTCTTCACCATCTCAATCAATTCTGTCACATATATATATATTTGTGCCTGTTAGGCAGTGCCTGTTACATTCTCACAACCGTTTATATTATAATAATCCTTGCATTTGTTATATGATTACATTTGACATAGAAGCTAATCACATCAGGAAGACATCTCAAAGTCTTTGCTTTACCTTCACGGAATGTATTGTATAGTGACTGTGTATCTTGTAGGCAAATGAGTCAGCCAAATTGCACATGGTAATGTCCCATAAGTAGTTATGAAGTGAATGATCGGTTTTCGCCAGGAAATTGCTGGCTTGGACACTGGGAGAAACTCCTTTCTCTTTTCAAATAGTGTCATGAGATTTTTAATACAGTAACCCCTATATTACCAGACTTCAGGTGTCTGGAATTTGGTCCTAGCTAGACTGGTCTGAAACCCATTTAAAGAAAGAAAATCTGTGGGTCCTTGCATACACCTCTGACAATGCAACATACACCCATCACTGCAACAGTGTTGCCTTCAATTTCTTAATTCAAAGTCCCAATGTGGGGCTTGAACTGATAGCCTTCTGACTTTGAGGTGCGAGTCAATTTTTATCAGGAGCAAGTAAAAGAGTGATTCAAACAGTCTCACTCTACCAATTGACGCACTAATGAGCCTGTTATGTTATTTTAGAGCATCACTGAGCCAGTCTTGCCCAACATTTCACCCTATGGGAATTGAATCCAGGTCTCTCTCTTGTAAGGCAAGTGCTCTACCCACTGAGTTACAGGACTTCACACAATGTCTCTGTAACATCATACATCCACAGATGTACTTGTGCTGTAAACTCTCCCACATTATTTGTAAAACTTCCTAGTATTAGTGTAAAAACTAGAAAACTTTGGACCTTTGGAGTTGAATGCAAAGTATTAGGTCATCCGCAAGGCTTTCAATAGCAAACTGCAAACTGCACATCCTTATCTAGGTACTTCTGGGAACCAACAAACAACAAATTTACATTTGTAGAGGACCTTTAACATTGGGAGTCCCATTTTCATTATTATCTGGGAACACATTTTCATTCAACCCTTTCAATGTTGGTCTGGAATGCAAAATCACAAGGTAACGATTTTCTTAGAATGAAATTAGACAGTAGAGGATAAATTTGCCTGAAATATTGATAGAAATATAAAAAGTGAACTTAAATTATTTTTATTCTTTTCTAAACAAATACTGGTCTGGATTAATGGTGGCAATATATAATGGTAGCAACACATTCCTTCATATATTGTGGTAATGGTGATGACACAGGCATAGTGCATTCCTTTGGGATTGCAATAATAAATCCCCAAAGTTGAAGGCAGCAGTTAAGTAGAAAAGCAAATTGGAATTACCTCACACCGCTATTGCCACCATCAATGCTTCTGTCCTGGAAATTTTTGAGAAAAAAATACAATCAATTTTTCTTCTTCTAAATTATTGAATTTGATCAGATTATTTCCCTGCATCATACCACCTCCTTCAGTTCTGGCTATCTGCTTTCCACCAGTGCCAAAATTTACAGAACCTTGGATAAAGGTATGGGTAGCCTCTATCCATTGCGATCTATATTTCGCCTACAAAATACACACAGCTACACCACTTTACAGTATATCATGAGAAGCACTTCAAAATGCCTCAACAATGTGATAAGGTGCTATAGCAAATATGAGGATTACAGTATTATTATAACTCTCTAACCCATTCCATGTTTGTAGATGTGCATATTGACTCATTAATTGCGTTGTCTGGGAGGTTATACCACATGTGTGGAAACCTCATTATGGCAGGGCCTAGTGTCTCTTCTACCAAGTTAAATACAAATGACAAAATGCTAAAGAAAAAATGGCTCACTTCTGGGTTATCAAATCATTGTCAACATCATCTCCTGTGGCACTGGAACAATGCAATGCCAAAGTCTCTGCTCTTTCCCCATATCATTTTATATTTTAGGAACACGAGTAGGCCATTCAGCCCTCTGAGTCTGTTCCACCATTTAATTAGACTATGGTTGGTCTGAACCTCAACTAATCCTTTCAATTCCAAATGTTAAGTTATCAGCCGTAGTAGT
Source organism: Hydrolagus colliei (assembly GCA_035084275.1). Classification (NCBI taxonomy): domain Eukaryota; kingdom Metazoa; phylum Chordata; class Chondrichthyes; order Chimaeriformes; family Chimaeridae; genus Hydrolagus; species Hydrolagus colliei. The sequence continues at coordinate 59,411,024 of CM068742.1, read as the reverse complement.
ATTCTATATTCTTGTAAAATTTAGCATAATAATATTTGCTCTAATCAACCTTGAACTGAATTTGTACATTAATTTCTGAACTTATGCCTACTTGTTCCCAATTTACTTGGATAATCTTTCACTACAAATTATCTTTCATAATTTTTATAGCTCTGTTTGATTCCCAACAAAGTACCTCAGTTCCAGCAAAGAGGTAATTTTTCAAGCCTATAACCTTCATCCGTGGTATCAGTCGAAGTGGAACAGTGTGGGTTTAATGCAATGGTAAGATTTACTGTGCAGTGAACAATGCAAATAAATTATGGAACAATTGCTGACTTGCAAAAGAAATGTCATTTAAAAAAAACTTCTTTGAAATACTGTAATTAGTTATCAGAACACTGGTGCAATTGAGTAGATGAACTTGCCAGGCAGGTACAGAAATAATTGGCTGGAGGTGTTAAGCACAAAATATATATTGTATCCTGACTGAATTTATTGATTCATCTATCTAATAAAAGATAGCTGGCTATCAACAGTTAATTGTGGTTGATAGTTTGCCCATTGGTACTTTGGATTGAAAGTAAGGTTAGACTATCAAGAATAAATGTGACACAGCATTATTGTGATGTGGATCTAAACTTCCTGTAAATTATATTAAAGTGTGACTCATTCTCATTAGTTTGAGTCTTGGGTTTCCTGCTGGCAGGTTCCTACTCCAAAAGCAATCAAATAGCTCACTGCACTCCCCATTCAGAATTCATTGCTATTTTACTGCAGTGCGACACACAGTCCAGCAGGGTCACTGAAGAGGAAAGTGAGCATCAGATCAAACAGTCAAACCTCAGTGCATTCAGTCAAACCACAAGTGCACAAAGGATGTTGCAAATAGTTAGATGGTTTTGCCTCTATGTTGCAATAGAATATATATTTTGAAAAGGCAGCAATTTTCTGTATAAAAATAGCAATAATCTTCATTCAGATCAATTTGGAGTTTAAGTTTGAGATGTCTTGCATAAGATGTACCAGTTGGGTTGGTGAATGTAGAGACAGAGCAATCTGTTGATGTATCCAGGGAATCCAATATATATTTGGTAAATTGGGGGTGGAGGGGGGAAAAAAAGTGATAATTATCACATGACATACTGCATTCCATCCTCCTGATATTTTTATGAAAATACTTTGTGAAGGATTCTGAACAAACGTTACTGATTTTTTTTCTTTAGCTTAAAATTGAGATAGTATGGTTTGTTCAGCAGCAAAAAAGCAAGATTAGCACTTGGAATTGTATACAGCAAAGTTTTGATAACTTGATCCTGGCTTAGCTTGTCACTATGCTAACATCATGCTGTCAACCTCCTGGCTATATTTATTTATTTATTTATTTATATATTTATATATATATATATATATTTATATATTTATTTATGTATTGATACATAAGTGGAGGTTTAGTGGTTAGACTACTTGTCTTGCAAGCTGGGGAGACCAAGCTGGGGAGACCTGTGTTCGAATCCAGGCAGGTCAGGGCGAAACCTTGGGCAAGTTTCTTTACTCCACACGCCTAATAATAATCCCTCCAAAAAGCAACACAATAATAAAATTGGTCATTTCAATTCACGACTGTTTGTGGGTCACTGCTGTGCGCAATTGACTGCCGCGATTCGCCCACAAATATACAGTCAATTCACTTTACAGTATATTCTGTGAAGCGCTTTGGGACGTTGAATATACTGTAAAGTGAATTGAGTGTATATTTGTGGGCTAAATGCATCAGCCAATTGCGCATAGCAGTATCCCACAAGCAGTCGTGGATTGAAATGACCAATTTTTTTTTGAGGGAATATTATCAGATGTGTGGAGTAAGGAAACTTGCCCAAGGTTTCGTCCTGCCTGGATTCAAACATAGGTCTCACGCTTGTAAGGCGAGTGCTCTAACCACTGAGCTACAGGATTCCACTGTAATGCGTGGGAATATTGCCAGTATCCTGCCCAGAGCTCAGACCAAAACCCTTCACCTTCCCACATAGATCCTCAGGCTAGAGCAGAGGAAGACTGTGGGATCATCCAAAGGGAGTGAAGGTGGGAGGGCAGTAGGAGAGAGGAGTTGAATGGGAGTAATGAAGACTGGGGAACAGAAATTAGGTGGTGGAGGGGGAGCTCGGCACAGGGTTGGCACCCACAGTATTCACATCAACACTAGGAACAGAGATCAGAAGAACAGCTAGCACATGTGGTGGAGGGGGAGCGGGGGAGCTGTGGAAGAGCAAACAAGAGGGTGAAAGAATCTGGGGTGTTGCGAACAGCACTCAGACACAGGTGTGAACTGACAATGTCATTGTAAATTATGCCTTTAACAATAATAATTATTTGGTTACAATGCATGACTGTTTGAGGGACACTGCTGTATGCAATTGGCTGTCGCATTTTGCCCACAAAATGAACAGTCAATACATTTTACTGTGTATTCTGTGAAGCATTTTGAGATGTCTTGAAGACGTGATGAGGCGCTATATCAAATGCAAGGATTATTATCACTATTGTTGATTAAAAGACAAAAAGAAAACGCATATATCTCAGGGGTTAGTGGCTGAAGACACAGCCAACGATGATGGAGGCTAATCTTATTAACTAACAAAGCTATGTGGGATATTATATTTGTTTATCCTGCAAGAGATTTTATCATATTTGTTTTAAAACAAAATCCAGTCCAGGTGAAAATAATTGACGTTTTGTGTTCGCCGAAATCAGGCTATTTTTCAAAAGTTGTCCGGTGGAAAATGTAACGTTTCATAACAGATTCAAGAACAGGTTCAATAAACATCACATTTTCTACACCATTGGCAGAAAAGTTAATGATTTTTCTGATCGTTCTTTCCGCCACCTTTTTATACCTGTCTAACATCTGGCACTGCAGCTGGAGACTCTGGCAATGAGTGTTCTCAGGCAAATTGGCAACACATTTGCAAATCTCCACATGTGCCCTCACATCAGGCATGTAACAGTTGAATTGGGGTTGGGTGGGTTCCTAGAGACAACTTCAGACCAAAAACGATGCAAACAACTTAAAGTGCCGCAGGGATCAGCCGGAAATAAATCACATCCTTTCCAATGGAATTCCACAACCAGAAGAGAAACTGGTAGAAAAAAAATGTAAAATACTGTGAAATTTGAAACAAAAACAGAAATCGCTGGGAACACTCAGCAGATCAGGCAGCATCTATGGAGAAAGGAAAAGTGAGTCAACGTTTTGGGTCCACAACGAAGGGTTGTGGACCCGAAACATTGACTCACTTTTCCTTTCTCCATAGATGCTGAGAAACTGTGGAGTTTGTAGCCAGCTTCTTGTTTCTCCCTGCACAGTGTTTTATCAGACATGGAGCAGCATTTGCACCTCTGAACATTTCCACCACCGGACCGTGCATCACGAAGACATGTCTTCTCAAGCACTGTTGCAGAGTTGAGGCATTAACGTGCACTTAGTCTTAAGTTTCAACTGAGTTAACAATCGTTCCGTTCATTTATCTAGTTATCATCAGAAATAAATAACACAATTCTCAAATATATCACCACGCAACTTTTCATCATCTTGATTTTTATCTTTATCTATAAGTGCCTGACATGTAAGATGATCAAAGCATCTACCTACAAACCCCATACAGGTGTACTGTGGGGTGAGGGGAAAGCTATCATCTGTGGAGAGCAGTCAGTAAGTGTTGAACAGTAGAGATATGGTAATGGAGCGAGATTGTGCAGTTTCACTTGATTGCCTTGGGGAATTGGAGTGCATTGATGCAATCATTTTGCCAGCCATTGAAACACACAGCATAAATTCCATGATAACACAGGATTGAGGAACAAACAGCGAAAACTCTAAAAAAACACAAGAGAATAGATATAAAACATCCAGAAATGGATTGACTTTGATCCGGCAGGAATGTAGCCGGCGTTCTGAATTTGAAATTGGGATCTGGAATCTTCATTATTAATGAACTTGAAGTATAGAGCACAAATTCTGATCTCTTAACTCCGTGTATGAATCATGTATTTTCCTATTGGTGGCTAAGCGATGTTTGTGCAGGAAACCTGCTGATTGTAATTGTAGTAATCTAATCAAATGCAAGTTGGAATCATGCAAAACTAATTACTTTAATGGGCCACTTGACCTTTCCTTTGGGAGCTGATAATATCTGGGCTGGAAAATAACAGGGAATGTCCAGTAAAACTACTAGACTTTGGAGCGCTGAGGCAGGAGGTGCCAGATATCTTTACATCATTATTCAGCTGATGTTTGATGCTCTGAGATTCAGAGGTCTTTCTGGTGAAGATCATAAAGTAAGAGACTAGAAGCCTGAAATTCCACCAAGTCATACTTCGTGAGGTTAATTTGGCTTGAAACTAATGATTGCATAGAATTGTGAAAGATTCTTTAATTTAGGCTCAATTTGAAATTTAGGGAATCTTTACAGTGCACAATAATTGCTTAGCCTGGGGGTAAAAGAGACATATCTACCCACCACGAGGTAGTCACTTATCACCTTCATGTTCTAAGGGTACTAGTGGATGCAGAGAATTACCAGCATAATTTAAATATGAGAAAAATAAGAAATGCTGTCTAGAAGGCTTCACAGTTGGATAATAACTAAATGGGCATACAAGTCTTTTTGAAGTGAGTAACAGTTATGACAGAGCAGATTGGCTCTGTGATTAATGTACCAACACGGACCGTCTCTCTCCTCCATCTTAAGGATGTTGACAATCAGTTGAGCCAGCACACAGTTAACATGCCGGGAAGCATCAGAACAATATCATGCACTCCCCTAAGTGAAGTTTGCTTTGCCTCTGAAGCTCATTCTTTTTCAGTTTCCCTCCACTTGCAGTTACATTCTGAGCAGCGTAGAGATCTTCGAGAAATGAATGGACAAGTTAAACTCACATTATATAATAACAATCCTTACATTGAGTATAGCTCAATGCCCCCAAAGGATGTACTGTACAGTGTTGTAAAGTGCAGTGACTATGTTTTGGACAAATTGTATCCTGTTCGTTGCCAAAAATGTGTAGTGTATTTAAATGTAATTAACTGTATTTTTTACGCCTCCTTTCATCAGTTATGAATTCTTCTTATAGCTTTAAAAAGTTATTTTTTCTCATTAAATAGCCTTTGGTATGGACAGCTTGCAGTGTGGTAAGGTGCTGTGAAGTAACCCAGTGCGTTCATCTTCAGTTGAGGTCTGTCACATTCTTTTATGCCAAATACCAATAATGCTGAGAAATGACAGTGATATACCAGGAAATTTATAATTTTTCATTCAATTTAATTTAGGGATTATGCACTTAATCTAAAAAAAAGTGACATTTCACATCTGTGGAAGCTGTGAATATTGATAATTGCTTCTCTTTTGTGTGGCTGCTTCTATTCAGCTACTTCAAAGACACGTGCTTTTATGAGCACCTTCAGAAAACTCTGTCAAGTATTGTAACCTTCTTCAAACTGACTGAATGTCACCATTTTTTAAAGGTGGAAATTATCATTGAAAATTATTCTGGGACCTCTTTCCCATCAATCGACTCAGTTCTGAGATTGACAGGCTCCCAGTAATTCTCTTGGTAATTCCTAATTCAAATTCAAAATTACTTCGGAGCTGCTCCACGATGTAGATAATTGTTTAACAATGACTGAAATCATGTCAATTATGAGTCTTGCCTGGCAGCATTTCCCATTATTGCAGCTGAGGATAGGTTCAGGCCCAAGGGACAATTAAAGGAGTTTTATTATTTTAGATGACAAAACCTACACAGGGAAAGTTTCTGATCGTGAAATTGATGTGATCCAAATTGTAGAACGTTAAACTGTTTTATACTGACATCATAACCATTGTTATGTTGGATACTCAGCAATCAACCCCAACCCTTATCAGTCTCACAAGATTATTTTTTTAACAAAAATCTGGGCCTTCCCAAGTTATTTTTAGTCCTTATATCCAAGACGAGTTTTAGTACATTATTGTTTAACGTGTAAACATTTTTTTCCCCAAAAAAATGCTGTTCCTGGCATTTTGCTAATAGAAGTAGATGTAGTGTGACAGAATTGAAAATAAATTGTTCTGTTATCTTCTTAAATAGAAATGAGTTTGTCTAAAAGCTGACTTTCAACTCTGTCTGTACTCCAATGATAGCTACTTCTATGTAACTAATCCTACTTTAGTATCTTGCTAGCAATTATTGGGCTTATTCATTCTTCAGATTCCCTGATAATAATGTATTTAATAATGTGGGATGGATTTTTATTTTTTCCACTTCATGTCTCTCTAATCCAGATTTCATTACCAATATGGGAAGCCCATTTCAACGCTTTAAGAAACAGCTTACAAGCAATAATTTTTATATACAATAATTAGTTTAGTCACTGGAACAACAACAAAAACAAAATTACATTTCTAGAGCACCTTTCACGTCGGGAGGATGTCCCAAGGCATTGAACAGTCAGGTTGGAACCCGAGCAGGGAGGAGGGGCAGAGTGGGGTGGTTGGGGAGGGAGAGAGTTGGGAGGGCAGCAGAAGGCACGATCGAAGAGTCATGAGACCAGCCTTGAAGGAGGCAAAGGAGGAAGCGAGGCAAAGGGATTGGGGGATGGAGTGTGGGGGCAGAGAGCCTAAAAGCCCATCCACCCATGTTAGGGTGAGTTGTGCAGGGGATATGGAGCAGATCGGAGCCAGCTGAATGCAGCGGGTAGGCAGGTACACAGGGGTACAGCAGGTCGGAGAGATAGGAGGGGGCAAGGCCATGAATGGCCTTGAAAGTGAGGACGAGGATCTTGAATTCGATCCTTTGGGGGATGGGGAGCCAATGGAGCCAGGTGAGGGTGGAAGTGATGTGGTCGTGGAGCTTGGTGTGGGAAAGGGCACAAACTGCAGAATTCTGGATGATCTGCAGCTTGTGAAGGGAAGAGCCGGGAAGGCTGATGAGGATGGAGTTTCCATAGTCAAGCCTTGATGTGACGAATGCATGGACAAGGGTTTCGGCAGCCTGAGGGGTCAGTCAGCGGCAGAGTTTGGCGATATGGTGGAGATGGTGGAAGGCAGTACTAGTCATGTCACAGTTGTAGGGGACAGTTCAGGGACAAACAAGACAACAAGAAGAACAACAAAATTACATTTGTATAGCGCCTTTCACAATGGGAGAACGTTCCAAGGTGCTAGATAGTCAGAGTTTGGGATATAATAATAACAATAATCCTTGCATTTGATATGAGCTGGGGGATTGGATCTTATTGGCATTCAATTGGAGAAAATGAGCTCTCATCCAGGACTTGATGTCCGATAGACAATTGGTCGGGACAACAATGGTCCTAGAGTCGAGGGTGGCGCAGAGAGTGTCATCCACTTTAATAGTCAATTGATTAATTGATTGCACAACCAGATACCTTACCTGGTAGTTGGAGGATATACAATTTTATGAAAGCCTCTAAGTGGAGTCTTGTAGCTCAGTGGTTAGAGCATTTGCCTTACAAGCGAGAGATCTGAGTTCAATTCCAGGCAGGTGAAACCTTGGGCCAGTTTCCTTACACCACATGCTTAATAATAATCCCTCCAAAAAAAGAAATGGGTCATTTCCATCCGCATCTGTTAGTGGGACACAGCTGTGTGCAATTGACTGGCACATTACTTTCACATATGTACAGTCAATTCACTTGATTGAGACGTCTAGAAGGGGTAAAAAGCTCTCTATCAAACACAAAGATTATTATTATTATTGTTGAGCGCTGGTAACATATATATCACCAGAGTGAATGCGGCTTTACGCCCAAGAGTTGATTAGGTTACACTGGAACTGGCCGAAAGTATGATTTATTTAATAAATTGTGGATTTATGATTTGCAGTAAATATGTGTTTCTCAAATGCAGTTGTTTAGAATTACAGGTGTGGGATCCGAAGGGAATGGAGAAGGGCAAGATGACTGAAAGTGTGTTCAAAGAGCATCTTGGGAGATTTGAATGAGATGCAGAAGAGAGCGAATCCCAATTTGAATCCCAGCTTGCACCCACAGCCTCCTGAACCCACTCAGAGGTGTGAATGTTATCAACTGAGCCAGACTGACATCTAAGTAGCTGATAGCAATCAGACCAGTGGACTGTTAGGTTGATAATGCCATAAACCATCAGTGAGTTAAACGCAACATCTTCATTGTATATGTTAACACCCATCACATAGAAATCTCTATTTAAATATAATCCTGATTGAATTTCCCGGTGGGTTATTCAAGTTTTCATGAAAGTTGAATTATTTTCAACACCATCTTTAATGATCTCATTCCAATGGCAGGACTGAGATGAGATTCCTTCCTATTCTACATTGACTTCTCTTTTACAGCCCAGCTTTGCCTGAAGCTTAAATAGTGCACAGACTGTGAACACAGTACATTTCACTACATTGGAGAATTGTGACAATCAATTGATTTAGTAATTGAGTATTCAATTAATTTATGAAATGATTAATTACAAATGGAGCTGTAATAAATCATCATAAAATAGTGCTTCTTTCCGAATGTAGGTAGATTTAATGTCATGGAGACCAATATATTATTGCCAGACTGTATTTTCTACTCCTGCTTCACTTATGTCCTTTTTCTTGAAATATAAGTTAGTTATTTTGACCAAAAGCACATTTCAGGTGTTTGGTTCTCATGTCCCACATCGGGACTTGGAATCACATAGTTTAAGATGATACTCCAATGCAATGCTGGGAGGGTGCATTGTCGGTGGTGCTGTCCTTCGGATGAGACTTTGAACTGAGGTTCCATCTGCTTGTTCACGTGGACGTTGAAGATGTTGGGACCATTCGAAAAGAGAAGGGAGCTTCTGTGGCAAACAAATCCCGCAAATAAAATTGACCACTCACTCCTTGGCTGTTTGTGGACATTGCTGTGTGTAAATGGCTCACTGCGTTTCACCCACAAAATACACAGTCACAACATGTAACAATATATCTTGTGAAGTGCTTTGAGACATTTTAACAACATGATAGAGTGTTATATCAAATACATATGAACTGTGACTCCAGAATGGATTCTGGGCAGCATAATAATGATAATAATAATTAATAATAATTTAAATTTTATGTCTTACATGTAAAAATAAACATCTCAAAGCTCTTTGAAAAGTAAGATTCATTAGAAAGAAGTGAATACTGTATTGTTATTTAGGCAATGTTTAATTTGCATCAGCAACGTCTCTTAAATAGCACCACAACAACAACAACTTAAACTTATAACGCGCCTTTCACGTCGGGAGGACGTCCCAAGGCGCTGCACAGGAGGCGTGTGACCCGAGCTGGGAGGGGAGTGTTCGGGAAGGGGTGAAACACGTAGGGGAGGTCGAAAAGTTCAGGGGGGAACAAAAGGCACGGTCGAAGAGGAAAGTCTTCAAACCGGCCTTGAAAGAGGAAAGGGAAGAAAAAAAGTGGAGGGATTGGGGGATGGAATTCCACAGGGTGGGAGCGGAGAAACTGAAGGCCTGGCCTCTGATGGTGGGGTGGTTCGGGCAGAGAGCTTAGAGCAGGCCAAGACCTGCTGAACGGAGGGTCTGGGTGGGCTTATAGGGGGAGAGTAAATCGGTTAAATAGGGCGGGGCAAGAAGGCCTTGAAGGTGAGGACGAGGATCTTGAACTCGATCCTCTGGAGGATGCGGAGCCAGTGGAGACGGGCGAGGGTGGGGGTTATGTGGTCGCGGAGGCGGGTGCTGGATAGTACACGGGCTGCAGAGTTTTGGATGACCTGCAGCCTGTGAATGGAGGAGCTGGGGAGGCCGACAAGGAGAGTTTCCGTAGTCCAGCCGTGAGGTGATGTACGCGTGCACGAGTGTTTTGGCAGCATGGGGGGTGAGATAGTTGCGGAGGTTCCTGACTGGCTTTGTGAGGTGAAGAGTACAGCCTTGGATGTTGAGGCTGGCAGCGCTCGATGTGCGGAGGCGCTGGCTTGAGCCAATCAGGAGGGCCTCGGTCTTGCTCACGTTCAATTGGAGGAAGTTGTGCCTCGTCCAGGACTCAATGTCGGACAGACATGCACTAGGACAAGAAGCTAATCCATTTGAAGTTGGGGGTTAAATACAGTTGAAGAGCAAGTGGAAAGTTATCTATTAAATCATTCAAATAAGATAAAGAACATTAAGATTACAAAATAAACATTAGCATTGAAAAATTAAAATTGAGGAAAAGTGATTAAAATATCTGCCATACTAAAAAATCTGGTAGTTTTTTTTGCCTATGTTTCTGATGTGGGTTTGGGAATGCAATATATTGATATGTGATTAAAAACTGTAGGTGCTATGCAAGTGTGGTGAAATAAGACACACAGCATTATCTTGACCATTGCCTGTTTCATGTAATTGCTCTCAACAGAAGAATCCCATGGCTCAGTGGTGTAGAGTCCTGCAGCTCATTGTTTGGAACACTCGCCTTACAAGCGAGGGATCTGGGTTCAATTCCAGGCAGGATACCTATTATTAATCCCTCAAACAAAATAATAAATTGGTCATTTCAATCCACGACTGTTTGTGGGATACTGCTGTGCACAATTGGCTGCCGCATTTCGCCCACATATCTAGTCAATTCACTTTACAGCATATTCTGTAAAGTGCTTTGAGACATCTAGAAGACGTGTAAAGTGTGATATCAAATGCAAGGATTATTATTGTTATTAACTTGTGCTTCTACCGGCAGATTAGTCCAGATAATCATTTTTAATAATCCTTGCATTTGATGCAGCACATCTTTGAAATGTCTCAAAGCACTTCATATATATATATATATACTGTATCTATATATATAAGTGAAGACTGTATATTTTGTGGACAAAACACAGCAGCCAATTGCTCAGAGCAGTGTTCCACAAACAGCCGTAGATTGAAATGATCAATTAATCATTACTTTTTTTTTAAGGAATTATCATCCCCGGAAAAGCAATCTGCCAATCGACGAGCAACTGGGTTCCTACTTACTGCTAGGTAAACAGAAGCATGTGGAGTAAGGAAATTTGCCCAACATTTCGCCCTACCAGGAATCAAATCCAAGTCTCCAACCACTGAGCTACAGGACTCCAGATGCAACAAAACAGTAGAACAAGAGAATATAGTTTTGAGTTGGAACTGGGAATTTTAGGACAAACACGGGGAAGTTTTTTTCTTTACTCAGAGGGTAATTAACAATTGGAACAGGTTGCCTGGGAAGGTGGTTGAGGCCAGGATACTTTGATCTCAAAAACGCAAAATACTGTAGATGCTGGAAATCTGAAACAAAAACAGAAATCGCTGGGAACACTCAGCAGGTCAGGCAGCATCTATGGAGAAAGGAAAAGTGAGTCAACATTTCGGGTCTGGACCCACGACCTGTTGTGACAAAGGATTGTGAACCCAAAACGTTAACTCACTTTTCTTTTCTCCATAGATGCTGCCTGATGTCTACTTTGATCTCATCCTTCCTCCCACCGTCCTTCCATCACAGCGTCAAGCTGTTTTTTAAAACAACTTGATGCAATGACGGATGGATGGAAGGATGAGATCAAATGGGTGAAAAGACCTACCTTATTTGAATCAGTCATAATATATTGTATGTCTTATGATTCCCATTTTCTTATTTTTGTAAAATGGCATCAGATGATGGAAACCGATAAAAAATAGATTGAAGTTTCAGCAGGAAGCAAGAATTTGGGATAAAATAAAAACTTGATCATTTGAAACAACTGCAGTAGTTTGAGCAAAAGGATTTCATTTTCTTTATTGGAGAATTTATTACTTCCCATCTCCATTTTGAGTTTGTCCCACAGGCATGCTGAATATCTTCAGACACAAAAATAAATTATTCAATCAGTCAGCTGTCACGATGAGAACAACCTTTGCCTCCAGTCATTAATGTAAATTCCTGACTGTGTTTTAATTGTTAGATCATCTCTGGACTATTTTTACAATAACTCGTAGATATTCTTCCAGTGTCGAAGTCTCTCACCGCAGAAGTTAAGCAGAAGTCGGCAGATTGCACACTGTATGAGCTTCAGGCAAATCATGGGCTGTGGAGGGAAGCCAAGTTAGGAAGGGAATAATTCACATCACAAGGCTGACAGGAGAATGAGATCATTAAAGATCGTGTGAAATATAATTCAATTCTGATGAAAGTTTAAGCCAGTCACCGAGGAATATTATCCTTGTATTTTTCAAGATTTTTCTTATAAGAATAAATTCAAATAACTGAAATTGTATGCTCGTAATTAAAAAGATTTATGTTACGACGTATTTAAAAGTTTAAACATTTCATATTCACATTTCTGTTGTTCTCCCATTCACAGCTCACTAAAATCAATTGTGTTGGTGAACAGATTAATCTTTAAGTGAACATGACCATACATTAATGAATGCAAATGAATAAGGCACCATTTACTGCAAGCAATAAATCAACAAAGTGGAGACCAGGTAGAGTATGGCGATTGAGTTTCTTGCAGTCTAAGAATTTTATTCTGGTTAAGTATTTCTTCAAAATTCAAAACACATTGTAAATGTGTTTGCACATCCAAAAATAAAGCACGGACAAGGTTTCATATCTGTTTGCCTTGCTCGTGTGTCAGCCTGGATCACTTGGTGCTATTCTCACCTCTGAGTCAAATGGTTGTAGGATAAAGTTCCACATCAGGATTTTGATCTCATTTAATAACTCATTCACATCAATATAATGGTGGAGGAACGCTGCTTGTGGAGTCCTGCAGTTCAGTGGTTAGAGCCCTCACTGTACAAGTGAGAGACCTGGGTTCAATTCCCAACAGGGTGAAACCTTGGGCAATTTTCCACACTCCGCAGACCTGATGATAATCCCTAAAAAAAGAGTAAATGGTCATTTCAATACACAATTGTTTGTGGGACACTGCTGTACGCAATTGCCTGCTGCATGAACAGTGCTATATTAAAAACCTGAGGATTATTATTATTTTATAATAGATATTATTATTTATTCAAGTGCTGTCCTATGGATGATACATTAAACCAAGGTCCCTTCTGCCTGTTCAAATAGATGTTAAAGATCCCATAGCACCTATCTGAAAAAATAAGTGTTTCTCCCAGTGTTCCGGTCAACAATTGCCCCAGAAAAAAAATGGTTATTCATTTCACAACCATTTGTGGGACATTGTCAAACTGTTTTAAGAAACATTGTCAAACGAATTTGTCAATGTTTGAAGATGTTCCACAAACAGTTGTGAAATGAATAACGCACAATCTTCTGGCTCAGATGTGAGAGTACTGCTACTTTGCATTTGAAGCTAGGTTAACAATCCAGCAGTGCAGGGGAAGCGCTGCACTGTCAGGCGTGCTGCACAACCTTGTGGATGAAAAGTTAAACTGGGATCCCATCTGTCTGGTGTCCTGGCCAACAATCCCACTCATCAATTAGTTTTTTCACTCCATGGCTACTTGTGGAACAATGCCCACAATAACTTGCACTTATATAGTGCCCTCCATGCCAGAGCGCTTGTAGTCACTACATCTTGCAGAAAACCTGAGACATTCCCTACAAAATAGCTATAAAATCAATTGCAAAAATAATGTTTAATTAAAATATTTAGTACATTCATAGGGAAAAATGTAAAGCATTATTTGCTGCATCTGACAATAGTTTTACACCAAATCAGACTTTGAACCACAGAATCCTAGAAATGTAGGACACAGGTTGGAAACCATTTGACAACAACAACAATATCACAATTACATTTGTATAGCACCTTTCATGTTGGGGAGGATGGTCCAAGGCGCAGGACAATCTGAGCTGGGAGTCGGGATCGGGGAGGGTGGAGGGCAGGGTAGAAGGAGGCGGAAGGAATTGGACCCATTTCTGTCAGTGCTCGCTCCACTCCTCCTTTCAAGATAGATACTAAATGTGATCCTCTGCTTTTTTCCCCATACCATCAAATACTTGCCCTCTTAGTTAATTCTCTCATAAATGTCATTTGTCCCACATGACATTTAAGCAGCTGTTAACAATACAGCAAAATGAATTATTGAATCCAACCTTCATCACTGTTACATAATATCAGTTGGTTTAATTATTCCAAATACAGTAGTGTTTTTTATTCCCAGGCGTTTTGGTTTCAAAATTGTGGAAGGGTAATACGTTTGGTAACTTACCACTCAATTGTTGACAGATAAACTGCATTAAAACATGAAGGATACTTTAAGCTGTATTCATTCGGATTCACACATTGTAATATCTGATTAACACAGCAGCAAAAGATTACTGGCAGAGAACTAAACCAAATTAACCAATTATTAAGGGTGAATCTAATTAATTTATGTAATTTTGCCTATTCAATCTATCAAAATCTTCAAGCCAAGAGAGCTTACCTGAGGCAATGCTTTTAATAACAAAAACAAAAGTTGCTGGGGAAACTCAGCAGGTAGGCAGCATCCATGGAGAAAGGAAAAAGAGTCAACGTTTCACGTCTACAACCCTTCGTCAGAACTGGGGCTTGTTTGTAGGAAGAGGTTTCTTAAGGACGTTAAAGGGGGAGAGGCAGGACATGGAAGATAAACGAGACAAAGAAGACAAAGGAAAAGGGGAAAAAAAGATTGTGTTAACTGATGGGTTGAATATGTGTTAGCGACGTCAGGGGGAGAAACATAAGGGTTTAAACGAAACTGGGGAGAAGAGGTGTTTAGTGGTGATAGAACAAACAAAGTACCAGAGAGTCAAGAGGTGTCTGGAGTTATGATTGTAGTGGGTGGGGGGGGGGGGGGGGGGGGGGGAAACTCCTATGGCCTGAAATGGCTGAAATCAATGTTGAGGCCAGATGGCTGTAGTGTCCCCAGCAGATAGATGAGGTGCTGTTCCTCAAGCTTTTGCTGTGGGTCACTGGAACAGCACAGTTGTTAAAAGATCAGCCTCTGAATGTGAGCGCAAGTTGAAATGGAGGGAGACTGGAAGATCAGGGTTGACCTTTCGGACAGAGCGAAGATGCTCTGCAAATCAGTCCCCCAATCTGTGCTTAGTCTCCCCAGTGTAGAGGAGACCACACCGTGAGCAGCGGATGCAGTATACTACATTGATGGTAGTACACGTGAACCGCTGTCTCACATGGAAGCTGTGTTTTGGTCCCTGGAGAGGTTTGGGTGGAGGTGAAAGGGCAGGTATTACATCTCTTGCAGAGGAAGGAGAGCAGCTGGTAGTGCTGACAGCGGCGTGGACCAAAGAATCCCGAAGGGAACGGTCCCTTCGGAGAGGGGAGGGAAATATATCCTTGGTGGATGGGTCACGTTGCAGGTGACGGTAGTTTCTATGGATGATGTGTTGAATAGTGAAGCTGGTAGGGTGGTAAGTGAGGACTAAGGGGATCCTATCATGATTCTGTGATGGGGGGGACGGGGTGAGAGTGGAGGTGCAGGAAATCGGACGGACACGGTCAAGGGCCGTTGCTACCATGGTTGGTGGGAATCCTCGGTTGAGGAAAAATGCAGACATCTCAATCGCTCTGGTATGAAATGTTGCATTGTCAGAGCAGATGTGGCGCAGGCAGAGGAACTGGGAAAAGGAGATGGCATCTTTGCAAGAGGCCGGGTGGGATGAGGTGTAGTGAAGGTAGCTGTAGGAGTTAGTGGATTTGTAAAAGATGTCTGTGGACAGACAGTTGCCTGATGTAGAGATGGTAAAGTCGAGGAAGGGAAGGGAAGTGTCAGAGATGGTGCATGTAAATTTTATGGAGGGGTGGAAGATGGAGGCAAAGTTTACGAATGCCTCTAGCTCACTGCGATAGCAGGAGACAGCCCCGACAGTCATCAATGTACCTGAGGAACAGGTTGGGGAGCGGGCCTGAGAAGGACTGGAACAAAGAGTTTCATATGCATAGATTCGACCTCTCCCTTTAGCAACACCGATCCAGTTTATCACAAGACTGCCCTCGCCCTCAAGTCTACTTCGTCCATCCCCTCATTCACCGCCTCAACAAAAAACTGTTCCTCTTCCTTTCTGATGGCAAGGACCACAAACTCCAGTGTCTGTTGGATGCCAATCCACCTTCTACACCCTCCGTTTCTCTGCCTTCATCTGACCCTTCATCTCCCTCACAATCCCACCCCCTGCCAAATCTTCACCATTCCCTCTGACCTCCTACTTTCCGATCTGGAACGATCCATTCTCAGTAAGGGTCTCAGTTTCATTCCCTTACGTCCACACCTCAATGAATTCCGATCTTGGCATGATGCCGAGCTCTTCTTCGGTCGCCTCCTCCTCTGTGCTCATTTCTTTGGCCAGGATGCCTCCCCCCGCACATCAGATGCCTTCTCCCATCTCCAAAAGTCCCACTCTACTTGGACCCCACACCCTGGCTCCCTACCCTCCCTCGACTTATTCATTGAGAACTGCTGGCGTGACATCAGCCGTATCCAGTTCTCCACACCCCTCCCCACTCAAACCTCTCTCCCTCTGAACGCGCTGCACTCCACTCCCTCAGGAGCAACCCTGATTTCATCATCAAACCAGCTGACAAGGGTGGTGCTGTCGTTGTCTGGCAAAAGGACCGCGACCTGGCAGAGGCCAAACGCCAGCTCTCTGACAACTCTGCCTACCTTCCACTCAACCATGATCTCACAGCTCAACACCAAGCCATCATCACTGAGGTAGTTAATAACCTCATCTCCGCTGATGACCTTCATCCTACTGCCTCCAACCTCATAGCCACCCAACCCTGCACAGCCCACCTATACTTTCTCCCCAAATACACAAACAGGACTGTCCTGGCAGACCCATTGTCTCAGCCTGCTCCTCTCCCACTGAATTAATTTAATCATATCTAGACTCCATTTTTCCTCCCCTCATCCAATTCCTACCCACCTATATCCGTGACTTGTCGGATGCCCTCCGACACTTTGACAATTTCCGGTTCCACGGTCCTGAATGTCTCCTTTTCACAATGGACATTCAGTCCCTCTTCACCTTCATCCCCCACAAGGACGGCCTGCAGGCCCTCCGTTTTCACCTTGATAAACGACAAGATAAATCTCCATCAACCACCACCCTCCTCCGCCTGGATCAACTTATTCCGACATTGAACAACTTCACTTTTAACTCCAACCACTTTTTCCAGGTAAAAGGCGTCTCTATGGGACCCGCATGGGTCCCAGCTATGCCTGCCTGTTTGTTGGCCCGCTCCCCGACCTGTTCCTCAGGTACATTCATGACTGTGTCGGGGCTGTCTCCTGCTCTCACAGCGAGCGAGAGACATTTGTGAACTTTGCCTCCACCTTCCACCCCTCCATAAAATTTACATGGACCATCTCTGACACTTCCCTTCCCCCCCCTCCCCCGCCCCCCCCATCCACTACAATCATAACTCCAGACACCTCTTGACTCTCTGGTACTTTGTTTGTTCTATCACCACTAAACACCTCTTCTCCCCAGTTTCGTTTAAACCCTTCTGTTTCTCCCCCTGACACATATTCAACCGATCAGTTAACACAATCTTTTTTTTCGCCTTTTCCTTTGTCCTCTTTGTCTCGTTTGTCTTCCATGTCGCATACCGTCCTTAAGAAACCTCTTCCTACAAACAAGCCCCAGTTCTGACGAAGGGTTGTAGACGTGAAACGTTGACTCTTTTACCTTTCTCCATGGATGCTGCCTGACCTGCTGAGTTTCCCCAGCAACTTTTATTTTTGTTTCAGATTCCCAGCATCTATAGTATTTTGTGTTTTGGCAATGCTTTTAATGCCTGAAATAATTTCTAACGTAAAATGAGTGACTTAATTATAATGCATCCTGAAACAACAACAGTCCCTTAACTTGCTACTTAAGTGAGTAAATGCATATCACCTACTTGCATTACACTGTGTTACAGCAGCATTTTGAAGGTAACATTTTCAGTTTTAACATTTTTATGGAGATAATAATTTCATGGGGGGGTGGTTAAAATTGCCAATGTGTGATGTGCTAATTAACACATTGTGTGAAGCTCAACCATTCAATGTCTTAGAATACTGTATCTACATTTTGTGAATATGCTGGATGGAGACAGACACTTGCCTCCCCCCAAAGTTATTTTACAGTAGTTGTGCCTGCAAATTTGTTGCAACATTCATTAGGCTTCCAGTACATAGATCATGCTGCTGGGCTGACAGTGAGTGGGACACAGGCTTTAGTTGGATGCTATTGTAGGATTCAGCTGGTATCTTGCTGTCAGTGTAGTGCTGTGATCCACCAATTTGACATACGACCATTGCACCTAGCTTGGGTGGGGGGTGGAGGATGGAAGGGGGTGGAGATGAAGAACAATATCCTTCATGATCCCAGCACACCCATAATTTAACATGTCGAATAAGTTAACACTAGAAAGTAATATGCAGAATGACAAATATTGCAAACCTAAAAGCATTCTTGGAATGATTCTTACATAAGAGTCCAAAACGCTTGAGGGAATGTTTTATATTCTTTTTCCTTAAACATTCTGTGTCTAATTATTTACAAATTTTCTCCCCATAGACGTATGCCTGGTCAGGCTTCCTCTCACTGTCGATTGTTTCCAGTCTACTGAACTCTCCTGTCAATTAGTACTGAGGGACCTTTAGCCACCATCTTGATTTTTAGTCCTGGGATTTGTGCTGTCACCAAGGCAGATTGTCACCAGGTATCAACCTGACTCAAATAATAGCACTTTGTCTCTGCAGCAGATAGTTGCGGGTTTAAAAATCAGTACTGTATCAGGTTTTTGAACTTTCATACCCTAGGCATTTCAAAGCAATGCTGCCAATCTGCAGAATTTTTGGAGATGGAGGAGATGTCACAGGAGATGTCAAACCGAGGCCATCTGCCTGTTCAGGTGGATTTGATAGATTGCATGGCTATATTCTAAAGGGAAGGAAGTTTCTCCAAGCATCCTGGCTATCAAGATACAATTGATTATTCACATAATGGCTGCTGCATTCACTTGCGAAAATACAATCACTATACTATAAATTCTGTTGAGATATTCTCTTGATGATGATAGGATCTATATAAATGTAAGTTATTGCTGTTGTGCATCAAAAAATGTAGATTTTATAAAAAGGAAACTCAATAAACTAGAAGATGTTACTGCCAATTTCTGAATACAATTGGAGGATAGAGAACTATAAAAAGTGATGGCACAGAAGTAGGGCATCATTTTCAGCCCCATGTACCTGCCCTTTCCTCATACAACAACAGCAACAAAATTACACTTGTATAGCACCTTTCATGTCAGGAGGACGTCTCAAGGCACTGGATCCTATGTGGTATGAAAACATAATACCAGTGTTGTTTAGTGGCCTGTGTTTTACTTTTCAAGCTTCCCCAAGTTTGTGTGGCTATTCTTGGCTAAGAAATTATTTGAAAGCAGAAGACTGTCTGTGATCACGAACCAGAAGTCACTTTTCATTGAGGCACATATACATAAGTTGTCAATAGCAACAGGCAGCAGCATCCAGACATCCTGTAGATTCTCCTGCCAGCTTTGCTGACTATCCTTAACATCTGTCTTGGTTTCCCTGACAATAGATTGATGGTGACAGCTTGTTGTTATAAATAACATTTAATAGGCCGAATATCATTTATCTGTGGAAAAAAAACATGAATTGTGATCTCCAGAGTTGAAGGAACTGTTCGCTTTCGCCATGAAGTTGCTTCATAAATTATTTTTATGAATTATCCTGACAACATAGATGCTGACGCCATTCACGGTGTCAATCACGGCTAATGAAATTTTTCTCTGGCAAACGATACTGCCTCTGAAATTTTAGTAAGACCCTCTGGCAACTTTTTCACTTGTATAAAAATAAATTATACAACACTTTTTCTACAATAGTTTTTGCACAAGGGTGGAACGACGTTTAACTGTGAACCAGAAACATTGCAGGCATTGTTGTAGTGCAATTGAAATCATACTATAGATCAGGAGCAGATGTGTTTATATTCCATACTACTTTGAGTGGATTGTCAGCCTGGCTTGCAGTTGTGCGCTCAAGTCCCTCGTTGACTTAGAGCTCATCGTCTAAGATGACGACACTGCAGTGCAATGCTGGGGTCAATGCTACAAACACTGCGCTATCAGATTCCTTTGGATGAGTTCCATTCTGGCTATTTAAGTAGATGTAAATGATCTCATTGCAATATTCAAGAAACCTTTCTTGCAATGTATAATGGACACAATTTGGTACTGAAATTTTCAGCCTAGTGTCACTACTTCATGGAGTTCCTGTACCTCAGTGGTTAGAGCACTTGCCTTACAAGCGCAAGACCTGTTCGAATCCAGTCGGGGTTTGAGCAAGTTTCCTCACTCCAAATGCCTAATAATAATCCCTCAAAAAAAATTGGTGATTTCAAGCCACGACTGTTTATGAGATACTGCTGTACGCAATTGGCTGCCGCGTTTCTCCCATAAATACAGTCAATTCACTTTACAATATATTCTGTGAAATGCTTTGAGATGTCTAGAAGACATGAAAAACTTTATATCAAAATGCAAGGATTATTATTATTATTATGATCTCCCAGATAAAATTGGTTATTCACTTTAAATTTCCTACAAGTACAGTCACTACATTTCACAGTAAATCCTGAAATTTTTTCTGAGATGACACGACAACTAAATCAAATGCAATTATTATTATTCTTTTATGTCTGAGGAATATTTCACTGGTTCTTCTTGATCTACAAGCATAATTTGCCGAACTATATTTCTGATCAAATAATCTGCAAATGATCAGACCTGAGCTCAATTAGTAGGACAGCTTGGCCCAAGCAAAGTGCTGGGCCCACAGTAAATGACAGACCAATACCAAACTGCCTCTTCAGGCATTGTAATGAAATAAGGGCAATATAGATATATATATTTTAGCATTGTTTTTATTGCAATATCAATGTCAGTATTTACTGTGGAATGGCGTCTGAGTCATCAGCGCACTTATCTGCACAGACTATGTTCAGGATTGCTTTCAGTTCAGCCTTTTAAACCATACAAAATTAGAAATTACTGGCATTCTCAGCAGCCTTTTAGAACAATCATATATTAAGAAGAAATAATATTAACACTTGGATTTTCCCAGTGTTTTAATATTTTATTGCAAACAGAGAGACAGATGATAACAGAAAACTTAAGTGAAAGGTGAGAAAGAGTTTTATTTCCACTGGAGTGGGGAGAGCTGATAATGTGTGGAATTCATTATCACTGATGTTTTTTGTATGTGCAGGAAACACACAGTTACTCTGTCTCACAACATATCCTGCAAAGTGCACTGAGATGTTTTTCTGATGTGAAAGACGCTATATCAAATGCAAGGATTATTATAATTTTAAATAGTGAATACAACTAAAACTGATGGATTCCTGGGAGATGATTCTTTGTTGGAAGATAGGAAATTAAATTAACACGGATTAACTTCTACTCTTATATATCCCCCAAATCATAATGTTGAAGGAGCTCCTAACTGTGCTTCATTGTATAGCATTTCCATTTGTGGCAGCAGCCGAATACAACAACAACATTGACAACAAAATTACATTTGTGTAGCACTTTTCACGTTGGGAGGAAGATGGTCCATTTAGCTGGTGCTGAATATAATTCTAATAATAACTTCGATTATAAAGTGGTCAGTTATAAAATGTCTACCAAGAGGAGAGCTGTGCCCTTATGGCCACTGAAAACTCTTAGAGCCATCCTATCCAAGATTCTTGGCAATTAGATCCAAACAACTACGACATCCATGTCCAATAAGTGTATTTACAATATGTCTATAATATTACTCATTTTTTTTAGAACTTGCCTTTTAAAAGTGCCATATGCTTTGAAACATTTCAGAGCACTTTACTCTGCTGTGTTATCCTAAAAATAAGTCACTCCATCTAATAATTATTGTTAGGCCTATGTAATGATTTTTTGGGGGAAAACGCAGCAGCCAATCACACGCAGCAAGGTTGAATAAATGGCGACCACATTGTCAAAATTAACAATAAAGTGATTGTGGTGAATAATTGTGTAATGTGGTGGCCAGGACATCATAAGAAACTCCCTTCTATTATCAAATTATGTCATGGATCTTTAACATCCGCCCAACAGACAGATGGACTTCAATTTAGCATCTAAACCAAAGGGCAGCACACGAACTATGCAGAAGTTCTTCACGAAGAGGCCAGCTTAAATCATGAGTTTAATTTCTGACATGGGTCTTGACCCCAGAATCTTCTGGCCCAGAGGTCATACCAGACTATCAAATGCATACAATTTATATTAATTTATATGAATAACAATACAGCTGCATAGATATTCCTATCATTGTTACATTACAGAGAGGTCCTGTACCTCAATGGTTAGAGCACTTGCCTTGTAAGCAAGAGACCTGGGTTTAATTTCCAGCAGGGCGAATTGTTGGGCAAGTTTCTTTACTCTACATGCGTGTTTACCTAAGCAACAAGTAGGAACCCGGTTATTAATCAGTTGGCAGAGTGCTTTTCCAGGGTAATAATTGCTTTAAAAAAGTAATAAATTGGTCACTTCAACCCATAACTGCTAGTGGGACACTGTTAGGTGCAATCGGCTTCTGGGTTTCACCCACAAAATACACAGTCAATTCACTTTGCAGTATATTTTCTGATGTGCTTTGAGACATCTTGAAGACGTGATAAGGCACTATATCAAATGCAAAAATGGTGATGCCTAATATTTTTATTATATCCTACAGCCAGTTTAACAACCATGATTGCAGCCTTTAAACATAAGAGTATAATAAACCACAGAATGTGAAGATGTCACTCAGCCATCAAATTTAGCCTTCTGCAGTTCCACCAAATTTTCCATAACATAGATTTTACCCAACTTGTTTTTGTCTGCATGAAAAAGTTCTGTACAGAAACTTGCTGAACCCAATGGTATCTGAGCAAATAACTCCATCCATAATTATTGCATTTCTTCTTCACCTACAAATACACTTTATAGTAAATTTTAACCATGTGGTAAGGCACTATATCAAATGCCAAGAATTATTATTATAATTCTCATATTATTGATTGCTGTTCTACCTTTTTACTTCCACAGATAAAATTTTCCTGGAATGTAATATTCATAAATCTTCAATATTAGGAAAGGTTATCATAAAATAAATGGTATATGGTAATAGATTATGTCCACTGGCCCACTGGTGGGAGCGCAAATTCAGGAAAATAATTCTACAATAATAATAATAATAATCCTTGCATTTGTTGTGGATTTTCTCTGCTTGGGAATTCTCTCAATTCTCAATTCTCTCAATGTTTAACAATTTAACATTCATATAACTTTGAACATAAAGAAAATCTGGTCCATTTTGCTTGATTTATTTCCAATTATTTATCAAAGCAAGCTTCTTAAAAATCAAATAGTTTTATCCTCAAAGTGCTAAACTGATACAATTTCTAAGTAAATATAGTTAGGCAGCACATTGCCCTTCAGGAATCCCATTACAAAATTGTCAGCAAAATAACAATTTGTAAGCAGATAAGATCCCCGCTTAGACAGAAATTAGAGAACTAGAGGCGTTCACTTTTCATCATTATATATTCTCCAGGTAATTCTAATAATCAGATTCTGCAAAATAAACTGCAGATGCTGAAAGAAAAGCCATAGGACTATATCACATTCCTCAAATGCAAAGCAAGTAGCATTTTCTAAATTCTCTCTATTGCTAATAATAATACATGCTTTATCCACTGAAATGAATATGCGTTTATTTAATCCAACAGTTAATCTGTCAACTATTATTAAGTTAATTTTTCATTTAATACTCAAGATAATCTGTACTTGTGTGGTGAGAGGGGGAAGGGAAGCAGACTTTCTCGGTTGGTCAGTAAATCAGTATATTTATTGACTTAGGCAGTGTCATCTTATAATGGGATTTTCCTTATAATGGGATGTTCCCTCTCAAAGGTCACAACACCAATATCAGTAACTGTATCGACCAGTGGAAAATAGGATGTACTAGAATTTCCTACCAAGGTTAGTGAAACATTAGAAATTCCCCTGCCTGTGTGTCCCAATATGGAAAGCAAATTATTGGGAACCCTTCATCCATGGTTAACAGGGAAATACTGTATTACAGCATATTGTTCGAAACTTATTGATATGTGATAAGCATTTAGTCTCATAAACTTGAAGCAAGAGTTGAAGCTATTACAATGCCTGCAGGAGTAGGGAGACACAACTGTCAGTTTCACGGAATAATTGAAGTCAATCACTGCTGCTCCTCCTAACAAGGACAGGGAGAACTAGAGGGAGAACTGAAGTGCGAGATTTGCAGGACATTCCTGTGAATCTCTAAGAGGTGAGCATTCCTGCAGCAGCCACAGTCTTGGCTAACCCAACTTCACACAGTTTGGAATCAATAGATAATGACAGATTGGATTTGCAATGGGCTAATGTTAAAGACTTGCCAATGTGGTGGCAACCTAACATTCCACATTTTCAGATATTAAAGTTCACTTCAAGCACCTTACGAACCTCCAATGAAAGTCTATTAGCATTGGACATTTCTTAATATATATTCTGTCTGCCAATTTTGATTCATGTAGGCAATACCTTGGCCAAGATGTCAGCCTGCTCAGTTGATAGCACGACAATTCACCCATCTCAGCAGAAAGTTGCTTATTAACTGCATCCAGTGTCCTGATTTCAATCATACTTCTTAGCACCCTGTACCAATCGATGATTTGGACCATCTGAAAATGAACTGCAATGTTATTGGCAGGCAGTAAATGAAATGTGCTATATTACTGAAGGAAAACAAATGAAATGTAGCATTAATGTAGGGAAGAAATGTTTCTGACTAACACTTGGTAAATGAACAGCGTCAAGATCAATGCAACATCAATTTTCAGCAAAGCCCATGGGGAAAAACAGCGATGCGAACATAAATTGGCCCTGTGCACAAAAACAATAGGAGATGAAATTGTAATACTGTACATCTGCTGTGATAATTAGCAAATCAAATAAGTTATGAAATGTTGCCACCTTTATCCTCATATTTTTTCCAAGCACATTATTCTCGTAATCTTAAATGTCTATTGACAGATGTTCATGGCTTCAATCCTCTGTACTCCATTGTGATATGAAAATTAAATTTGGGTTGCTGATTGCCCAGATATGGGGGTTTCCATTGCCAGTTAAAGGACTAAATCTAGTTTAAGAATAACTTTAGAACCTGAGGTTAACATGTATTGAAGGTAACGTAAACTGAGGTTGCCATATACTGAGGTTAAAGCACATTGAGATTGAAAAGCCCTTCTAGTGATTGGGGGAAGAAATTCCACTTGGGCCTAATATGGAGTAATGTAATGTGTTATTTTGGAGTATCTAGAGTAATATGTTATTTTGGAGTATCTAGAGTTTGGCAACTCCTTAAGTACAGCCTTAATTTTGCATACCTGTACACAGTCAGTATAATTCACTGGGTATCCTGTGAAGCACTTTGAGACACCTTAACAATGTGATGAGACTATATCAAATGCAAGGTTTATTGTTAATTTTGAAGCTGGTTCTCTGTAAATATAAAGAAAACTAACTTCAAAGTTAAGACAGAACTCCACAATTCTTTCTGAATTGATAATTATCACACCATTGAATGCAAATTTCTCTCTTATGTCTATCCACCATCGAGCAGTATAATTCCAAGCTAAAACAGCTGAATGAATGTCCTTGGACCCATTAAAAGTTTAGCTGGTTCTTTCAAGTTCTTCCCAAGTGTTAGAAATTGCTTATTGAAGATGCCTCCTCATTGCTGCTTATTGAGCATTAATTTTAAGCCAACAAAATATGTCTCAGTGGACCAATAATACAATGTAATTAAAATTGCTGCGCATGAGAGTAAAATTTCCTTCGGTAATATCATTCCCAATCTAATGGAACCTCTATCCCTAAACCGAAGGGAATTAATTAATCAAATTCATTCTAGGACAGTGCAGCAGAACACACTAAACAAAACACAGTTTATCATAAAAGTGATGTAAATAGCATAGTTGCATTTTATGAAATATTCATGTTCAGTCCACTTAAGTAGATCGTTAGTTGGCTACTTATTTCACATTTCACTGGGACTTCTCTGGCATCGCTGGATGTAAATAGATTCAATTTTCCCTTTATGTCTCTGACTGTCTGAGATGTAGAGTAATTATGCTTAGGCAGCATCGCTCTAGGAGAACAATTTCAGACAATGTTGTCATGAGACCTCTGTCAATATGGCACCTACTCAAAGCCTGTCTGATCTGGGCAGTAAACATATTCACTCAGCACCAATTCCTTGGAGATATGTATCAACAATCAATGGTTTTGATAAGATTGACAGGGACTGATCAACTGAGCTCTCCTGTTGGTTTTGCAAAAAGAAGGGAAATGTCTCTTAATTATATCCTGAAATATTCAACTATTCAGCTCATGAACTGTTATTCAAATTGTTAGATGTTCAGGCCAGAATCTCATGCCCAAATGGAACTGTTTCCATCTAAATTCCCAAGGTTAGACTACATGTGGGGCCCTGCTGGCTAAATTGCTTTAGTGTTTATTTATCACTTGTCAGTGATTACTTGTGAAGTATTTTGAGATATTTTGATAAAATAATAATAATGCTTACTTTGATATATCATCTTTGATATCAAGATGACGTCTCAAGCTGCTTAATAATGGATACACAGTAAAGTGTTTTGATTGTGCATTCTTTGGGTGAATGTGGCAGCCTATTTGTACACAGATGCAGAGAGAAATTCCTTTCTCTTTGCAAATACTCTACAGTAAAAGCGTTGTTATCCAGAACCCTCAGGACCTGACCGGTGCCGGTTAACCAAATACGCCGGATATTCAAGTGGCAAGTTGCTGAAATCCTACACAAAAAATAAATTTATTTTAAAACATACCATATTAATAATAGACTAAATAATAACAGAATATTGTATGGATATTTACCAATAAAGCATTCCAGCACATTCAGTAAAATCGCGTTCGGTACGTTTAATAGGTGCGCATGTGCAATCTGAGCATACTGGAAATGTGCCGGATAGCTCCGGTATGAGATCTGGTTGCTGGAATGGTGAATTGTGTTGGGAGACACCAGTTGGTTGAGCGTTCCGGTTGGTTGGGTGCCAGATAACCAAGTTTTTACTGTAGTATCTTTGGATCTTTGACGTCCACCTGCACAGGAGGGACTTCGTTTTTGTAATGTGCACTGGAACTCCTCGCTATACATCGTCCCATTGTTTCGATTATACATTGTTGATGAATTAATAAATAGTTAGAAAAAAAGGTAGAAAATTAGATTAAGTGAAGGGATATTAATAGCTGATTACATTTTATATTAGTTATTTAGTAAATATATAAATAAGATAATAAATACAATTATCATGGAATCATAGAATCTTATGGCACAAAAGGAGACCATTCGGCCCTTCGAGTCTGTGCCGGCTCTTTAAAAAGAGCAATTTAATCCCACTCCCCATAACCGCACAAACCTGTCCTCCCCAAATAAATGTCTACCTCTCTTTTAAAAGTTGTTATCGAATCAGCCTCCACCATCTTTTCAGGCAATGCATTCCAGATTCGAACAACTTGCTTATCCCATAGCCCCTCCGCCTCACTTCCTCCCTTTCCTCCTTCAAGGCCAGTCTCAAGACCTTCCTCTTCGACCGCGCCTTCGGCTGCCCCACTAACTCTTCTCCCTCTCCCACTCTCCTTCCCCTTCCTCCTACTCATACTCTCCCCACCTCGCTCGGGTCCCGACCTGACTGTTCAATGCTTTGGGATGTCCTCCCAATATGAAAGGCGCTTTATAATTGCAATTTTGTTGTTGTTAAGTCATGTTTAGAGAAAATTGACAAGTTTAGAAAAAATGTACAAAGGCGCAAACACATGCCAGCGATCAGCTGTTTGGTGATGTGGTGACTCCAGGAGGGAGGGGCCTCTCTGGTAATCTCCCCCCCTCCCGCCCACTGACCACATCAACCATCTCCAGTGAGTCTTCTCTTAATTGTATTTTTATCTTATTTATATAGTTATTCAATATGTATTTTAATTTTCAATGTTAGTAATGTTGTTTTTGCTATTTACTTAATATTAGTGTAAGAAAATGTAGACCAGAAATGTACAGAAGGAATGTAACCCCTATTTATATCATTAGGGCCTACGGTAATTTAGGTCTCTCTATATGTTGTTTCAATTAAAATCGCGCTTTTCAGGAACACATCCACGACGTTAATTGAGGCCAGTATTCCCCTCTCCTCCCTTCTCAGTATTCCGAATGGACCCTACCCTCCGTGACGCCCTGATTCATTCCTCCATCCAAACTAGCTGTCACTCCCCTTCCCCTGGCATCTTCCCACACCAGTGCAGGAGGTGCAATACCTGCCCTTTCACCTCTTCCCAGTCCACTGTCCAAGGCCCCAAGCACAGGTTTTATGTGGGACAACAATTTACATGTACCACCACCAATGTAATACATTGCATCCGCTGCTCACGATGTGGTCTCCTCTACATTGGGCAGACCAAATGCAGATTTGCCAAACACATCTGTTCTGTCAGGAAATATAACCCTGACTTATTGGTTTCTTACCATTTTACCTCTCCTTCCCAATCAATGTCTGACCTCTCCATCCATGATCTCCTATACTGTTGCAACGAATTGCAGCACAAGCTTGAGGAACAGCACCTTATCCATCTGCTAGGGACCTTATAGCCCTATGGCCTTAATATTGATTTCAACAATTTCAGGGCATAAGAGCAACAACAACAACAAAATTACATTTATAGAGTGCCTTTCACGTTGGGAGGACGTCCCAAGGTGCTGAACAGTTAGGTCAGGACCCGAGCAGTGGAGGGAGGAGGGGGGGATGGTCGGTGTAGGGGGAAGGAGAGTAGGAGAGGGGGAAGAGTTGGGAGAGAAGCAGAAGGCATAGTCGAAGAGGATGGTCTTGAGACCAGCCTTGAAGGAGTAAAGGGAGGAAGCGAGGTGAAGGGATGGAGTTCTAAATTGGGGGGGCAGAGAGGCTGAAAGCCCGGCCGCCAATGGTGGGACAGTTCTGGTGGGGGATGTGGAACAGGCCAGAGGCCACTGAACAGAGGGTGCAGGCAGACTGATAGGGAGACAGCAGATCGGAGAAATAGGCGGGGGCAAGGCCGTGAATGGCCTTGAAAGTGAGGACGAGGATCTTAAATCTGACCCTCTGGGGGATGGGGAGCCATTGGAGACAGGCGAGGGTGGGAGTGATGTGGTCGCGGAGCCTAGTGTGGGAGAGTACATGAGCTGCAGATTTCTGAATAATCTACAGCTTGTGAACGGAGGAGCTGGGAATGCTGACGAGAACAGAGTTCCTGCACTCGAGCTTAGATGTGATGAATTTGTGGATGAGTGTTTCAGCAACGTGGGGGGTGAGGTAGTGGTGGAAGTTTGGCAATGTTGCGGAGGTGGTGGAAGGCTGTACCAGTCATGGTGTGGATTTGGCGCGGATAAAAGTTCACCTCCCCCCTCTTCTGTGACCATCTGATCTGCCTGTTCTTTGGCAATTTCAGCCCCTCTTTTTGTTTTTTTAATATTATTAACACCTTTCTCTGCAGTTTTGTTGCAACCCCACTTTTGTTTCACACCATTAACACCTCTTTAACCCATCATCTCCTGCCCTCTACCCCACTTTCCCCTTTGTTTCCCTTGCCCTGCCTCTCCCCCTCTGTTAATCTTTGAATGCCTCTCCCTCCCAACATACCCCAGTTCTGACGAAGGGTCGTGGAGCTGAAACATTGACTCACTTTTCCTTTCTCCATAGATGCTGCCTGACCTTCTGAGTCAGTCAGCTCCACCCTGGCAGCAGGTCTGCCAGCCCGGCACCCCTTGGGGTGGGTGGAGTCAGTCGGCCAACAGGCTGGAGCCTGCTGAGTGGTGGGAGTGGGCAGGTTGGTAGGGGGTTAGGAGATTGCAGAGATAGGCTGAGGCCGTGGAGGGTTTTGAAGGTGAGGACCAGAATCTTGAATTGGATGCTCTGGGTGATTGGGGGAGCCAATGGAGTCGGGCGAGGATGCAGAGATGGAGTCATGAAGCTAAACACTTCCACAAAGGATCAGTAAATGGCAGTTGCAAGAAATACGCAAAGTAATGCTCCCTGAAGACAAAACATGTATAGAATACATGTGTTACCTAATATAAATCTCTCTTGGATTATGTCTGCAGAACAACAACAATAATAACAACAAAATTACACTTATATAGCGTCTTTCACGTCGGGAGGATGTCCCAAAGCGCTGAACAGTCAGGTCGGGACCTGAGCAGCGAGGGGAGGGTTGGGGTAGGGGGAAGGGAAAGGAGAGTGGGAGAGGGGGAAGAGTTTGGGGGGCAGCCGAAGGCGTGATCGAAGAGGAATATCTTGAGACTGGCCTTGAAGGAAGAAAGGGCGGAGGAGGAAGGCGGAGGAGCTGCAGAATGGACACATGCTCACAGCATTGCGGTGAATGTGAGGAAAGATAAAACTTGCATTCATATAGTGCCCTTCACATAGGGTAGCATCTCACTAAGATAAATGACCTTTTGTTAATAAAGTCTTCATTACTGAGTGACTAATGTGCTGCTAATATTGCAGATCTGTCCACAATACCAGCATGCTGATGACAGACTCTTGGATATACAATAAGTGTCTTCAAAGTCAACAAGGTAACCTTGCCCTTCTGCCTCATTTACTGGCCACGGGCAGCTCACGCTTCCAACTAGGAAGGAAAATCAGAAACCATGAAACATCTCTTCTATTCCTCCAGGGAAACCGTTTCCAATTCCTCAAGAGACTGCAGCTAAATATATTACATGTGAAGTAATACATAATTAAATGTTTTACATTTGTATGGTGGGTGGGGGAGGGGGGGTGGCAGGCAAAGCTTTGGGATTCGGAAACAAAGATCTTTCTTTCTATTTTTAAATAAAACATCTATACACAACTCTATGGAGAAACATTTGAAAGGTTAGCTGCAAAGATTGATTTTTAAAAATATGATCAGGTCACCACTAAGTCGTTGACCATGTGTTTGGCCTTAAATATCCACACAGCCACTTAAAAGTGCTTGGGAGCAGTTGCTCTACTATAACAATGGTATTCATATCAGTCTTTGCTGAAATGTTGCATTTTCTAAGCACCTCACTTTGCAGTTCCTCAAATCTGTTGATTTTAATTTTTGAAGTATTGAAGTATTGCTTGAAGTATTATAATAAGAATAATAATCCTTGCATTTGATATAGCACTTATCACATCTTATCGACGTCTCAAAGCACTTCATAGAATACACTGTAAACTGAATTGACTGCATATCTGTGGGCGAAACGCGGCAGCCAATTGCACACAAAACTGTCCCGCAAACAGTCGTGGATTGAAAATGTTTTTTTTGGAGGGATTATTATTAGGCATGTGGAGTAAGGAAACTTGCCCAAGGTTTCGCCCTGATCTGCCTAGATTCGAACACAGGTCTCGCGCTTGTAAGGTGAGTTGTCTAACCACTGAGCAACAGGAGCTCCACAAATTATATAATGGTGACGGAGGATTGCAAACAGACAACGTGCACTTATTTGAAAGTACTGTATTATACATCGCTAAAAGCTCCTTAAATCCTTGTTTAGCAGAATGTATTTCTGAGGAATAAAACTGAGCACAAGTCTCTGTTTTCGATCCCTGGTATTAGTAGCAGAACTCGCTGAGGTGGGAGATACAAAGAGATGAGTGTGACACAATTGTCCACAATAAGAAGTAAAGAAATGGTAGACAAAAAAAGACTGTCCATCTAGTTTGCCTTCCACCTTCCTGGCGATTGCATGAACATGTGTCCCAAACTACCGATGTACTAAATCCCATACCTGGATCTCCTCGCTATACATCGTCCTGATATACATTGTTTCGATTATATGTTGTTGCTGAATTAATAAATAGTTAGAATTTTTTTGAAAATTTGATTAATTGAAGTGATATTAGCTGATTACATTTTATATTAGTTGTTTAGTAAATATATAAATAAGATAAATACAATTAAGAGAACACTTACTGGAGATGGTTGATATGGTCAGTGGGTGGGAGGGGGCGGAGTCATTCATATGAAGGGGTGGGATTACCAGAGGCCCCTCCTGCATCACACTGTGTCAATAAACAGCTGATCGCTGGCACCTGTTTTCGTACATTTTGACAAAATGTCATATTTTTAATCTTATTTATATATTTATTAAACATTTATTTTAATTTTCAATACTAGTGTTGGTTTTGCTCTTTACTTAATATTAGTGAAAGAAAATTTAGACCAGAAATGTACCGAAGGAACAAAACCCCCACCAACGGTTTCTCTTCTGACTCCCGCACTGTCTCCTGTGGTTTCCCCCAGGGCTCTGTCCTTGGCCCCCTACTTTTCAACATCTAAATGCTCCCACTTGGTGATATCGTCCGCAGACATTGGGTTAACTTCCACATGTATGCGGGTGACACCCAACTGTATCTCTCTGCCTCTACCCTCGACTCCAGGACTACCACTGTCCTGACAGACTGTCTATCAGACATCAAATCCTGGATGAGAGGTAACTTTCTACAATTGAATGTCAACAAGACCGAGGCCCTACTAGTTGGCTTGCACCAGCGCCTTCTTGCAGCAGGCGCTGGCTGCGTCAATCTCCATGGTTGCACACTCAACCTCACCAAGCCAGTCAGGAACCTAGGTGTCTTGTTTGACCCTCAACTGTCTTTCCTCCCATTCATCCAAGCAATGACTCGCTCTGCCTTTACCCACCTCCACACCATTTCCTGACTCCGTCACTATCTCACCCCCAAAGCCATTGAAACCCTCATCCATGCTTTCATTATATCCTGGCTCGATTATGCAAATGCTCTACTGATCGACCTTCCCAATTCCTCCCTCCACAGGCTGCAGATAATCCAGAACTCTGTGGTCCATGTCCTTTATTGTTCCAAGCTCTGTGACCCCATCTCCCCCATCCTCGCCAGACTCCATTGGCTTCCCATCACCCAGAAGATCCAATTCAAGATCCTGATCCTCACATTTAAAGCCCTCCACAACCTTGCCCCACCCTACATCTGTGACCTCCTATCCCCTTACCAACCTGCCCGCCCTCTCCACTCAGCAGGCTCTGGCCTACTCCACGTCCCCTGACCCACCCGCCCAACCATTGGCGGATGAGCCTTCAGCCATTCTGCCCCCAACCTCTGGAACTCCATTCTGAAGTCCCTCCACCTTGCCCCCTCCCTGGCCTCCTTCAAATCTTGCTTCAAGACTCTCCTCTTCGATGAACCCATCGGCAACTCCTTATGTGAAATGCACTGTACAAATGTAATTTTGTTGTTGTGTTATTATATCATTAGGCCCTGTGGTAAGTTAGGTATCACTATATGTCATTTCAATTAAAGTCAAACACATCCCCGACTTTAATTGAGGAGTCCCGGTAATCTGACGGAAAACACCTCTAATCATGCAAACTCTCCTAACACTATATTGGAATGCAAACCTAGACTATATTGCTTCCAAGTCCCAACATGGGGTTTAAACCCACATCCTTCTTACTTAAAGATGATAGTATTATTGATGGGGCAGGCACTACAAATGACGCGTTTGTTTTTTTCCCAGTCATCTGAAATGAATGGAGTAATACTTCACATTAGCAGTGTTCCATCATAGACTTCTGTTTAATTACAGCCTGTCCTACAAATACCACAAATGTAATGACAAGACCCTGTTTCTGGAATACTGAAATGTTAAGATACACATTGAAACTGCAGTTTGGCCCTGTTACTATCAAATAACGGCATTGTTGTGTTATTATAAACTGTATTATGGACAGTAAAAAATGCTTAATTACTATAATTAAGAGCATCACAGTGATGCTTTGGTGAGCAGGGATTGTACAATGCTGGTTAGCAAAGGAGAGCAATGAAAAATACATTATGTTTTCCAAAAATGTATCTAAATTGGATTTGCTTCTAGCTGGACCAGGCTTCACTGAACACATTTGTTCAGATCACATTTGTTCTATCACCATATTACACTGCCTATTGATTATCCCTTTACTAACCTACCATCATTTCTCCCACAAAATATAGTCAATTCCCCTTACAGTACTTTACAGTACTAGGAAGTGGGGGTGTGGAATAGGCGGGGTGTCATTACAGTAACAACAACAAATTATATTTGTAAAGCGCCTTTCACATCGGGAGGATGTCACAAGGTACTGGACAGTCAGAGATTTAGATCCAAGCTGGGGATACGGACCAGGTGGGGTCAAGGGCAGGGAGGACAGGGGTGCTGTGAATGCGCGGTTGAAAAGGACGGTCTTCAGACGCACTTTGACGCAGGCCAGGGAGGGGTGTAATGCATTGTTGGAGGTGGCATCTTTCAGGTGAAACTTTAAAGTGAGATCCATTAGGTGGACATGACCCCATGCCTGTGGATGATTTCACCCAGAGGGAGCATGCACATCACCTTAAGAAGTTACAGGTTCCATCCATCAAACCTTCCTGCCCTGAGGTACTTGTGCCCCTTCAAAACCCTCTCACCTCCTCGACCTCCCCACCACACACACATACACACACACACATTGAAGTGGTATTATTCTTTCTAAAGCCAGCAATTCCTTTCTTAATATTTCCCTGCATGTCTCAGCCTTCAAAGCCAAATCAGATCAATATTACGTCCAAACAATTCATTGGCAATTTATACAGAGTAGATAGATATCTGTGGCACCTCATATCCTGTTTACTACCTTAAGATTTTGATCCTGAAAACGTATTCCAGAATAATTCTGTCTAATATTACATTTTATCCCCATACAGTATATATTTTTTCTGCATGTGTGGGAAGAGAACAACAAATACTTCAGGAATTATAGATTCTTTAACTCACTGCTTAAATTACTGTACAAGGGAATACAAAGTAACAACATTGGAAACACTTTGGATGGTTTGGATGTCAAATAAAATGGGTTTAAAGGTGAGGAGGGAGGAGGATATTCCCCCTTAATCGACACAATACAAGCAGTAAGCCTATACAGGTGGTACCAGCTCCTTTTCTAGAGCTACCAAAGCCAAAATGTGCAGTCTTCCTAAATACGTTTGGTTCTTTAATTATTGATGAGATAACTGAGGAATGGTTTATTAACTGGAAGCTGTCCTCGTGTGTCAGCATGGCTCAGTGGTAGCACTCTCTCCTCTGAATCAGAAGGTGGTAGGTTCAAATCCCACATCAGCCTTCGCTCCACCGGGTCTGGCCTCCTCCATGACCCCTGAATCCTCTGCTCTACCTTCGGTGGCCATACCTTCAGCCACTCTGCCCCGAGGCTCTCGAATTCCCTTCCTCACTCCCTTCGCCTCACCCCCTCTTTTCCCAGTTTCAGGTCCCAGCTAAAGACCTTTCTCTTCGACCGCGCCTTTGGTCACCTTGGTCACCCCTGCCCCTGGCTCAGTCCCGGGATCCACTATTGTAAAGTGCTCTGAGACGCCGTCCGGTGTGGAGGGCGCTATATAAATCAAAATTGTTGTTGTTGTTGTTGACTCTCCAAAGCAGTGATTTTTTGGGGTGTAGTGAATTGTTGGAGGTGCCATCTTTCAGGTGAAACTTTAAAGTGAGATCCATTAGGTGGACATTAAAGATCCCATGGCACAATTTAAAAAGCGGAGAGTTTTTACCAATGTCCTCGCCAACAAAGCCCCCAAATAAAAAACTGGTCACTCAGTCCATGGCTGCTTGTTGGCCATTAATGCACAAACTATTTTGCCCACAAAATACACAGTCAATCTACTTTACAGGATATGCTGTGAAGCACTTTGATATGTCTAGACAACATGATAATGCTCTGAGATGCTGTAAATGTGAAGGGAGCTATATAAAGGGACTGGAGCTATACAAATCCAAGTTGTTATTGTTCTGTTATTTTCACTGTAATAAGGTACCAGGAAATGTGGTTGAGACCAGGATAGTGGACTCATTGAAAAGACGGGATGATGTTGTGATGGGAAGTCTGGAAGGATGAGATCAAATTGGCTGAAGGATCTTCCTCATCTCAACCTCTCTTGTGATATTGTGACACATTTGGTCCTTGTGATAATT
The DNA here is from genome assembly GCA_035084275.1 of Hydrolagus colliei. Lineage (NCBI taxonomy): Eukaryota > Metazoa > Chordata > Chondrichthyes > Chimaeriformes > Chimaeridae > Hydrolagus > Hydrolagus colliei. The sequence continues at coordinate 59,374,939 of CM068742.1, read as the reverse complement.
ATCATTAATCATAACACATACATCCCTTGATTGTGAATGCCAGACAGTACATATTCATTTTTGGGATATTTGATATTTTTCTGCCAAGCGAGTTGTATTTAACAGTACAGTGAAATTGCAAAGCTCAATGGAATGAAGCAATATGGGCTCAGGCGCTGTACTAGACTGAGATTTCAAAGCTTGCAATATGGTATCCTGCGTTGCCAAAACCTAATTAGATTAATGTTAGCTTCCTGCCAGGGAAATCTTAAAGGTCAAAGCACAGGCATGCTGTTAACAGAGTACAGTCATAACAGCACTAGACAGGAACATTTATAATTTATTAAGAACCGGAGAATATACCAAGTTAAGCTATTTGTCTGAAGGCTAAAATGCCGCAAGCTATAAAATATTCTCTGAATAATAAAGAAGCAGGATTTAAAAAGATTTAAGACCTGCTGAGATCCAAAATTATATGGTCTGCATTTAAACTATTTACTTCAGATAATAGAGTTAATATGGTTCAAGATTGCTAAATTTGACATTTTGTGGGTGGCTGCTGTGCACAATCGGCTGCTGCGTTTTGCCCACCAAATATAGTCAATTCACTTTACAGAATATTTTGTGAAGCCATTTGAGACATCTAGAAGACATGCAAAGTGCTATATCAAATGAAAGGATTATTATGATTCCAAAACCCATTTCATTCCCTATTTATGAAACAGGTATGGAATACATTTTACGACTTTAGATGACAATAACACTCAAAGTTGCCCGAAATTACTTGGAATTATCCTGGATTCTTGCTCAGTGGGATTGCTGTTATTGGAATTGAGTTCATCTTGGTCTCAGTTGTCCACTTCAAAAGATCACAAGATCAATTTGGGTGTAGAAGGACCTACAGCCCATCTGATCTCATCCCTACTGGAACACATACCTCACCATCACAGCATCAAGCTGCTGTAAGCTCTCTGAGACGCCGTCTGGCATGGAAGGCGCTATATAAATCAAAGTTGTTGTTGTTATTCAAACAAATGTTCTGGCCTGAACCTCCCTTCTGAGCAAATTGCTCTAGCCATTATCCTCTGGGTAAAGAAAAGCTTCCTGGTATCTGCTCTGAAATTGCCTTTGCAACTCCAAATCTCTGTCCTCCTGTTTTACTGTCTTGGTGCATTCCAAATTATTATTACGAAGTTTGTTGAAAAGCTGTAAAGCTGGTTTTCTTTTCCATATTGTCAGTTTGAGAGATAAAGATCACTGTTACTATTTCTCCTGCTTGATGTCCTGGTCAAAGACTTGATATTCAACTCTGTTGGGATTTCATCACAACCATGTCAGCCTAGTCCATCAAACTGATTGTTGTTTATCGATTGCCATCTTCCTTGTCATATCAGTTCTCTGGTTCCAAATTATTACTGTATTATAATAAGCAAGGGACTTATTATTTAACTCTGTTTATCCGGCACCCTCCAGGGGTCGACTAATTGACTGTGTCGGATAATTGGGTGGCAAGTTGCTGAAAACCCAACACAAAAAAATTACTTATTTTAAAACATACTATATTAATAATATACTAAATAGTAACAGAATATTGTATGGATACTTACCAATAAAGATTTCAGCACACTCCGTAAAATAATTGGTAAAAAAGCATTTTTTACTGACTGATAAAAACACAGAGTTCGTCAGTTTAATAAGTGCGCATGTGCACACATTGCACAAATGCGCAAAGTATGCATACTCATGATTGCTGGAATGGGGAATTGCCCCGTGAGAAGGTCGCGCAATCCGGTTGATCAGGTCACGGATAAACGGGCTTTTAGTACATAGCGCTTTGAGATGTCTAGAAAATGTGAAAAGTGCTATATCAAATGCAAGAATTATGATCATTATTATTCTCTGTAACATATTTTCATGTTCCTCTTTGCTTGGGGCTAACAAACATCCTTTTTTTGTCTCATGATCAAAAGAGCTTTGTCACACACGAAAGAACTAGGACCAGCCATCATGTTCCAAAACATCCGTTGATTAAGTCATCATTTAATACCCATTTTATTCTTCTAACTGTGTAAAAATGGCTTAGAGACCAATATCATTTCCTAATGATATGATTTCTAATACAATACATATCAACTAGGAATAGGTGAATTATGAAATATGACCACAGTTCATACCAGGAGAAAAGAATGGAAATGGTTAAGGACCATTATAGCTAATTTTTTATGTACAAAATAACAACTCAAGTATTTTCAGGATCTAGACTTTGTATCTAAAATGGGAGAAAATTGAGGGAAGGCAGGTTTTGTAATTTAATAAGATATTTTTGAACAATTGAAGCAAAAATTGAAAGAAATAAATGATGAAAATATGACTTAGATATTCCTGACAACAACCTGTATTTGTCAAGCACACCTCAGAAGGTAGCATCCCAGAGCACTTGCTACAAAGAGCATCCATAGTTATAATGCAATGCAATTTATGTAGCCCCTTTTATGTCAGGAGGATATCTTAGTACTGCTGGCTGGGCAACCAAGCTAGGAGTGGGAGCCAAAAGGTATGGGAAAGATGAGTCAAAACGTGGTCAATGAGGTACAAATGGTCGGTGGTAAGTCTTGTGTTAATAAAAATCAAAATAATAACCTTCGATTTCATATTGTGCCTTTCACATTGGTGTGTGTGTGTGTGGTGGGTGGTGGGGGGGGGGGGGGGGGGGCGGGTTTGGGGGTGCTGTTCAAAGTACTTCACAAGATTTAGTGTAAAGTGATACTGTATTTCATAGATTACAGTTACTCTTCCTCAGGTTGAGGCAACAGCACAGTTTTGGGGTGCTTAGGAAAGTGATATTTGAGCTTCTCATCAATTTCATTGCATCTCATTCCACATTAGGTTCTTTTTTTCAGAACACATTATATTTGACACTACAAAATATATTTCTGTCCTCAAACTCAAGAAGCGTAGCAGAAAATGGATACATTCAGAAATAAATTTTAATTTGAAAACAAAATTGTGACAATACTGTGCTGTGAAGAAACAGGAGGATTCACACTTATGGCTGATCCTCCACAGGGGCACCTCTGGATGCATCTGTACATGCTGCAAAGTCTGCTACAGATGACAAGGAGGTACATCAGGCACAGTTAGTGCAGATGGCACTTCACCATCATTATCACATGCCTGGAGGCTCTGGAGGAAGGGATTCACCATTAATTATTCTAAGAATTGGCTAAAATAGCACTTTTAGTTTCCTGATGATAACTCAAGCTTCATATATCAAGGATTTGCTTTCCCTTCTTCTCCTTATTTAGACAATTCTGTCTGCACTGGTATTTCTCTCCATTGAATCCACATATTCTTCTGCTCATTCTCCCAAAGACGTGCAATATTTTTCTTTTTACAAATATCTAAATTTAACTAAATCTCCATTTCAAACAAATTGATGGACTCTGCTTCAAATAATTGAGGCAAATAATTGAATATTTCCAACCACCCTGCTGTTTAAAACAAACACTGGTTCTAATTATGCTTTTTTGTTTTAAAATGTATGATTTCTCGAGAGTAATAATCCCTTCAGAAAATAGAAAAACAAAATCCATAACTGTTTGTGAGACACTGCTATGTGCAATTGGCTACCGCGATTCGCCCACAAAATATACAGTCCCTTCATTTACTGTATATTCTTTGAGGTTCTTTGAAACATCTCAAAAATTTTATAAGGCACTATATCAAATGCAAGGATTATTTTATCAGAGTTTGAGCTCATTTGGAGCTTGCATTTTTCATGTGAATATTAAAAACTCCATGAAATTATTTGTAAACAGAAGGAAGCTCCTCTCTGTTTCCTGGCCCCAAATCCTCAAGTTTAATTAACCTTTCACATTACAGTCTATTTGTGGGACGTTGCTAACTCAATTGATGGTTATATGGTCTACATTTGATGGTAGTTATTTGTGAAGCAAATTGTGAAGCTGTTTGAATGTGATAAAGCTCAACAATGATACAAGTTCTTTCTTCCTCATTACAGGACAAACCCTATATTAGAAAATATAGACTGGTGTAAATATCAGTTAGAATGCCCTTACTGCCTTGTTTTCGTGTAAATTAATACCCTTTATAATCCAACGCTAAATATTTCCAGTGCAATAAAGGATAGAGGTTCTCTTTGTGTTGCTGATAAAACATGACAACACATTCTGTAGGTTGTGGGCATTTGCCCTAAAAAGTACATTGGAATGCAAGCCTAGATTATATTACTTCCAAGTCCCAACATAGGGTTTAAACCCACATCCTTCTTACTTAAAGACAAGAGTATATTATTGATGGGGCAGGTACTACAAATGTCAAGTTCTTTTTTTTTCAGTCATTTGAAATGAATGGAGTAATACTTCATATTAGCAGTGTTCCATCATAGACTTCTGTTTAATTACAGCCTGTCCTACAAATGCCACAAATGTAATGACGAGGCCCTGTTTCTGGAATACTGAAATGTTAAGGTACACATTGAAACTGCTGTTTAACTCTGTTACTATCAAATAACGGCATTGTTGTGTTATTATATATTATGGACATTAAAAAATGCTTAATTACTATAATTAAGAACATCACAGTGATGCTTTGGTTAGCAGGGATTCTTGAATGCTAGTTAGCAAAGGATGAGCAGCCAAAAAGGCATTGTATGTTATGTTTTCCAAAAGTGAACCTAAATTGGATTTGCTCCTTGCTGGACCAGACTTTAGCGAACACATTTACTGAGATCACATTTGTTCTATCGCCATGCTTTTGTCTATTGATTATTCCGATACTACCCTCCCATAATTTCACCCACAAAATGTAGTCAATTCACTTCACAGTATATTCTGTGAAGTGCTTTGAGACATCTTGAAGACATGATAAGGTGCTATATCAAATGTAATTATTAGTATTATGATTATGACCTTTTGACTATGGATGCTCCAGAGGCCCAGCATTCCATGCAGTCTTAGCCTTTTGTTTCGTTACCGGGTGCCTGACACACATGGAAACCCATTTAAGTATCCAAACCATATTCAAGAGTTCTACATGTTTGTCAACTCTACATGGAAATTTCCCTTTTGTTTGGAATGGAGTGAGTGCTCTCCTCCTGGATGGATGCCATTCAAATTATCTCAAGTCAGTAAGTGGCATTTCTTTTATTAGACTTGTTGTAAGTCTATGTATTTTCTGGGCTTGATCTGCTAAGATGCTTGTTGATGGGTGGGGGAGTGGTAGAAATTATTGAAATCCCTCCGATTTTACCCCACTCTTGTAAATGTGACTTTTGTTAAAGGAATGGGAAGGAATAGTAGGGTAATATTTTGTTGTCCTGAAATCATCGCCCACAAATCACTTTACCATATATGCCGTGAACTGCTTTGGGGCATCCTCCTAACATGAAATGTGTTATAACAAATGTAAGTATTATTAAGGATTAATATTATATTACTTAAATTAAAGTAAGGAATGCTGCAATTTTTTTCCTCTTGATACTCATTTCCCCCTCCAACTGTTCCCTTGCTCATCATCCAATCCTGCCACTGCACAGCACTATCCTATGTAAAGGGTACTATATCAATGCAAATTGTTGTTTCTCTTATGGCATTTGTAAAAGTGCTATTTGCTTCTTTTTAAAGAAAGCCAGCACATAAAGTCTCAAGTGTGAAACAATGTGCCATTTCACTTTCTGCTTTCTTAATCACTTTGGCAGGTTTCAGAAAGTGCAAAGAGCCTTTTTCACAAAACCCGCAAACTGGATCCTCAAAATGATGTCCAGTTTCTCTTTAATAAAGATTCATCCAATTTCACATTCAATATTTCTGCACACAAACAATTATTTAAGTGGCAGCGTCCATTTTAATTTTTAATACCAATCATTAGGGATCTAATTGTCTTCCAATGTTTTCATGGCTTCTCTTGTACCATGCTTTTGCTGGTGACCAACCCATGTTTATTTTCTCTCTGATCAAAGCATACATACCAGCATTTAATACAGTATTTGACAATCTGTGCTCCAAGCCTCTGACAGTGATGAATATATATTTTGGAAGAAACCCATTTTCTGTAAATTTCTGTCATGTTTCTGTCTGTCACTTGCCCTTTGCAGCATTCTGTTTTTCATATAATTGGTTGATTTTCAAATCCAAAATATTGATTTGTGTTATTTGTATAAGATGAATAGGTAAACAGTGACTCAGTGACTGGATCTGTAGCAAAAAGTAACACTGAATCATACAGACCAGGAAGGTCACAGGTTTAATGCAAAATTTGTATTGAGTTAGCAAGTCTGAAGCAAGGTGACAATGGAGGCTATACAAAAAATAACAGTAACTTTGCAGATCAGACTGCAATGTGTTTAATTCCATGTAGAAGTCCATCAAGGTGAATGAAGGCACTGGACTGGCTGGCCTGCTCCACTATCGGTAGTCGAACTTTCAACCTTTCTGCCCCCACCCTCTGGAACTTAATTCCTCAGCCCCTCTGTCTTGCCCGCTCCCTTACCTCCTTCAAGGTCACAAAACACACCAAAAATGACTCCATGTTACAGCATATTCTGTGAAGCTCTTTGGAATCATACACCTGATGTGAAAGGCACTCTACCAAATGCAATAAGAAATATGATAATAATCATAATCCTTGCATTTGATATAGCAGTTTCACATTTTCTAGATGTATTAAAGTGCTTCACAGAATATACTGTAAAGTAAATTGACTGTATATTTTGTAGGAGAAATGCAGCAGCCAATTGTGCACAACAGTGACCCACAAACAGTTGTGGATTGAGTGAACAAATTATTATTATTATTTATGCTTACATAACTGAGACAGCTCAATTGGCGACATTAAATGTGGTCCCTCAAGATGTAGAATTGAAGAAGGTAGTTGAAGAACTTATTCTTTTCAATAAGAACAGTCCATCATTTCCCAAACCGACTACCCAATGCCTCTGCTCGACTGGCGACAGTCAGTATGTCCCTCATGTTCCCCATTCCACAATTGGTGACCACACTTTCAGCCACTACGCCCTGAAACTACCTCTATCTCTCAACCTTACCTCTTCCTTCCCTATCTTAAGATCGCACCTAAAGACTTTACTCTTTGACCGTGCCCACACTCTTGGATACTACCCTGTGTGAGGGGTGATATAAAAAAGTTATTGTTGTGGTTGTTGCAATGTTCATTGAAAAAACAAGTTTCAAAACTGAACTTTCTTCCTACTTCGGGAGCCAAGTCAAATGTCATTGAATTTGAATGAAGTCTCTGGGATATCTCCCAGTGCTGAGATTGCTAGGAGGGAACAGGGATTCTTCTTGTTTAACTCCTTTTATGCCTGCAGAACAAAGGAACAACACAACAACAATATTACATATATAGAGTGCCATTCACGTCGGGAGGACGTCCCAAGGCATTGAACAGTCAGGTCGGGACCTGAGCGGGGGTGGCGGGAGGGGGGGAGGGGGGGTGCGAGGGGAGGGGGGAGGTTTGGGGTAGGGGAAAGGAGAGGGGGGAGAGTTAGGAGGCAGCAGAAAACATAGTTAAAGAGGAAGATCTTAAAGGAGGAAAGAGAAGAAGCGAGGCGAAGGGATTGCGGGATGGAGTTCCAGACTGTGGGGGCAGAGAGGCTGAAAGCCCAGCCATCGATGGTGGGGCAGTTCGGGGGGGGGGGGGGGGGGGGGGGATGTGGAGCAGGCCAGAGCCCACTGATTGGAAGAGACAGGTAGGCTGATAGGGAGACAGCAGGTCGGAGAGATAGGCGGGGGCAACGCCATGAATGGCCTTGAAAGTGAGGACGAGGATTTTGAATTCGACCCACTGGAAGATGGGGAGCCAGTGGAGATGGGTGAGGGTAGGAGTGATGTGATCGCGGAGCCTAGTGCGGGAGAGTACACAAGCTGCAGAGTTCTGAATGATCTGCGGCCTGTGAAGGGAGGCGCTGGGAAGGCCGACGAGGAGAGAGTTCCCGTAGTCAAGCCTAGATGTGATGAATGCATGAATGAGTGTTTTGGCAGCATGAAGGGTGAGGTAATAGCGGAGTCTAGCAATGTTGTGGAGGCGATGGAAGGCTGTACCGGTCATGGCGTGGATTCGGGGGAGGAAGGACCATTCGGGGTCGTACAATACACCCAGATTCCTTACTGGCTTCGAGAGGTGGAGAGAGCAGCCTTGAATGCTGATGTTGCCAGGTGCGGAGGTGCTGTCACGAGCCAATCAGGAGGGCCTCCGTCTTGTTGACATTTGGTTGGAGGCTCTACAACAACAACATCAAAATTACATTTGTAGAACGCCTTTCACATTGGAAGGATGACCCAATGTACTGAACAGTCAAGGGTCAGAAGTCAAGCATGGGGGAGGGGGATGCAGGGTTGGGATGAGGGAGGGCAGAGTGGTAGGACAGTGACTGAAGGTATGGTTGAAGAGGGGGTCTTGAAGGAGGCAAGGGAGGAAGCAAGTTGAAGGGTTGTGGGATGGATTCCAAATGTAGAGGCAGAGAGGCTGAAAGCTCAGCCACCGATAGTAGGGTAGGTCGGGTGGGATACATGGAGCAGGCCAGAGCCTGCTGGTCGCAGGGAGTGGACAGGCTGATAGAGGGTCAGCAGGTCAGAGAGATAGCAGGGGGAAAGGCTGTGGAGGGCCTTGAAAGTGAGGACAAGGATCTTGAATTCAATCCTCTGAGGAATGGGGAGCCAGTGGAATTGGCTGAGGGTGGAAGTGATGGGGTTGCGGAGCCTGGTGCGGGAGAGGACACGAGCTGCAGAGTTTTGGATGGTTTGCAGCTTGTGGAGGGAAGAGTTGGGAAGACTGACAAGAAGGGAGTTGCCGTAGTTGAGCCTAGAGGTGACAAAGATGTGCGTTAAAAGTTTCAGTGGCCTGAGAGGTGAGGCATTGATGGAGATGGGGGATGTTGTTGAGGTGGTGGAAGGTGGTGCTGATTATGGCATAGAAATGCGGGAGAAAGGCTAGTTCAGGGTCAAAAAAGACACCCATGTTCCACACTGGCTTGGTTAGGTGGAGTGTGCATCCGTGGATGTTGATCCTGCCAGTACCTGAGGTGCGGAGTTGCTGGCATGAGCCAATCACATGGGCCTCAGTTTTGCTGATGTTCAGCTGTACAATGTTGTCTCTCATCCAGGACTTGATTTCTGATGGGCAGTCTGTTAGGATGCCAGTAGTCCTGGAATTGAGGGTGGAGGCAGAGATATCGAGTTGGGTGTCATCTGCATACATGTGGAAATTTACCCCATGTCTGCAGATGTTGCCACTTATTGAAAACATGTAGAGGTTGGAGAGGAGGGGACCGAGAATATAGCCCTGAGGAACACCACACGAGATGTTGCTGGGACTGGAAGAGTAACCATTGGTGGAGCAAAGTCGAGACAGTGTGAGAGGTAGGACCAGAACCAGTTAAGGACAAAACCTTGAAAGTTGAGGTGAGAGGAAAAGTGATGGATGAGGATTGAGTTGTCCATAATGTCAAAGGTGGCAGAGAGGTCGAGGAGGACTAGGAGGCAGAGAGTGCCCTTGTCACAGATAGATAAGATGTCATTTGAGACCTTGACCAGAGCAATTTCTATGTCTTGAGCAGCACAGATACCCAAATGAACGGACTCATGGAGGGTGTGGGAGGAGAGGAAAGAGGGAAGCTGGAAAGCGATGACTCTTTCAAAGACCTTGGAAAGAAGATGTATGTTGGAGATGGGACATAAGACAATTCCACATCTGTGGAAGACAGAGTCTGATTTGTATACAGTACTCTTAACTATAGTAATAATCCTTGCATTTGATATAGTGCTTTATCACATTGTTGAGAAATCTCAAAGTGCTATCCTGTAAACAGGATTGTCTGTGTATTTCATGGATAAAACATGGCAACCAATTTGTGCACAGCAATGTCCCACAAACAATCAAGGAGCGAGTGAGCAATTTTATTCATGGGATTTGATAGCCAGGACACTGGGAGTAGCTCCCTCTCTTTTCGAATAGTGTCAAGGGATCTTTAACAACCACCTGAACAGGCAGACGGGATCTCGGTTTAATGTTTCATCCGAGGGATGGTACTTACAACATTGCAACACACTCCGAGCACAGCATTGCATTGTCAGCTCAGATGATGTGATTCCATGTCCCATGTGGGGCTTTGATTCACAACCTCTGATACAGAAGTGAAAGTGCTGCCACTGAGCCTGCCTGACAAATAGAGAAAACAAATGTCAGAACATAACCTCTGACCAAAAAACAAGACATATTTAAAGGATTATTTCAGAGAAGATTTCCTGCAAATCATATTCATGAGCCTTTTCTAAGTGTCTGCCACTTAAGTAAAATTAGATATTTAAGCTTCATTTTTTCACAGATTTCTTTCTTTTTAATTTCCGATTGCTGTCATACAGAAAGGGATGAATGTGAAAATTCTCAAGTACAGAAGGGTCACAGAAGCACTCCAATATCTAAAATTGGTGTATTATAGTGTAGGAAGGCTGGATATTGAAACCAGGATACTGCCAACATCAATGTTGAGTGAAGCACTGACTGACAATAACATTTTATTAAAATAGAATATTGTTCTCCCAGTGCTCAGTTCATTTAGATTTTTTCACATGAAGCACCTGTAGATTGAAATAGTGTAACTATATGGGATGAAATCAATCCTTGTCAGAAATGGTCTGTATGGACTGGTTGCATGTGAACAACTGCATTCCCTGCTTATTAAATCATTGAATGGCAGAAGTTTAAACTATGTGATTCCATGTCCCACATTGAACTGATAATTATATCAGCTCAATAGCAGAAGTGGCTAACAATAGATGTGGACTCAGTCTGACCCAGTTTGTCTAAATGGCTTAAGGGATTCAGAAATGTAGAATATGATTTGTTTGCCAGTGATGATTATCACATCAACTAAAATCATCAATTTAAACTGGATAACAGTTCTCCTGAACTCAGGAGTGAGCGTGAGGCTTGTCAGTGACTGTCAACAGGACTCCTAACTGTAGAGTGAGTCACAGCTGAGCCCTGATGGGTGAACCCATTCATATCCTCTCCAACCCTAAAGCTAGTGATAACTTTGGACTTTTTTGGACCACTTTTTTGGTCAGTTTGTAATATCCCCATTAAAACCTTACATTCTGCAATTTTGACCTCTAGGTTTGTTTAGTTGATTCCATAAGCCTACAATTTGAATACAATAATGATAATAATTTCATTTGATATAGAGATTTATTGCAAATGTGTCTTAAAGCCATTCACAGTAATAATAATCCTTGCATTTGATATAACGCTTTTCACATCTTATCAACGTCCCAAAGCGCTTCACAGAATATCCTGTAAAGTGAATTGACTGTATATTTGTGGGCGAATCGTGGCAGCCAATTGCGCACCGCAGTGTCCCACAAACAGTCCTGGGTTGAAATGACCACTTTTATTATTGTGTTTTTTTTTTTGGAGGGATTATTATTAGGCGTGTGGAGTAAGGAAACTTGCCCAAGGTTTCACCCTGACCTGCCTGGATTTGAACACAGGTCTCCCCAGCTTGGTCTCCCCAGCTTACAAGACAAGTGCTCCAACCACTAAGCCACAGGAGCTCCACAGTAATTGTTAATTACAGTGACTGTGTGTTTGTATCTAATTTGGACTCAGTAATATCCTGCAAACAGCCATGAAGTGAATGACCAGTTTTGTTTGGTGGATTCGTGGCCCGGACACCACAATAAACTTTTTTTGTTTTTGAGTAGTGCCATGGATCTTTAACATTCACCTGGACAGGCAGACAAGACCTCAATTTACCATCTCATTCAAAGGACAACACTTCCAACAATGCAGCCCACCCCCAATACTGCGGTGTCAACAATGAGTGTCAATCTAACCTCTACCATGAGACTTGAACCTAACAATCTTCTGATTGTGCTACTAACTGAGCCAAGCTTAGATTATGAAAATAGTTTAGACATATGATAAGAAAATGGGTCTAAATTGCATTAATTCCAAACACCAGTCACAAATAACAACTGTGATTTTCAGAGAGCATGTCCATCTGGTAACCAGAAGTAGGTCACACCAACGTGTGGGCATTTCAGAGGCAGATTACACTAAGGTGGAGTTCCTAACTAAAAACATTGACTACAATTTTACAGCCTGATAAATGTTGTTTCCAAGCCACAAATACATGCCTAAATCATTTAAGAAAACCATCCATAGATGAAGTAACATCGCTCCATGATTTTAACAGTTTGAACATCTGTTACTGATGGAAAGCATTCAGCTTTATTTTAACTCAATTCTCTGACCTGGAAATGCTTCAGTTGAGAAGGTTGTCTTGTGGCTGCTGATCACTGTTTGTAAATGTAAAGCAGTTGTGACAATGCCCAAGAGAACCTGACTGCAAAACAACTAATTTCCTGTTTCAGCAATATGTTCCCCTAATGTCACTGTCACTACTGTTCACATAAACTTCAAGTGATCTGTAAAATTAGGGTGAAGTGAAGTTGCAGATTTGGGATAAAATGTTTCATGCTCGAAATCTAAATTATAATTTTATAGGAGATGCCGTGGCTTCAAAGCATCTTCTGAATATCAGTAGTTTAGGGTTAGACAGAGCTTTATTTGCTGAATTCGGTCCAATTATTTATTTAAAGGGAACAGGATGTTTGACAGCTTTTTGAAATACATCAAATAATGTAAACTTCAAATATTGTGACAAGGAATCTCTATAGGGACAGAAGATTAAATTCTCATTATAACGCATTCCTTGGGAGGCAGTCATATTATAATCAGGTCTGACATATAGAGACTACATTACCAATTGGTATCAACAGAAACGTAAAGGATCTACAATATGGCTGCTTTATTTTAGAATGACTTGAAGGAATATGGAAGAAAGTATTACATGCATCTGAGCAGGCTCAGCTATAACCTGCTCTACATTGCTAGTAACCTGCTGGCACTCACTGGCGAGCTCATGTACCAATAATGGCCACATGGGTGGGGTTTCCAAATTTCAACCATACTCAACAAGAGGAGGCCAGACCAGGAGCAGAGAGGCCTGTATTCAAAGTCTCTGTTATCTTTAGTTACGACATGTAATGGTGATGTCAACTGCAGGCATGGGGTCAATTTTTCCACATGTATGCGGATGACACCCAACTCTATCTCAACCTCTCCTCCCATGACTCCAACTCCATTGGTATCCTGGCTAATTGTCTGACATCAGGTCCTAGATGAGAGCCAACTTCCTCCAGTTGAATGTTAGCAAGAGAGAGGCCCTCCTGCTTGGCTCCCGTTAGCACCCTTCACCTCAGCTGCTGACACTATCACTATTCGTGATTACACTATACTGATCCAATAGTGAACCATGGTACTCTGCTCAACCTACATCTATCCTTCAAACCCCACGTTCATGCTGTGACCCATTCTTCTTTTCCCCACATCCACAGCATTGCTCACCTTCGCCATGCCTCTCTCCGAGACTCTTTCTTCACATCCTGGTGGACTATGCCAACTGTCTCCTCCCTGGACTTACCAACTCTTCCCTCCATGAGCTGCAGATTAGTTAGAACTCTTCAGCTCTTCTCTGCTCCCATACCAGGCTCTGTGATTCTATCACACCTACCCTTGCCCAGCTCCACTGGCTCCATTGGCCCTCAGAAAATCGAGTCCAAACTCCTCATTCTCACCTTCAAAGCTCTTGCTTCTCCTTACCTCTGTGACCTCCTAACCTCATATCAGTCTGTTAGCTCACTCCGCTTGCCGGACACTGGCTTGTTCCACGTCCCCTGCACTTTTGACCCTAACCAATGGGAGTCGGGTATTCAACATCTCTGCTCCCACTATCTGGAACTCATACCGTAATCTCTCCGCCTCACCTCCTCTCTTGCCTCCTTCAAATCCGGTCTAAAGACCTTCCTCTTCAGCTATGACTTTAGCTACTCATACGGAAACACTTATTTATAAACCTTCACATCTCCACAGTTTAACCTGTAATGTGTTGGAGTCATAGGCAAGTGTTATTTAAGTGGGTTATCTTTTATCGGTTGGAGAAAATGGATCAGACATCATGCTCATGTGTTTCTATTTGGGGGCCTTTTATACTCAGTGACTCAGAACCTTTTCATGTGTATGTTTTTGCCTGTTTTATAACATATATTTCAAAAAAATATAACATATTCTAGCCTTGCTGCATCTCTACCCTTTCCAAATTATCAGATATTTGATGTGCTTAATTCAGTATGTCTGATGACAATGTGTGAAGACAAGAATATGTTAATTAATTGAACAATACAGCACCATACTAAATTGAATTTATTCGTTAAGAATACAAAGCACTTCGTTTGAGCTCACTGACCTTCAGAAACAAATAACTGGCACATTGAAAAAAGCATTTTGACAAAGTCAAGGGAAAATATTACACAGAATCCAATTTAATTGACTGGGACCTAATTAAGTAAACATGTAATAATTGGATCACATTTGTCAGACGATATAGTTGTTAACGCAGTGCAACCATTTTAAAAGAGCAACTTCTTCCTGTTTGTGTTTATAATGAAAAACGACATAATCTCTAGTTCCATTGAGTGTCACTTCGTAGCCTAGGACAGCGGTTCCCAACCTTGGGTCCCGACCCAAATCAGGATCACGGGGATCCTCAGTTGGGTTGCAAAGGGTCATCAGAAATTTTGTTGTTGCTTTTTTTAATGTTGAAAATGCTTTTCTAACGCTGAAAAAAGTGCCCGAGGCGACACCGCTGACCATTTTGTGTGAAAGAGCATACTTACGAGTTGCACTGAGTCCACAAAAGAGACGGAGATAACGTTTTGGCTGAACTTTGCTTCAGTCGCGATGTCACCCCCTAAGGGTGGGGGGAACCTATTGGAGGCTAATTTGGGTTGCAGCAAAAAAAGGTTGGGAACCACCAGTCTAGAGTATGTGCAACAGTATTGTTATAATACAAATGGTATCATATTTATGCCAATGAGATCAGTATGAAAGGGTTGGTCCCTCTTAAGACAGGGTGAGCTGTTGACTTGAATACTATTCATGGAGTCCTGTAGCTCAGTGGTTAGAGCACTCATCTTACAAGCGTGAGACCTGCGTTCGAATCCAGGCAGGTTAATGCGAAACCTTAGGCAATTTTCCTTACTCCACACTCCTAATAATCATCCTTTCCAAAAAAAAAGCTATAATAAATTGGTCATTTCAATCCATGACTGTTTGTGGGACACTGCTGTGTGCAATTGGCTGCTGAATTTCGTCCACAAATATGCAGTCAATACACTTTACAGTATATTCTGTGAAGCGCTTTGAGACATCTAGAAGATGTGAAAAGCGCTGTATCAAATGCAACAATTATTATTATATTATTATATTAATAATAATCTTTGAATTTGATATCATAGCTTATCATGTTCTTGAAACGTCTCAAAGCACTTTGACTGACAGGTCCATCAGAGAATCAGAGGTGAGGGTACAGCAACAAGCAGCCCAGTAAACTGGGGGTGCTGCTGACGGATTGGGACAGGAGTGAGAGGAAGCACAGTGGTGCCATGGGATGGTGCTTCTCAGAGGACTGGCTGTAGTCTTCCTTGGGACTCAGGGCATTCCCTTCCCAACTCTCCTTGAAGAGTGACTGTAGATAGGTTTGAGGCGGCTGAAGTCCCTCCAGCCCAAGCCACTCACCACCTATGATCAGAGGTGATTTTATTTCCAAATAAGGGAAAACATTTTCATAAAGGCAGTGCCACTTTAAGATGAAATTCAACTTGCCTGAGGGGGAAAAAATAATTGGATGAAATTTCTAGTTCAACAAAAGATCTGCTCGTCTGGTTCAAATTGGCTTTGGAATGCAATTGTGTTCCTTACAGTAAGCAAAGCATTGCTACAGTTGCTAGTTCCAAAGCCCCATTTGCACAAGGGACATTAACAGCATCTGTAGAGTTGAACCAAAGCAAAATGCAGTGCTTTATGTACAACCATCAAAAGACCATTCACTGTGCAATGAGAACAGGAAAATAATTGATTTTACTGCATTGCTGCCGGTTGGGAGAGGAGAGGGTTCAAGTAAACCTAGAGGAACCGCATATTAAGAGCTGCAAAAGCTATTATAGCTACTGTCTTGTGCTGACTCAGTGGTACTGAGAATGCCACATTGGCACAGAAGAACGCACAGAAGAACTGCTAAAAGGCCATCATCCTAAATGAATCAAAATCTAGGAATAAGATTAACGACTCTAAGGACAAATAAAGATGATTGAATATTCCACAGAAGACTGTGTTCTATGCCGAGGTGAGAGATGTATGTTGTGTGGAGCTGTGGCAGGCAAAGATGTATTCAGATATCCGTAAACATATCACGCTTGATGACTGGTAAAACCAGGCGGGAGAACTCTGATTTCACAAATAGCATCACCGTTCAGTAAAATCATTCTGCACACATGCATTTGATATAACATCTTATTACATGACACAGCACTACACAGCATTGTACTGTAAAGTGTAGCTACTGTTCATTTTGTAGGAGAATGCAGGAGCTAATTAATATACTGCAATGTCTTATAAACAATAATGAAGTGAATGACCGTATTTATCTTTCCAGAAAATTGGGAGAATCTCCCTTCGTTTTTCAAATCGTCACATGGAATTTTGGGTGTCCATTTGAACAGGCAGACAGGGCTGCAGTTTAACATCTCATTCGAAGGACGACACTTCCAATAATATAGTGCCCCCCCATCGCTGCACTGGACTGTCGGTATTTTATTTATAATTTTAATGAATACAGGTCCACATGCTGGATATTTGACACATTGAAAAGAATGACATTTCCTGGTGCATAAGGAAATAGCCTACAAACTGACAGTCAAAAGAGCTTCAAAATGGATAGATTTTGTTTGACCAACCCGTAAACTTGTATATCAGCAGAATTTGTTTGATCTGTCTTCCGCCCCTGAATTTCTGATGTAATTTGCCATGTTTCTGTGCACCTTGAATAGGATAGATATCCTGCAAGACATTTTGGTGATATAAAACAATCCATGAGAAGGGCTCTGACAAGTGGTTCAGCTTTACAACACTGTTAGCTGACCTCTGCAAATCCAGAAGACCTTCAGGGCATAACTGACATAATCTATCACATCTCGATTGTTCACATCAGTTACACAACCGGCTGGGTAAGAGATGGCTAATCTTGCCACCAAATACCTTTTCAGTTAATTTAGAGAATATGACTTATCAGAGCATCATTTTCAATGTAATTCTGAGTCTGAATTTATATTTTTGAAATGCCGGTAATAGACAAAAAGCCTTTCTCTGCACCACTGTGGAAGGCGGCAGAATCCAATTCTAAGCAAATGGAATGAACATAGAGAGAATTAATCCGTGTGTGAACAAATACTCTCCTTAAACAAAACAATCTCACTGTGAGGAAGCTTATTAGCTGGCGAGTACTGTGTGCTTTTGGTGAACTAATGGGCACTACAATCGGAATACATGTAAGATGCAAATGCATTTCAGCGCTTTCCTACGGCAAAGGTTATTAACTCCCCACTGATGAAGTCCTGTTTTTTTTCTCTGCAGGAATTTTGCTTGACATTTTATTCAAAGGATTTCCCCCCCCCACCCCACCCCTTCTTCACTCCTGGCTTCTGAAATCGACTCATGGCACTCCCTGCTATCTGGAAAACAGGCGGAAGAGTCACACAGAGGCTGTTCTATTCAGAGATAATCTCTTCTTTATAATTTGACTTCCTTCACAGTTAATTGAATTCACATCTCATAATTTTTCCATAACACTACATTAATTTCCCTCAGATCTCATGAGACTAAACCCACTACAAGCCTATCTGACATTTTCTGATGAGAGTACCTGTATATACCCTGAAAAAGGATACATATCCTGGAATGACTGGGTTAGTAGGAGCCGCTATTTGGGAACAGGTGCTTTAACTGTCTGGAAGAAGCAATTTAATATGTTTTATACTTGCTATTTGATAATTGTACTGAGACTGCAGGCCTGTTAGCTGGTTCTTGTAGCACTGACTTTCCATGACATTGGCTTCAATGTGCAGTTTAAGCTCTCGTCTCAAGCCGCTGTCCTTTGCTATTAAAGGGGAAATGTTTTAATTTTCAAAAACCTTTACAACAACAACTTACATTCATATAACACCTTTACTTATTGGGGGGGATGTCCCAAGGTGCTGGACAGTTGAGCATTTGTACTCAAGCTGAGCATTGGATTCAGGAAAGAGGATGATCTTGAGACGGATCTTGAAGGAAGCATTGGAAAGGATGACGTAAAGGGAGACTGGGGTGGGGTTCCAGAGAGGGGGAGCAGAAAGCTTGAACAACAAATTGCATTGATATAACAATTTCCTTATTGAGAGGACGTCCCGAGGCACTGGATGGTTGAGGATTTGCACTTGAGCTGGGCAGCTGAGATGGTAAAGCAGGTAGGGTGAGGGACATGAAGCAGGCCAGTGGTTGCTAGGTGGAGGTAGGAAACTGGCAAGTTGGAAGGGTTTCAGTAGTAGAGTGGCTCTAACTCAGGGTGTAGTGGTCTGAAATATACAGTATTTATATTTCCCAAGAGCAATAGAACAGTGAAACTCATCTTAGCATGCACAAAAACATTGGCCTAAAATGAGGTAATTGCAGTAAAAATTGCAAAATGTGACTTGTTAATAATAATCCTTACAATTGATGTAGCATATTATCTCGGTAACATGTATCAAATTGCTTCACAGCATTTTCTGTTCAGTGTGGTGACTGTATATGGTAGGTGTGTCTGTGACCCATGGTCACAGTCTTAAGATATCTACCAAAAGAAGCAGAGGGGAGGTTGGAAGAAATTTTTTACTCAGCGAGTTGTTCGATTTGGAATGATCTGCCTGAAAGGGTGGTGAGGTCCAATTCGATAGCAGCTTTTAATAGAGAACTAGATAGGTATCTGGGGGAGACGGGTTTGCAGGGTTATGGGGAGAAAGCTGGTGATTGGGGTTAATGAAAGTGACTTGCTCGGTCAAAGAGCCAGCACAGTCTCGATGGGCCGAATGGCCTCCTTCTGTGCCATAACATTCTATGATTCTATATCTGTTAGGGTGAATGTAACAGACTATTTTGCGCACATCAATGTCCGTAAAACAACCATGAAGTGAACAAGCATTTTTATTAATCCAGAAGATTGTTGGCTAGGACAATGTGAGGAGCAGGAAACTCTGCCAAAGGGCTGACAGGCAATTATGCCCTGAAATAAGGCAGGAGGAGATTTTATTGACTCCAACTACCATTCTATAACTGTGCTCTGAGGTGCAAACCCACCTGACGTGCACTAAATGAGGCACTGTAGCAAATTAAAATAAAACAATCAAACGTAACATTAATGATAGTCACTTGTGCAAATTACATTTGCATGGCACATTCATATTGGCCAGATGTTTCAAGGCGCTGGGCAGTCAGGGATTTGGATTTGAGCTGGGGGTTGAAATCATGGAGAGTGGAGTGCAGGGAGGGTAGGGATGGGAAGGTGACCGAAGGACAAAGTGGGCCTTCTTGAAATATGTCTTGAAGAACACAAGGGATGGAGCAAGGAGAAGTAACTGTGGGATGGAGTTGGGAAGCATAGGGCAGAAAGGCTGAAGGCCTGACTGCCAATAGTGTAGGTTAGCTCTTATCCAGGACTTGATGTATGTCAGACATTCTGTGAGGACAGCAGTGGCCCTCGAGTTTGAGGGTGGAGCAGAGAGATAGAGTTGGGTATCATCCATGTACATGTGAAAGTTGAGCTCATGTCTGCAGATGATGTCACCAAGAGGGAGCATATAGATATTGAAGAGGAGAGGACAAGGGCAGAGCCCTGAGGAACAACGCATGAGACGGTGCGGTGGCTAGAGGAGAAGATGTTTGTGGAGACAAAGTGGAGACAGTGTCAACGGTCTCAAAGGGTTTATAATACAACCTGAACTCCATGGCTGCATGATTACCTTATAACCTTGATTTTAACCATCTCTTTCCCCTCAGGGGAAAGAGATGATCCCAGCATTCTCGATGTTAGGTGAGATTCAAAGCACAAAGGACAGAATATTGTTATCAATGCATCTCAGCTAAATAACTTTAGAGTTATATTGTGAATTATTGCTTTTGTTTAGCAATATAATAGCTTCTTCAGCATTGGCATCCCAGTAACGACAAGGTGACAGGACAGATAAATCGGCTTCATATGAAACATGGTAAGAGATTAAAGTGGTGACCTTTTCTCTAGCCCTCAGGCCAGTAAATCCCATCATTCTCATAAAGGTCTATCGACCACCGTTTGTTAACAATAACAATTCTTTACATTACTTGTTTTTTGATGGGATTTTGTTTAGTACAAACTTCTCTTCAAAAACAACCTGTATCATTACAATTCCTATTTTTAATTCATTGTTCAATTTTCAAGACAGATAACATCAGTTTGCTTGATTAGGATACTCAATGATTCTAGCAAAAATAATTTGATCACTCAGTCCACAACCATTTGTGCACAATTGGTAATTGTGCACAATTGGCAATTGTGCACGTTTCATCCACAAAACACACAGTCACTCCACTTTACAGTACAACAACAACAAAATTACCCACAGTATATAGGTGCAGCTCTTCGAGACTTCTTAATGATGTGATAAGGTACTATATCCAATACAGAGAATATTATTATTAAAGGATATTTGCCCAGTTGATGGGAAGTTAAAGGAATAACCAAATTAAGCCCGTTGACCATTCATTGGCCCATTGACCATTCAGGCTCGGTTCTCCAGCAAAAATCCAGACACAATGTCATGAAAATGCACAGAATGTAAAATGCAAATACTGTATTCCTTTGCTGATATACATCTGAATGAATCATCATTTTGTAGCACAGTGTTGCACACAATGTTAGTGTGTATTAGCTAGAATAAAACTCAATAGAGTGTTAGAAAATGCTATAACTAGGACTCATGTTATACTGTAGGATTCAAGGATTCAGTCTAGCAAAGAACAGATACATTGAACTCAATGAGGAGGAAGGAATTCCACCTGGGTCTAGATTTACTCTATTTATATAGCATTTGCAACAGTCTGGAATATGGCAAATTTTAAAATCTAGGACTTCATTTTGAACTTTTTTTTGTCATTTCTTTTAGTCTTCAGACAAATTCAGCAATTTGGATACTCTATATACGGAATGTTCCATAAATAAAGTAAATGTAGACGCAGGTGGAATTTTCGTAAGCAGTTTCTGTACACAGATGATGTATTGCGTATTCCCATTTTTGTCAGGTGAGCAAATTCATAGGAGGAAGGTTTCAAAAGTGGACCATTTACCTCCGGCTCGTTGCAAAATGCTTTGCATGACACAGATTGTTTGCCTCCAATTATAAATACAGAGTGAAAAGTTCATTCACATCGGAGAACATGTGCTGTCAGAGTCAACATCTGGAGACACAGAATAGCATGACTGGAGTTACAAAATGCTCCATTAAAATACAATACGTACCTCAGAAACATATTGAGTGAAATACCCCACTCTACTTTACAATATATTCTGTGAAGTGCATTGAGACATCCTCCTATGGTGAAAGGTGTTATATCAAAGATCAAGGATTATTCTTTTATTATTATTCTCATGGAGTGGATTATCAAAATATGAAATTCTTTGTCACTTGGGCCTGGTCAGCCTGAGATTAAATAATGTACAGTATATATACAATATACCACTGTTCCACCCTCCCTGTGCCACCACTCAAGCAACCTTCACTCCTGACTTGGTGCCCAACAAGCTATGATAAGTACTTTGAGATGTCCTCCTATTTATGTAGTGTGAAAGACACAATATAAATATAAATTGTATAAATAATATCAGCTTTGTCACCATGTGCTGTACCCAACCTAAAATTACTCAATGATAGGCTGAAATGGTAACATGTTTCATTCATCAACACTAACATTCCTTCTCTTAATTATTGCACATACTGTACTTGCATTTTACTTGAAAGGATTAAAATAATGGAATGATTTTTACAAGGCTCATGTGTGGGTGATTGGGGTGAATGGCATTTATTAGCACATTGTGCCACCTATTGTTCAATATGAAATATTACATGTTCGATTAAAAAATACCAATAATCTTTACATTCAATATAATAATAATAACACTTGCATTTGGTATAGCCATTTCACATCAGGGAGATGTCTCAAAGCTCTTCGCAGAAATCATTGTGAAGTAGAGTGACTGTGTATTTGTAAGCAAAGGTGGCAACTGAATTATGCACAGCAGGTTCCCACAAACAACAATTAAATAAATGACCAATATTATTTGGGGATTATTGATAAGGACTTCCTTCTCTTCTGAATAGTGTCATGGGATCTTCAACATCCACCTGAACAGGCAGACATGACCTTGGCTTAATGCATCATTCGGAGACTGATACCTCTGGCAAAGTACTACTTCCCCAACACTTCATTGGAGTATAACTCGAGACTATAAATTCAAAGTCCTGGGGATAGATCCCACAATCTTCTGACTCACAAATGAGAGGCGCTATCAACTGAGCCACATAGACAACAGGTTCTGTGTTACACACTTCCACAAATATTATTATTGGAGGTCTGATTCCTTCCTTTAAAAGAAAGTTCAGTAATTTGTAGCTACCACTCTGTTGGGATTGGAAGCCTATGTTTGGAAGCCTGTGTGTGTTTGTAGGTTTGGTTGTGATTTTGGTGATGACTCACATAATATAGACCAGGATTGATACAGAGTGAATAATTCTGTACCTCTGCTCCTGATGAGTGAAGCTGAATGTATGAATTTGGATTTTTGATTACCTGTCCACGTGATCTCTAGACTGCCTGCAGAACAGCATTTATTTTTAGCCTGACACAACAACCACAACAAAATTGCACTTATATATCGGGAGAACGTCCCAAAGTGCTGAACAGTTTGGTCGGGACCCGAGCAGGGGTGTGGGGTGGGGGAGGGTCGAAGTAGGGAGAAGGGGATGGAGAGTGGGAGAGGGGGAAGAGTTATGGGGCAGCCGAAGGCACGGTCGAAGAGGAAGGTCTTGAACCAGCCTTGAAGGAGGAAAGGGAGGAAGCAAGGTGGAGGGGCTGCGGGATGGAGTTCCACAGTATGGGAGCAGAGAGGCTGAAAGCCCGGCCGCCGATGGTTGGACGGTTAGGGCGGTAGACGCGGAGCAGGCCTGAGACTATTGAACGGAGGGTGCGGGCAAGCTGGTAGGGAGACAGTAGGTCAGAGAGATAGGTGGGGGCAAGGCAGTGAATGGCCTTGAAAGTGAGGTCAAGGATCTTGAATTTGATCCTCTGGGTGACGGGGAGACAGTGGAGACGGGCGAGGGTGAGAATGATGTGGTCGTGCCGCCTGGTACGGGAGAGAACACGAGCTGCAGAGTTCTGAATGATCTGCAGCCTGTGAAGGGAGGAGCTGGGGAGGCCGACGAGGGGAGAGTTCCCGTAATCAAGCCTGGAAGTGATAAAGCCGTGGACGAGGGTTTCGGCAGCATGGGGGGTGAGGTAGTGGCGGAGTCTGGCAATATTGCGGAGGTGATGGAAGACTGTGCCGGTCATGGAGCGGATGTGGGGGAGAAAGGATAGCTCGGAGTCAAACAAGATGCCCAGATTCCTGATTGACTTTGAGAGGTGGAGAGAGCAGCCTTGAATGCTGATGTTGCCACATGCAGAAACCCATTAGTTAAGGCTTCGTGAATGGCGCTATCCAAATTTAATTTTGTTGTTGTTTATCTAAGAGTATCCACAGCCAGAATTAGTTCAATACATGCCACCAACCTCATGCCATTTCCCTGTGTACAGAATCGAATGTACACTTTCTCCCCGGAGGGATGCACTTTGCTTAATTAATTCTAAAGAGTATTAGGTACTGTTTGGCAAGAACTAAGGCTTGGGGGTTTCAGAATGTGCATTGGGTGTGGCTGGAGGCTATAACCACAGAGCTTGCTATTGAGAGCACTGTTTGGCAAGCTTCCTGCTGCTTGTCCAGCTAGGACGCATTACAGCTTTCGCTTGCAGGGTTAATAGGACTTGAGTGGGAAAGATTTCTGCTCTGAGTACAGCAAGAGAGACGGCTGGGGGGTGGGGAGGGGGAGAGAGACGGCTGGGATGGGGGAGGGGGAGAGAGACAGCTGGGGGAGGGGGCGGGGAGGGAGAGAGAGACGGCGGGGGGAGGAGGGGGAGAGAGTCGGCTGGGGGGGTGGGGGGGAGAGAGATGGCGGGGGAGGTGGGAGAGAGGGACGGCGGCGGGGGTGGGGGGTGGGAGGTGGGGGGGAGAGACGGGGTGGATGTGATAAAATAGATAGATAGAGATGGGGGGATGTGAGAGAGGAGAGAGACACAGAGAGAAAAACACAGAGATGGAGAGAGCGAGTGTGAGAGACACAGAGGGAGAAAGATATTTACCTCCTGAGGAGATAGGCCCCGAATGCGCGCACACCCTGAATGCCGTGCGCGCATGCGCAGTACGAAAAACCCGAATATATCGATATTTCGGTATATCTCGATATGAGCCTGTCGATATATCTAAATCAGAAAATTTGCATATCGACGGACCCTAACTCACACCCACCTCTACTTCCTTCTCTGCTGAGGTTTCCACAACATTTCTAAAGTACTTTGAAATGTTTATCTAAATAAAAAGAGCAATATAAATGCAATTTTTAAAAATTGTTAGTACTTTCTGAATACTCAACTGAAGCAGTCATGCAGATTTAAACTGTGGTTTTGGTTTGGTAATTTGGCAATTCATTTGAGCACAGTTTTTCTGTCTGGGCTAGAAACTTCAGATACTTCAAATATGACTTAATCATTGCTGCTTTCCAGCATTAAATCTTTGCTACTTTTCAGTTCTCCAGTTACTTTTAAGAGCTACTTTCAGAATTCATCCCGGGAGCGATTTGTAATTCCCTAAACTAATTTGTCTTGAGATAAACATTTAAATTTTATAAAGATGCCAGGAAGCGATAAAATCCTTTAAAGAGAAACTGTCTGCATTAAAATATCTCTGTCAAATCTATTTTTATTTGGAGTGGGAGCTCAATACAAGGATCCAATCTTGGGCATTAAACACAGGTTTCAGTATTGAGCAAGGCACAAATGTTGCTATTTCTAAGCTGTAATATTACACCCGCCCCCAACCAAACAAACACTTCAAAAGAGCCCAAAAGTGTAACAACAACAAAGTAGTCGGTATCACAGATGACAGTGAGATAGACAGATCCAGCGCAGAACAGGGAGGCGACACTGTCATCTGTTGGCCATTCAGCATATTACAGCAGGTTTGGTTTCTATCTTACAATGATAATGATCCTTGCGTTTCATATAGCACCTTAACACATAATTTGAAACATTTCAAAGTGCTTCACGGAATTTATTGTAAAGTATAATGAATGTATATTTGTGGGAAAACAATGCACATGTGGAGTCTGCAGCATAATGGCTAGAGTAGTAGCCTTGCAAACAAGAGGACCTGGGTTTGATTCCCGGAGAGGGAGAAACCTTAGACAATTTTCCTTACACCACATCTGTCTGTTTACTTAGCAGTAAGTAGCAACCCGGTTGTTAATCAATTGTCTTTCTTGGGGTAATAATTGCTTAAAATAATAATACAAAATAAAAGATTATAATTTGTTCATTTAATCCATGACGGTTTGTTGCAAACTGCTGGGTGCAATTGGCCACCGTGATTAGACCACAACATATATAGTCAATTCACTTTCCAGTGTATACTGTGAAGCGCTTTGAGGCGTCTCGATGATGTGATAAGGCGCTAGATCAAACGCAAGGAATATTACTATTATATAACATTTCATGGTTATTAATTTTATCTAATGGTATGAGATCTCTGTTTCACATTATGTACAAACACCAGAGCATCAATTTGCCCCCAAAACATATTAGGTTGGTTGATGAGACTTGACAGGATATGTGATTTGTGCTTTAGATCCAGTCAATATAGGCAGAGGTCATTGGAGGGAAATGTAATTGTTTTTCTCCAGAATTGATTCTGCGGGTAATCAAATATTCTACATGAGGAAACATTTATTAATTTGACACACCACAGGCAAAATGCAGTAGAAACGGTCGGCTAATGCTCACAGCTAAACCACCCTACCAGATACATAATCTAGCCATTTTTTGCATTCATTATAACATTTTCCTCACAGTTTAGGGGGGTTGGGGGGTTAATAGCAAATAAGAAAAATGGTTGTGTACTTCATGACTGTTTGTGGGACATTACTGGTGTCTTGTTCGACCCTGAACTGTCTTGCCTCCCCCATATCCAAGCAATGACTTGCTCTGCCTTTCCCCACCTCCACAACATTGCCTGATTCCACCACTACCTCACCCCAAAGCTGCTGAAATAATCATCCATGCCTTCATTACATCCCTGCTCGAGTATGCAAATGCCCTGCCAATCGGCTCTCCCAATTCCTCTCTCCACAGGCTGCAAATAATCCAGAACTCTGCGACCCATGTCCTTTACCGTTCCAAACTCCGTGACCCCATCTCCTTCATCCTTGCCAGACTCCATTGGCTCCATATCATCCAGAGGATCCAATTCAGGATCCTGGTCCTCACATTTAAAGCCCTCCACAACTTCGCTCCCCCTACATCCGTGACCGCCTATCCCTTTACCAACCTGCCCGCCACCTCTGCTCAGCAGGCTCTGGCCTGCTCCATGTCTCCTGACCCACACGTCCCACCATTGGAGCGCAAGCCTTCAGCCACTCTGCCCCAACCTCTGGAACTCCATCCCACTGTCCCTCTTCCTCGCCCCCTCCCTGGCCTCCTTCAATTCCCGCCTCAAGACTCTCCTCTTCGATAGCCCCATTGGCAAATCCTAACCACCCCCCTTCTCTCCCCCACACCCTGTCCTCAGCTCGGGTCTGAAGCAGTAACTGTCCAGTGCCTTGGGACGTCCTCCTGACGTGAAAGACGCTATACAAATTAAATTTTGTTGTTGTTTGAGATATCGCAATGATGTGACAAGGTGAACCATCAAATGCAACAATTATTACACTATTTTTTAGATAACAAAACTTGATGAAAGGGGAGGCCAAGAAATCAAGAAATGGTGTGTCCTGACTCCAGCAGTGATGTGTTTTCTGTGAAGAAATAAAATACAATCAGTGGGAAACACAGGAAGTGTTCCAGAAAGAATACTGGGAATAGTAAAGGATACGGGTATGGTTCTGTCATATTAGAACATAAGAACATAAGAATTAGAAGCAGGAGTAGGCCATTCGGCCCTTCGAGCCTGCTCTGCCATTCAATAAGATCATGGCTGATCTTCTCACCTAACTCTAATTACCTGCCCTATCCCCTAATCTCTCTATTTTTCAAAAATCTATCAGTCTCAGCCTTGAAAATGTTCAAGGACTGAGCATCTACAGCCTTCTGGGGTAGTGAATTCCATAAATTCTGAGTGAAGAAATGTTTCCTCAACTCTGTTCTAAACAGCTGATCTTTAATTTTAAGACTGTGACCCCTGGTTATAGATTCTCCTACAAGGGGAAACAGTCCCTCAGTGCCTACTTTATCCATCCCTTTAAGAATCTTATGTTTCAATAAGATCCCCCCTAATTCTTCTGTACTCTAGAGAGTACAGCCCTAGTTTATTCAACCTGTCCTCATATGTCAGTCCCCTCATCCCAGGAACTAACCTAGTGAATATTAATAGCACAGAGAACATAGTGCAATGCAAAACAAAATATAACTCACATACTCCGGTCATCACATTTCACAGCGAGCAGTCATTTTCTACGTGTGCCTACATGTTGAAGGAAAAGCAACTTCTATGTCCTTATAACTTTCTCCAGTTGTGAAAGTGTGCACGGAACCTGCTAACTGATTTTTTTCAGGGTTTCTGACTGCTATAGGGCATGAAAGATGACCTGGGTTAAATTTCTATAAGCTGTACTCTGTTCAATAACATACATTGTTAGAATAAATACTTTATTTTTGTTGATGGAGCAAGTTCTACAACAGGCAATAATTAACAGCACAGCCACAATCCAGACTGATCTCTAGTGCAGCAATGAGCATCATCATTAAACATAAAATCATTGTAACATTGACATTTAAACTTTTACTAGCATCCCCCGCATTACCTTGATCTGACATTCCTGAACAGACATTGTTATATATAACAATATAATCCTTGAAACAAAAATGCTCTGCTATGTCAAGGAATGCCTGGGGCAACCCAGTATTGTTTTTGAAGATTGCTGATAGTACAGTAATATGATTTCTCAGCCCAAATTCCCCATCAACAGGTCTCCATCTCTCAGCAATAAGTTCCCAAGATCTTCCTCAACCTGTCCCAAATTCTACCTTACTTGGACTACATCTCCTCCTACCCCACCTCCTGTAAAGATGCCATTCCCTTTTCCCAGTTCCTCCGCTTCCCCCGCATCTGCTCTGACAATGCCAACTTTCATACCAGACTTCTCAAATGTCTTCTTTTTCCCTCAATTGAGGGTTCCCATCTAATGTGGTACACGGTGCTCTAGACCGTGTCCACCCCATTTCCCGTGCCTCTGCCCTCACCCCTTTCACCTCTTCCCAGAACTTTGATAAGGTTCCCCCTAATCTTCACCTTCCACCCACCAGCATCAATATCCAAAGGGTAATTCTCTGCCATTTCCGTCAGCTCCAGTGTGACCGCACCACAATACATATATTTCCTTCCCCTCCCTTCTCAGCATTCCATAGGTAGTTTCCTTCTTATTAATACTGTACCTCTTCTCTCAAGTTTTGTTGCAATTCCCTCTTTTGTTTCATAACGTTAACACCCCTTTAACCCATCATCTCCTGCCCTCTACCCCATTTTCTCCTTTGTCTTCCTTGCCCTGCCTCACTCCTCCCTGTTAATCATTGAAAGCCTCTCCCTCCCAACATGCCCCAATTCTGACAAAGGTCAGGACCTGAAATGTTGACTCACTTTTCCTTTCTACATAGATGCTGCCTGACCTGCTGAGTGTTCCCAGTGAGTTCTGCCTTCCCTGCATTGAAACAGCAGATGTTTATTTATTTATTCTGTCAAAGAGAGATTGAGGTTATACTTAACCCTATTTTATTTCAAAGTAATCATTCCAAATGGAAATTTAACCAATAAATGGAAGCTAAATACTGTAATGCTAATAACAGTTTGGACCATTTCTCTGCTCTCACTTTTCTTTGCTCTAATAATAGCTTAGAATGTCCCCCACATCACCTTCATGAAGGTGTTCCACATTGGTGCATCTAAGATAATAATAATAATAAACTTTACATTTGATATAGTGCTTTTCACGCCTTTTAGATATCTCAAAGTGCTTCACAGCATATACTGTAACATAACTGACTGTATATTTGTGGGAGAAACATGGCAGCCAATTATGCACAGCAGTGTCCTACAAACAGTCGTGGAATGAAATGATCAATTCATTACTGTTTTTTCTCTCGAGGGAATATTATTAGACGTGTGGAGTAAGGAAACTTACCCAAGGTTTTGCCCTGATTGGAAATTGAACCCTGGTCTCTCACTTACAAGGTGAGTGCTCTAACCAATGAGCTACAGGACTCCACTATGAGATGCCCTGTATTCCCCTAACTATATGTCATATACTCTCTAGTTTTGTGTGAATACAAATTAAACGGGAAATTCATTCTCCAACGGGGAGATTTGTTAGTCCAAAAGGAGGCCCAAACTCGACAAGGAGACAGTGAAGTTTGTTAAGGACTGGGTTAATTGGGGTACGGAGTTTAGTGCAGGTGAAAATGCGGGCGGCGGAGCTTTGTATGAGTTGAATTTTGTGAATACTGGAGGAGGGGACATCGACGAGGAGGGAATTTGTGTAGTCCAGCCGAGAGGTGACGAAGTCGGGGACAGAGGTTTCGGTTGTGGAGCTTCTGGAGTGAGGTATTGTCGGAAAGAGATAATGTATCAGACCTGGAGAAAAATGGTCCTGGTCAGGGACTGGATGTGGAAGGAAGGATGACTGGGGATCAAACCTGCCTAAGTATTGTACAGGTTCAGAGAGTTTAAAGGTCAGATCGGGTTGGTTGAGGAGGTTGGACAGAAGATGTTGATTGGAGCCAAGCAGTATGGCTTCCATTTGTTGATGTTTAACTTCAAGGAATTTGCGCTCATCCAGGCATCATCAACATACATGTGGAAATTAACCCTGTGTCTGTGGATGATATCACCGGGAGGGAACA
Organism: Hydrolagus colliei; assembly: GCA_035084275.1. Taxonomy (NCBI): domain Eukaryota; kingdom Metazoa; phylum Chordata; class Chondrichthyes; order Chimaeriformes; family Chimaeridae; genus Hydrolagus; species Hydrolagus colliei. The sequence goes on along the minus strand of CM068742.1, from coordinate 59,344,723 downwards.
TAAAGATGAGAAATGGGTCAAGATGGATCCTTGGGTGACCGGGTAGGGTGAGAAATAAAGCCATTTGCAGAAATGTAATGCCGGAAGTTTGTAAAGTAGGACTCAAACCAATCGAATGAAGTCCCACTGAGATGGATGATGGAGGACAGGTGGTGGAGGAGGATGGTGTGATCGACTGTATTGAATGTGGTGGAGAGTTCCTGGAGAATGAGGAGGCAGATAGAATCCAGGACCTATATAGAGAGGACATTGTTTATGACTTTCACAGGCACTATATCTATACTGCTGAACAGGAAAGGAGGTTGGAGGGTGGAAGCAGAAGGGATTGGAGGGATCAAGGGTAGGTTTTTTTAAGGTGGACGGTGATAATGGCAGTTTTAAGGAGGAATGGGACTGTTCCCGAGGAAAGGGACTGATTAATGAGGTCTACCTGTTGTGGGCAGGGGAGGGAGAGCTGGATAATCAGTAGCTGGGCCCTGAGAGAAAACCACTTTATAAATCTAAGTTGTTGTTGCTATTTGCTCTGATGATATTTTCTATGACATGCAAATACTAGCATTCAGAGGATTCAATTCAAGATTCCGGTCCTCACCTTTAAAGCCCTCCATGGCATTTCCTCACCTTACCTCTGCGACCTCTTAACCCCTCCCCACCAACCTGTCGGCTCCCTCCGCTCAGCGGGCTCCGACCTACTCCATGTCCCCTGACCCAATGGCCCCATCATCGGCAGGCAAGCCTTCAGCCACTCTGCCCCTAACCATTGGAATTCCATCCCACAATCCCTCTGCCTTGCCCCTTTCCTCGCTGCCTTCATGTCCCGCCTCAAGACCCTCCTCATTGACCATGCCAGTCAGTCACCGCCCTTCCCCTCCCTTCCCTCCACTCTCCCCAATCCCGAACCCAGCTTGGGTCTCAAATGCGCTTTACAAATGCAAGTTTGTTGTTGTATCTATTTGAGAATATACATCATGGCAAGGAGAAGATTAGGTGAGATGGCATTGCAGTAAAGTGATGCAACCCAGTCATTTTACCACGTCAATAATACATAAGGTGCTAAACTATCTCATCATAAGGAAAAATAATAATATCAATAATCATTGTGTTTGATATAGTGGTTATAATGTCAAAACGTCTTCTAGCGATTAAAAGTGAAAAATAATACATTAAACTGTCGTATAAACAGTAAATATGTCAAGATATGTGAATTATGATGCATTAAGCAGTGTACAATGACTAACATAACTCATCTTCCCCGAGCAAGCAATGATTAATGTAGTCCCAGACCCCTCCGTAGTTCTTAAAAATAACAACAACAACAACTTGGATTTTTATAGTGCCCTCCACCGTAGACGACGTCTCAGAGCGCTTCACAATAGCGGAGCTCGAGGTGCTGCCGAACATAGAGGTCTTCAGGCGTGACCTGAAAATGGAAAAGGAGGGGGTCAAGTGGAGGAATTGAGGGAGAGAGTTCCAGAGTTTTGAATTGTAGTGACCGATAGTATGGCCGCCGATGATGGAGTGGAGGACTCGGGGGACAAGGCGGAGGCCAGACCCAGTATTAATCCACTAAAGTGTAACTCTTTGCATTTATTACCTAGAACTCCACACATCGCTCGACCATTCAGCTCCATCATCAGTGGCTGTGCTTTCAGCCATTATACCCCAAACCTCTGAAATTCCTTACCTCAATCCCTCCACTTTTGTCCTTCTTTGCCTATCTTCAGATCGCACCTCAAAACATTTCCGCTTTGACTGTGCCTATAATGTCAAACTCAGCTACTGTTATGGACTCCAAGATGTCATTTTGCATGAAGTGCGCTATATACATGCAAGTTATAGTTTTGTTGTTGTTATTGTGGACACTTGACTTATGGGGACTGTTCAATGACAAATATACTTTACCTTCCACATATTGAGCTATCTGTAGATAGCTCCAGGTAGAATGTTTGTTCACCTTGGACAAATAGTACAGTGCTGGTCATACATCCTTAGTATCAAACATTTTAGAATTGTCAATGATTTGTTACATTCCCAAAGGAAGACAAACATGAAGGAAATTGCGATGTGATCAAAAGTAACTGTAACTTGAGAACATCTAGTTTGGTTACTACAGTATTTTGATTATTTGGATGGATTTCAAGATTTCTGCTCTCACATACAAATCCCTTTGTGGCTTAGTGCCACCCTGCCTCTCTGATCAGTTCCTGTAGCTCACTCCTAACTCTAACCCTAAACCTAACCCTACTCTCGGCTGGCACAGGCTTTGCTAACTTGCCATTTTTTCCGACGTTGCTTGGGATTCATAATTTGTGAACTGTTAATTCACCATTAATTCTGTAACTTATTACGTGTGAATGTCTGAGGTCGCAATTCACACAACAAGCCAAGTTTGCATTTCAGGCCTCTAACTGCTGCAGTGAAACTACTCCAACATGACTCTTCTTGTACTGATTGCTTAACGTGGAGCTCCTGTGGCTCAGTGGTTAGAGCACTTGTCTTGCAAGCTGGGGAGACTAAGCTGGGGAGACCTGTGTTCGAATCCAGGCAGGTCAGGGCGAAACCTTGGGCAAGTTTCCTTACTCCACACACCTAATAATAATCCCTCCCAAAAAATCACAATAATAAAATTGGTCATTTCAATCCACGACTGTGTGTGGGACACTGCTGTGCGCAATTGGCTGCCGCGATTCGCCCACAAATATATACAGTCAATTCACTTTACAGTATATTCTGTGAAGCGCTTTGGGACGTTGATAAAATGTGGAAAGCGCTATATCAAATGCAAGGATTATTATTATTATTAATGTGAAGGGTATATAGAGGCACATTAATGTCTGGATAGTGGTGTATATGATGGAAACCATTTTTTAAATCAAACTATCTACTATTTCTCTTGGCCAATCTTCCATTTTGACTGTAAATCTTCCACCAGGTCTTCTCTGCCACATTTATTCAAATGTCTTGAAAGGAGCCTTTGTTTATCCGTTGATGTGGGAAGGCTCTTTTTCCACATACTCAATAGCTTGAAGATTTGATGTGTCAAATCATCAGGGATTGTCAGCTTGACGAGCTGAATCGCACTACGTCGAATTCGAAGGGATGTAAAAAGTAGGAGTGCGTCCTCCTCAGAGAGTTCTGAAGACACCCAGTACAATATGCTATCCGACACTGCGTCTGTCAGTTAAGGAATTCAAAGCGTCATTAACTGGAGGACCAGAGGCCTGATATTCCACTTGATATTCCACCAGTTTTAGTCTAGTCTTAAGCTTTATGACTGTGTAGAATTACAATAAATTCTTAAAATCAGCCCCAAATGGGAAGCTATTTTCGACACACTCTTTTAACAGAACAAAGCCATCTTTCAAATGAGGTATTTTCATAAGTCAGCACAGCCATACATTGTAAGCCAAAATGGCTAAGTGAAGGTGGAATTTCAGAATTCCTATGTCTTAAAACAATTACACTCATTTACATTAACTTACCTCTTTAACCGCACTTTTGGTCATCTTTTCCCTCCCTACCCTCTTAGCTCCCACCCCCTTGGATACCAGGGCTTGTATTATTAAGTGCTTTGAGATCTCGTCCCAATATGAAAGGTGCCATATAAATGTATACTGTATTTGTATTTTATTGTACTGCATTAATTACCAGGCTGACTGCATCCTAACTATTGGATATTATTCCAGAATACCCATAATGGTTCCCATCTACATCAAAGGAATTGAAAGGCTGGGTTTTCAATATTTTAGAGGTCCCAAACCAGTTTTTCAATACTGGATGAAAAGCAACCACAAAGGTTCGACTTTGTGATAATTATCACATCACATAATCCCTGCCCCCTCTCACTATCCCATTGATATAGAAAGAAAATAATGGAAAAGACCTAGATGCCCATCAAGCCCACTTGACTGTATACTTCACATTGAGAACTTATCCTATGATCAGTTTAGACACTTTGAATTTAAATCAGCTAAAACTGTATTTAAATATCCTTTAAAGTATACAAAGGTTGTGTTAGCAAATGTGATTTCAATATTTTCCAGGAGAATAAGATTTATTTGTTTTTCTGCCACTACAAAGTAGCTGTGAAATATGTTTTCAGTCACATTGTAGTACAATAATGTACCAATAGATTATTTAATGCAGGAATGAATTATTAGATAGTTTATGGAAAAAATCATTGTATTTACATTGAGCTAGATTTAAGAAGCCAATTCCTTTAATTCAACTAGTCTAGACTTGCAATGTTCATTAATGTTCATTAAACAATTTTTGGTGCACTAAAAGTAAGGATTGCACAGAGCAGGCATCATAACATTAATCTTAGGATACAATGGAATCTTGAACAAAGGTACAATACGTTATTAAACAGCAATTCAACAGGTCAGTTCCCTTACCCGTGGAAGATTCTGTAGGAATTTGGATTACATTTACTGAACGATTAACAGTCTTTTCTCTCTGCAATAAAAAAATCATATTTAAGACAAGGCAAGAAAAGATGAGAAGAGTGAAATGTTCTGAATTTTCTTCCTGAAATTTATTATCTTCTGCTGAAGACAACTGCGACTTGGGTTAACTGCATGGGTTGCAGGATTAAGCCCTTTATTAGACTTGGAACTCATATGGTCCAAGTTGGAAATCCAATGCACGTACAGGTAAACCTCTATTTACGATGGGGGTGTGATCCTGAAAAGCTCTATGTATATTGAAACGTCCTAAATCGAAACGCGATTTCCCACGCTGTCCCATTATATAACCAGAGATGCGTTTTTTTTACAAAATTTTCAGGCCTTAAATCCACTAAATAGCACACAAAACCACACAACATAACACACATATTAACATACATAGACAAGAAGGGGTACTGGGGTAACTGTATGGTATATTACGCTGGTTCTGATCCTCAATCCAGACACTCAGCATTCTTTCCATGTTTTCCATCACATCACTCCTATGTTTTGCTAATCTGCTTGCACCTTTAGCTGTAACACACCTTGAACTTGCCAGTATGTTGTCCTTATTCTGTTTTATAATAGCCACCATCGATCTAGCTAGCCTTAAAGTCTTCCCGACGTCTGTACATTTTTCAGCAGAATCAATGCGCTTTATCACCTACAATTTGGTATATAAAGTGATGACTCTGCGGGGTATTACCGCTGCTCATTCCACTTACTGCTATCTCTTCCCCGACTTACTAGAAGCGCAGTAGAGGCTTTAAATCGCTCGGGAATGTTCGGAAATTACTGTAATACTGACATGGAGTGGTGTTGCTTCAAAATCAGCTGGCTTTTAAATAATGACGTGGTGACATGCTATTGGCCAGTTCCAATGCATGGATTTACCCGCGAATACACTATGGACTGTGCATATGGACAAAAAGGACGCGTGAAATGCGACCGTGATATTCAAAATATGTACTGCGCATGCGGCAAAAAAATTTTGGTCCTTAAAAAGAATCCAAGTGTCGTATATCGATCAAAAGGTGTTAAAAAATTATGGCCCTTCAATCGAAATGTCCTAAATAGAAGCGTCGTAAATCGGGGCTTATCTGTATAGGGGATGTGCTGCTTTGTTGAACATGCTATCCTTCAGATGAAACCTAAATTTGAGGTATCATCTGTCTGTTTAGGCAGATGTTAAAGATCCCAGGGCAATATTCAAAAAGAAAATGGAATTTCTCCCAGTGTCCTGGCCAGCAATCCCCGAGATAAAATTGGTCACTCACTTCAAGCCAGTTCTTTTTAGACATTATTGAGTTATACATGGCTGCTGCATTCATTTGCAACATGCACAATCATTGCACTACAGTAAATGTTGTGAAATGGTTTTGAAATATCCTCCTGATATGAAAGTTTCTATAACAAATGCACGGAATGTTATTGTAATCACCATTGGGAGGGAAGGGTATTTAATCTGATAATCTAACAATTTCACAAATTATATTTCCCTCCTTCAAATACTATATGTGATGTAATGTACATGTTTGCAATTACAGTACTTTATCACCAGGAAAATTATCAGTCGCAGAGAGATGTGCTGTAATAAGTATAGTATTTTTAACCTGATTATTTCCTTACCTTGGGAAGTGTCAGTGCCAGTTTGCACACAGGGCTACATTGCTGGTTCTCCACTGTAAGGTCAGCTCCATCCCATTGTTTGGTGAGCTCTTCTTTGGTTACTTTATAAAATATTGCCATTCCTTTGTAGTGGGGTGAACAGTAGTTGCCAAATTCATCTACTTCATTGAGTTCAAGTTCAAGTCTAGTCTTCCTTTGCGAGTGGAATATTAATTGATATCCTCGAGTTATATCTTTCTCATTTCCTAAATCGAGATAGGGGAGAACAAATATATTAGTTTTACAGAACAACGGTGTGATATGTAATATTGGGGGAGAAACGTAAGTTTTTATGTTCTAATTATCACATAACATAGACAGAAAATCTCTTTAAGACATGGTCTTAACACATTTCCTTAAAAACCAATTTGGTGTTGGGCATTCCCTTGAGAAGAATTTTATCTATTTGTGCTGTACTTGCAGGGAGTTCCTGGTATCTGCCGCCCACCTAATCAGCCTCACACCCTTGCTTGTCAGACATGAAATAAAAAAATTGTGGCAATTCTTCTTGAGGACGAGGTAAGTGGGGCCTTCTTGGAATTTAACTGGCTTCCAGATGATTTTTTTGGCAATGTAATGTCAGAATAGAGCCAGCTCTCTGTAGCTGTCTCTATAGTCCAGTTCTTGATTCAGGCGGTCTGCAGAATTCTAGAGCATTGCTGATGAGAACACAGCATTTGGAAAGACAGACCAGTCACTTGGGTCAGAGATTCTTCTCACTCAGCTACTATTAATCCTGCAAGTCAAAGCCCCCTGGGTCAATCTGACAATTAAACCTTTTTGACTGAGGGCTGAATGCTCTTTCTTTACAATGGTGCATTGTGTTTTTGTTTCCTGGGTGTGTATTCCACAAACAGTTGTGCTTCTGGTGTGTAACACAAGTCAATCTTCAATGTAATCAAGTTAATTAGAAATCCTATGAAATGAAGCATATGGTGTACACTGTGAGAGTTATCTCCATTCGTAATATTTTTGTACCCCAGATCGCAATTGATTGCATTAGCCGCTCTTGAAATGTCCAGTAACAAAGATAAGTTGCCTCTGGTACTTTGGGTCTATGTACCTTGTAACAATATGAATCATGCATTGTGTAACATACAGTGAGCGTTGATGGGGAAACAATTATGGAAGATATTTTCTCGCCTGCACCTGCCTCATTTTCTGTCCCTCTATTGTTCATTATGCGCATGCTATGCTGTTGAGTTTGTCTGATGGCCTGGAAATTTAGTGCCAAGTTAGTACAGTAGTAAAGCACTTCCTGCCTGAGAGCATTTGTTTTCTGTACATTCGCATTCTGTACAAATTTTAAATGCTTCCAAAATGTCATATTTCTGATCAACTAACAAGAATTTTACATTTCTATGACACCTTTCAATGTTGGGAAGATATCTCAAAGCGCATCACAGTAGCAATTGGGATGCTGAGCTGCGTTAGGGAGCTGAAGAAGATGGGGGGAGGAGAAAGAAAAGTGACGAAAAGTGCAATTGAACAGAAAGGTTCTTAAGGCAGCTTTAAAGGTGAGAAGGGTGGGGATAAGGTGGAGTGACAGAATGGCTAGAAGCTCACCCACCAATAGTGGGACAGGATGGACAGTGGCATGAAGGAGTTCGCCCTGTGGAAGAAGAAGCTGGCAATGGTAGAGGTCCAGGAGGTGATAGAGATAGGTTGGGGAGAGATTATGAAGGGAGCTGATATTATGTAATATCAAATTTAGTGTACAATTAAATGTTTACATATGAAATTATATTTATCTGTATTATGCACAAATGTGTACAATAAATAATAATAATCCTTGCATTTGATAAAGCACTTTTCACGTCTTCTAGACATGATTGCTGGCATTTAACTAACTTTTATCACACAGCTTACCATTGCTGAGCACTGGGAAGCTTGCTGTTCAGACAAAATCCTCAGCAGCTAACTCAATCTTATCGATTAAGGTTTCGGTTTACAGGGTTATGTGAAGAATTCCAGTTCCTCCATGTCAAGCCAATGAAGCAGTGGATGTCCATAATCGACAGTTACCTGGTGAAATGCAAACTTGCTTGCCTCATGTATCAGACAATCAAATATGCACAGATGAACAACTCGATTTTGATTTTTGTTGCCTGGAGTGTCATCTTGTTGCTAATTCAGCCCCAAAGAGCAACTCCTGACCACAGCTCAAGCACATAGCCCTAGTCGTGGTTCCATCAGTTAGAGGTACACACTTACAAAGCATTAGGAGCAGCTGCTTACCTGTTTGTGAAACCCAAGTTCTGTCAACATTTGTAAAGTTATTGATGTAATTTGGAGAGTAAAATATTGAAACCCTAGTAGGGAGTTAGGAAGTCACAAAGGTAAAGGGGAACAAGGCCTCGAGGGCTTTGAAGCTGAGGATCAGGATCTTGATGAATAACAGGTGAAGTTCAGATCACTGTTAGTTTGCTCAGTAAATTCCATTGTTTTATGACTGCTTTGAGACCACTGCTGGTATGTGTTAGCTTAAGAATGTTGCTTGTGCTGCAAAATGAACCAGCAAGGCACACCAGGTATGACAGGGAACATGTTGCTATTAGTAAAACAATCTTTATTTTCACTAGGTTCTGCTTTCACCCGTATATATCTCTATCTTAGGTAAAGATCAGTTGGTACAGCATCTCTTATCATCAACAACAAATTGCATAAGTTGTATAATGCTTTCACATCAGGAGTCTTTACCCAGACATTTGTTTGCAGAAAGAGTACATCTCACACTCATTGAGAAGAGATCGGCCTAGAGGAATCACACCTAAATGGTTCTGAACCACACCTACTGTTGATAAGAAGGTTTCTGAACACAAGCTAGTAATTTATTAAGTGATACGACACTGGTTCAAATTTGGCCTCTAAGTTATCAACGACAACAAAATTATATTTATAGAGTGCCTTTCATGTCAGGAGGATGTCACAAGGTGCTGATGTCTGGGTACCACATTGTAATCAGGTTTCCCTGTATTTATACTGTATTGGGTTATTTAATTTTAATTTCTGAATTTAATGTTTCATGATTTTAGTTTTAAATCTAAAATGTTATAATGTGGCATGTACACATCACTTTACACAGAATCAGATCCCAGAAGTAAAGTAGTGCATGAAGTTGGGGAAAAAAACTTTCATTGTATATATGCAGACTCCTCAACCAGTGATTGGAAAGACATTTTCTTAATTAAACCAACCAGTTTTGAACTTTGGTGCCAGTAACAATTTGAAAGAATGCCAAACTGACAGAAGGAAGGATTCATATATTTATCCATCTAAATCCGTAAATGCTTTAGTACAGCAATGTACAAACATGCTTACAATATAAGCCAAATGGGTGGTGTTGAGAACAAATGTAGAATCAGATGCTATCCATAGCATTGCTACAACTGGATAATATTGTCCCCAGCGCCACAGCAAATCTTATTTGAATGTTTGGCTGAGACGTATGTACTTTTGTTGTTGATGTTAGGTAATAATAACTCCAATTGTACCCCAATACAGTCTGAGTTCCTAAGCTTTGGCTCTTGCCTATATGCACCTAATACGCTACAGAATTAAGTAAGCAAGATGTGTCCTTCAAGGGAGAGAGTGAGTATTCGAGCACATACATGAGAATTTCCACATGTAGATTGTTCAGTCTGGTTTAGACACTCTCGTCAACAACAACAACAACCTGGACTTATATAGCAAGAGTGTTCCAGAGTTTTGGAGTGAGATGCTATCCTGCATGGTGAACGCTATATAAATGCAAGTTGTTTTTGTTAATCATAGTATTTCCACATGTGTTTGACACCTGACAGATAAGATGAAAGATGGTTGGAAGTACAGACCAGCAATTATCATAATAATCAGGATAAGATTCTGCTTCAAATTAACCTTGATCTCAGGTTAAGAAATGATTGGATTCATTTGCAATGGTATTCAAGGTTGAACAATGATAATTGTCTTGACACAGACATAAAAAAATTACTTAGGAAGTAACAGTGGCAAACTACAGTAAAAGCCTGTTTATCTGTGACCTGATCAACTGTAACTTCCAAATAACTGGTACCTCAAAAAATGTTCCCATTCAATTAACCGGATCTTATTCAGCACAATCGCTGTGGCACATTTAATGAGTCAATTTTTGCAGGAGAGTACAGTACGATTAGCTCTGAATGATGCCGGTAATGCATTTCCAGGTTTGAGAGAGAGGCAGGGAAAGAGAAAGGGTGGGAGGATGGCGGGGGGGTGCGGCGGAGAGAGGGAAAGAGGTGGTGGGGGGTGGGGGGAAAGAGAAGGAAAGAGTGGGAGGGAGAAAGAAAGAGGAGTGGGAGGGGGAGAGAGAGGTGGGGAAGAGTAGGGGGGAGAGAGGGAGTGAGTTGATTAATTTAGATGGAAAATTAGAAGAGTGGAGGGTGGTTGGGTTTGGAGCCATTGAGATGCCAGACTGACCTGTGTGTGTGTGTGAAAGAGAGAGAAAGGGAAGGAGGGAGAGAAAGAAACAAAAAAACGAGAGGACCCCTATGATTGTGTGTTGTGTTTATAGACTGTAATTGATATTTATTGCTTTATTGGTAAGAATCCATACAATATTCTGTTATTATTTAGTCTATTATTAACATCGAATGTTTTAAAAAAAAGGTTGGTGTTGGGTTTTCGGCAGCTGGCCGCCTGAATATCCGGCACCGGTTTAACTGGCATTGGCCAGGTCCCGGAGGTGCCAGATAAATGGGGTTTTACTGTATCATGAATTGATGTGATTTGTGACAGTAATAATAATAATCCTTGCATTTGATAAAGCCCTTTTCACGTCTTCTATATGTCTCAAAGTGTTTCACAGAATATACTGAAGTGAATTGATTGTATATTTGTGGGTGAAACGCAGCAGCCAATTACACACAGCAGTGTCCCACAAACAGTAGTGGATTGAAGTGATTAATTTTTTGTTGTTTTTCGAAGGATTATCATCAGGCATGTGGAGGAAGGAAATTTGCAATACTACTTGGAATTTCGGCCTACCTGGAATTGAACCAGGTCTTTCGCTTACAAGGCAAGTGCTCCAATCATTGAGCTACAGGACCCCTTTGGGGGAAAAAGGAAAAAATTTGGAAGAAAAGAAATCCCAAGAGAGATATAGATGAAAAAATTTAATTGATCTCATCTTTGCAGAATATCCACAGTACTATCTTTTCTTCAATTAGTCTAGCCTCCTGGACCATATCACCTGATAATTCATTCAAACTCTGTGTAAATAAATACTTTCAGGCGTCTGTCCTAAAATTGCCTTTTGCAACCCTGAACCTGTGCCCTGTTGCCTTTGTAATCTGAAAGCATTAATATAGAGGGCAAATAAATATGTTTTGCCAGCTATTAGTAACTTACCTAATGATTTAATGTTGCCACTAAACTTCAGTATGAGCTGTTCTCCCTCTCTCATTGGAAACTCTTCGGATGGCTCTGGAGGGCCCCTGTATCCCTCTTCTCGCAGTTTAGCCAATTCCCAAGGTGAATCTTTGGATGGAACTAGTTGAACTACAGCCTTGTGAAAATTATCTCTTCTGTGATACATAACAATATTAACCATGGTGAACTGGATTGCTTCTTCCAGTTCTTGGATGAAAGAAACCAAATAGCTGCTGTCCATCGAGGATGACAAACGAAGAACTATAAATCTGTTAGATGAAATAAAATACAAGTGAAATTTACAAAACTATATACTGTACTGTAGTATCAATGATGATAAAAGTTACTGTTTAGAGATGTGATGAGACTATGATTCAGAAATATCAACATTTATCTCTTATTTTAGCAGTTGCTGATGGACAGTCAAGATAGTTGACTAGGTGAAATAGTATAATTTAAAAATTACATTGTCACAGGAGAGGCGTGTGTGTGCAGGGCATTAGTCAGAATTGAGTTGTATAAAACAGTTCATTAAATGCAATAATATAATAATCTTTGAACTTGATATAAAAGATTTGAAAGTGTTTAGAAAATAAAACAAAATTCTGGTAAGTGTGTTTGTGTATTTGAAGGCATCTCCTATATAGTCAAGAAACAAAAACAGAAATTGTTAGGAACACTCAGGAAGACTCTAGGTCTGAACTGTATAATGGTAGGGAGAGGCTTTTAAGGACTAACAGAGAGGGGGGAGACAGGACAAGGAAGACAAAGGGGAAAATGGGGTGGAGGACAGGTTTCATATATGGTCATGTCACCTTTTTGACACAAGACTGAATAACAGCAGACAACTTTATTAGACAGCCATGGAAAATAGTTACCTACGTTTGTGCATCTCATTGATTATCAGAAGTTGGAAGTACAGGTATTGCAAATTGATTATTGATATTCAGAGACGTAATCACAATTAACACATAAAATTCCATTTGAAAACATTACAGATTGGTTCCAATTGTCTGAAATAGCAATTTGTTAGAAGTGACAACCTCAGGAGCTGCAATTTATTGTATCTCCCAAATCTCCCGAATTACATTATTGTATTTAGACACATTCCAGCTTAATTGTTTATTAATAGCCAAACTTTATTGCACCAAAGTCTATTATTTAAACCTGTTCCAAAAAATGTTTTCCTTGATCCTAGCTGACATTTAATTAAAGAAAGTCAAGCCTTGATAAGATGGACTCTTGATTAGAAACAAAATGTTTCAGTTCCCCCACACTCAGAATAATGAAGATTGATTGTGCATCTAGAATGTCCTGATTTTTTTTTTTTGCATTATATACTACTCACTTATTACATCAATCCCATTCAACCAGCAAACAATACAAGCACAAAATGTGTTTCAATAGAGTTCAATAGAGTTCATGCCATTCAAATTAGACATTAGTGTTTACTTCATTGTGTAAACATGTTCTAGATTTTTGCTCCTGTGGAAAAATAAAACCCTACAATATACACAATTAGTAAAAATGAGTAAGCCATCATTCATCATATTAATTGTTGCATTCCAATTCCAAGACATATCAAAGGGCTTCACATACTTTACTGTGAGGGTAGTGGTTGTGGTTTTTGTACACAAACTATCCATTCAAGATGTCAAAGTAGGGATCGAAAAGTATTATGCAAAACACACCTGAATTGGTCAGCTTTACACATATTATCTTAAGCAATGTGGGCTAAAGAGATTTCTCCATTAAAATCATGCACCGCTAAAGTTCAACCTAGTTACGCCAGCTAGAATTTCAGTCTATCAGCAAAGATGGAATTGGAATGAACGTCTGCATTTGTTGAAGTTAAGCTCTTTGACAAAGACATGAATAACACATGATTCACAATGTGTTTTGTATTTAGCGGATTCTGCAGGGACCCAGATGAGCCGGAAATGGCTGCAATCCAGTTTCACAGAAAATGATTCACTATTTAAAAAAATTCTTTTGCAAATCTCATAAATTGGACCCCGATATTCAACTGCCTCCAGGTCTTTACAATCAACAACAACTTGTATTTATATTGCACTCCTCACACAGAGTCACCTCCCACAACGCACCCGTGATTTGGGGCCATATAGACCCTTGATACGCACAGATTATGATGCCATCTGATATAAACTGAGACAACACTACAATTAATCTCAGTGAGCTCAGCAGCAAGGAGACAATAGTTGAACAGGGTACTTATTGCCATGTTGTGGCTGCTTTAAAAAACACAATCTATTCCAATTGTATTGTTATTGACTGTTTGTCTGTAAACATTTGGAGTTGCTCATTGTTAGTTGCTGGAAATCAATTAACTCTACAATATTCTTATGCCCAGAAAAAATGGAAGTCTAAGCCTCACTATTATATTTAAAAAAGTAAATCTTGGTACTTGCTAGTAACACCTTCACGTAGCTAAGACCTGCGACGTTCGAATTGAGCTGCTATCACTTAGCATAAAACTCTTGTTGTATAGTGTCATTTATTTCCACTTTCTCCTTAAGTCCTAGGTGTTTCTTCAGGTCTTACAATTTCCCTGTGTAACTATTAGAAGCAGATTTAATCATTAAAATGTCATGTGACTTTTTTTTCGCAGTCTTGCACAGAATATTCAATTCTTACACAATATCAAAGGAACACAAAGATCCAGCAGGAACTTGCATTTGTGAGTTGCATTCACCAGAACAATGAGTAACATAATTCTTATCTGATTAAGCAATAGGTTCCAGGATAACCTTGGAGCTCTATATTGCTCCAAAACCCTGGGGCAAGCAACAGAAAGAAAGCAAACATACATTACAGAGCATTTTTAAAGGGAATTTTCACTGGTCGAACTAAACTCACAGGGGCAATTTTATCCCACATCCAGAATCATTAACTTCAGCATGAACTAACAAATTTCTACAGATTAAACGATACTTCATATATTTGTTTTAAACCATAGGATGGTTGAAATACTATGAAAACATGAATCTAATAAGTAATAATCATACAACCTCTTTCATTATCAAATAATTTTCTATAAAATTTGTCTAAAACTCTGTAAAACTGCCTAAATGCTGACAAAATAATAATTTAATAACAATAGCGATAATGGTGATAAAATTGGCATTACATTATTACTGTATTATGTAAGGGTATTTTTACTGGTGGGTAATTTTGAAATTGTAGCAGGGGGAATTCCTTGTGGCTGGTAGGGAGTTTTCCCACCATTTTACTTGTTAAAAAAGGGCCCTGGCACACTATACACTCATTTGCTTTGAACAACTGGTTGATCAAAGATACAATAAAAACAAGTACTGTATGCAAAGCAGCTGGAACTACCTGTAGTTACAAATTTGAGATGTATCAATGGTAGGATGGGCCGACCCTCTCAGAGGTTCAGACAGGCCCGGGCCACTTCCAACTTTTGAGGCCCCTGGCCATGAAAAAATGACAGTTAAGTTCCAAATCACGACCTCACTATATTTAATAACTACAATATTAGTTATTACACACCACATTTTGGTTCGAAAGGGTGGCACATAACAACAGCAAGTCGCGAAACTTAACAAATGCAAAAAAAATTAACAAGTGTCTAAATTTGAGGCCCTCTTTGAGCTTGAGGCCCAGGCAAAATGGCCCTCCTGGCCTCCCCTCTGATTAGTCCTGAGGATGGGGGAATCCTGTTACAGTATACGGTTTAAGTGGTGAACAGTAAGATGCATGTAGACAAGACTAGAGCTGTAGAGTGATTTATATCAATTTCACCCCCACAAAATCAGTCATTATAGAAGTCGGCCTTCCCAATTTCTTCCTCCACAGGCTGCAGATGATCCAGAACTCTGAGGCCCATGTTCTCTACCGTTTCCTACTCCGTGACCCCATCTCCTTCATCCTCGCCATTGGCTCCCCGTCACCCAGAGGATCCAATTCAAGATCCTGGTCCTCACATTCAAAGCCCTCCACAACCTCGCCACACCCTACATTCGTGACCTTCCAACCTTTACCAACCTGCCCGCCCGCTCCGCTTAGCAGGCTCTGGCCTGTTCCACGTTCCCCGCCCCACCCGCCCCACCATTGGTGGACAAGCCTTCAGCCACTGTACCCCAACCTCTGGAACTCTATCCCGCAATCCCTCTGCCTCCTGACATGAAAGGTGCTATATAAGTGAAATTTTGTTGTTGTTGTTGTTAGCTGACACTAGACTCCAAAGCTTTATCCAATTCAAATTCAATTTATATAGGTTGCTTGAAGCACATGTTGTTTGTGTGTGAGTTATCCACCTCTTTTCTCATCTTCAGATTACACATGAAACAAAAAAAACAATTTGTTGTTTGTTGTTGTTTTTCTCTTCAATCGTACCCACAGTCAACCTCCATTTCTCCCTAGCTTCACATCAAATTGTACCATTGATTCTCCGAGACCCTTCCCTCATGTGAAGAGCGCCATATCAATGTAAGTTAATATTGTCATTGTTGATGTTATGTTCTGTGCAATACTGGAATTATAAACCAGTTAATAACAGAAAATTGTGGTATTGTGGTATAAAACAGAAAATATTGGGTTATTGTCGATAAGCATTATACACTCACTGAACTATTAGTTAAACAAATCTGTACACATCTCATACCTGTCTACATGTTCAGCGATTTCAAATTCAACAAGTCCATTCTGCCCATTCTTTACAATTATCATATCCATCATAATCCACTGCTCATCCCTGCATTTAAATCCCAATAGCTTTAAGGATTCATTGGCCGGCTCACCATGTTTTTTCACAGGGGCACTCATCGATCTGTAATTTGACAAGTTGCAATGTAAAGACATAACATTCTGTTGGATGCTATCAGATGTACTTTATAGATGTTTTTTAACCACTGTAAATTGTTACTTCAAAACGTAATAGCAATCTCACTAAAAACAAGAATAATTTGTTTGGACTATTTAAGGACCACACAATTGAATGTATGGAAAGCATTTATAGCTTGTGATAGTGCAATTTAGGAGTTAAGGTATCAATTTACCGAATGCGATGGCTGCTGCTCCTGTGGACCATGGCAGTGGCTGCTCGACCATGGTCTGTTTCATCTCCTAATCTCTTTTTATCTGGATTTGGTGGGCAGGGCAGAATGATAGCAATTGATTTTCGAAACTGCTGGGTTGAAGGATGAGTAATATGAACAATAGGGCTGGTTGAGACTATGGAATGGTACACATCTTGTCTTGCCTTCAAAGTAGACAGCAGAGTTGTATCAATTGGCTGAACCTATGAAAACAGATAGCACTGAGAGTGGTAAATGTCATGAAGCATTCTAGACTTCCAAGCTGTGCAAAATTGCTCTGAATCCCTCTAAATCGTAAAGCTGAAGGTTGGTATTACTATTGCCATCACACAGCATCGCCAAATTCCATCTGGTTTTAAGCTGTAACATCATTTTGTTTTTAAATTGTCTGTCGATCCTCAGCAGCCACCTTATATCGCAATGATATTATTTGAAATCTAAACTTTCCTTCAGAGTTATTGCTTCAGTTTTCCTGATTCTACCATTTGGAGCCTCTGCTGGTAACATAAATGAGATAGCATTGAATTCCAAATTAAAACTATGCTTCATGTCTAAAAGACAAGTTTGAGCATTATTGGAAATGAGAGGTTGTTCTTGTGAAACCAAGAACTTTGGTACTATTCCAAGAAAACTTCTCAACAGATTTCATATGTGTTTAGCAGAGCACAATAATAATAGTGTGCCAATACTATGAGTAATCTGGGGAATCTGAAAAATCACTCAAGGTATCTAATTTCCCATTCAATATTAAAACAGTATTAAAAAAGTTAATTACTTTACGAATTGACATTAAACAGGTTCAGGCAACGTTGCCTGAGTAGTGTAGCCCCTAATTCTTACCAAACAAAGGGGTTAATCTTGTTCCTTTCACCTACCGTTGTTATATTATTTTAATATATATATATGTACAGTATATGTTTATGTGCATATTCCCCTCTAACACAGGCATGTCCATTCATGTTCCAAACAGCCCAGTTATTCCCTCTCCTTCCCTCACACTTTCCTGATAGGGCATGTCTATTTTCAATAGCAGGTCACAAGAGAGGTATAAATGAAGAAGGCCCCCTTTCCCCAATATCATTAAATGTAACAAAAAAAATTGCCTTCGATACAACACCCCTTCCCATCAGCAAGACATCTCAAAGTGATTCACAATATATTCTGTAAAGTGTAGTGACCACGTTTCACCCTCATATATACACTTTATGGTAAATTCTGTGCATCATTTCGAGAGGTCTAGAAGACATGAAAAGCATTATATCAAATACAAGTATTAGTGCTTTGCAGGCAAATGCAGCAGTAAATCTGTGCACAGCCGAGACAAATTCCCTTGTTTCGGAAAAAATACTTGTGAGGAAAACAGCAACAAAACGGTGCTTCAACATTTGGGGAAAAAAAGTGCATCTCCTCCATAAAACCTTTCTTTATTCATCATGCTGACACCAAGAGATCACAGTACTGACCCAAGATTGCTTCAGAGTCACGATCACACTGACTGGCATGATAAACGTGAGGTGCCTGCACAAGGCTGACTAGCTTTATATCCTCATGTGCTTTTACCAACGGCAAGGTGCCATTTTGCCTTAAGGTTTAAGGTTGCAGAGAATTGTGGCAAATTCTTGAATTCAATTTAATTAAGAAGCCTTTTTGTTTTGAAGAGCCATATAAATCTAGCTTTCAAGTGAAGATGGAAATTTAAGACTTTTTCCCCAATATTGCATGCTCTTCATATTCGGAACATGTTGCTCTTACAGGTTATTATTGGGTGGAATTTCAGGCCAAATTTTTTCAATCCCTTTAAAGTTGGTCAGGCAGACGGGCCCAAATTTCCCTGGTTCAATCTCTGGTTTGCTTTGACTTGGCTGATCTCAGTCACAGCAGTGACCGGAATTGCTACAATTCAGCCAGGGAATTCAGTCACGGATTTTGTTCCTCATAGTTATTGATTGCTTCGTATGGATACCCTGGACACGTGGACATCATGTTGGATTGCTCACACGTAGACATGTTGGGAAGTGTCAATACACTTCACAGAATGTATTGCAAAGTAGATTGACTGTGTATTTTGTGGGCAGAATGTCCCACAAACGATGAAGAAATTATATTTTTTTTCTGAGAAGGATTATTATTCCTGGAAATCAGTCTACCAATTGAATAACAACAGAGTTCCTAGTTACTCCTAGATAAACAGATGCATGCGGAGTAAGAAAATTTGTAAGGAAATTTACGTGAACCATACCCACGTCAACAATAACAACACAACAACTTTGATTTATATAGCGCCCTCAACGCTGGATGTCCTCTTGCTTGTGAGGAAAGTACACTAACCCCTACTCTATGAGACTCCATGGTCAACTTGGATAATGTGCCATGCATATTTCCCTCATCAAAACTCAGCGGTCTGGTGAAAGGAGTTGATTAATGTGCACATCTAACTTACCTTTGATTGCACTATGACTGGAGCACTAAATGTTCCTGGAAGGTAGTCCAGTGCAATTCTTGCATCCATGCTTAGCTTCAAAGCCAATCCTTTTTTTGGTACCATAAATCTCTCCTTTTTCAAGCAGGACACAACTGAAAAAATACCGAGTTTATAAACTTTAACCTCTGCATACGATCCCTAAGGGAAGAAAATAATACAGTTGCAGTTAGAACAAATGAAATGTAATTCAGATTTTTAAAGAGGTGTGTTTAAAACTAATTTTTAAATGAGTGTGCCGAAATTGAAAAAAGCCTAGATCTGTCTATTGGGGCATCCTCCCGATGTGAAAAGCGCTCTATAAATGTAATTTTGTTGATATTGTTGCATTATTATTTGCTGTTGGAAATACAATTGTAGGATTTGAGAAAAACACTGGCTCCTGTTCACCAACCTTGTGCCCATCATACATTCCTTCCAAGGAAATGGGACTCATATAACTTGAGGAAAGACTGCCATCTGACACCTTCACCATAATCTCACGATAATGTCCTCTGTAACTTGCGGTGAAAGGAATAGCAATCCTGATTGGAAAGGGAATCTTTATCCTGGAGTCTGAGCATTGAATGCTGATCACATTGCTAACCAGCTCCTCACCATCATATGTGACCAATGAGCTCCTATCATTGATTATTCTACATATAATTTTCTGGACTATCATGAAAGGGGCTGTTATGTAACAGGGGATCTGCGGGTCACTTTCAGCATCCAATTCTGCAAACAGCCTAAAAGCAGACAGAAAACAGAACTGTTACTCCACATAGTCATTGCTTAATATGACAAATACAATACCATGTTTTGTCTTTCCTGGTGCAAACACTAATTTGGATATTTGTGCCTCGTACTTCTAAGATTTGTACTCATTCTTTTACCATTTTAGGAGTCTAAATGTTTTACATGCGATAATTATTATTAATAATTGGCAACGTTTCATATCAAATTCAATGTGACAATTATCGAATCCTATTTGATAATATCTGAAAAATCACATTGTGCACCACATATAGTGAAACCAAAACAGTACATTAATTCAATGATTTTATAATAATAATCCTTGCATTTGATATCGTGCTTTTCATGTCTTCTAGACATCTCAAAGCACTTCACAGAATATACCTAAAGTGAATTGACTGTATATTTGCGGGCAAAACTCGGCAGCCAATTGCACACGGCAGCGTCACACAAACAGTCATGGATTGAAATTACCAATTTTATTATTGTGTTTTTTTGAGGGATTATTATTAGGCATTTGGAGTAACAAAACTTGCCCAAGGTTTCGCCCTGACCTGCTGGGAATCGAACACAGGTCTCATACTTGTAAGGCGAGTGACTGTATTTTGTAGGCAAGAGTGGCAACCAATGTATCCACATCAATGTTCTGCAAAAAGCCATGAAATTAATGAACATCTTTTTTTACTTGGAAGATTGTTGCCCAGGAATCCAGAAGCCCTGGAGTGAGATAGTAGTTGTGATAGAAAGAACAATTTGCAGTGTTACCAGGATAAAATTGTTGAAATCACAGTTCAATAGATCAGTCTTATTCTACTCGAACGCAGGGCAATTGAAAAGGACTTGTAAGAAAAGCAGTGGTGGGAGTATCGCCTCATCACTGGAAGAAGAGGCATTGGACTTAAAGTATGCCTCCTCCAGGGAACCCCATTGCAGTACAAGACGTCAGATCATATCAAAGTTGTTCCCGTGGATTGCCATGATGTATACAGGGTTTCCTACAGGAGACATATTTTATATCCTGAGGCAGTCTTCAGGTTTTAGGTGTTATTGCTGCTAGTTTGTTAACAAGCATTTTATCCATGACTGTTATTCCAACTTCACTGCTCTTTCCTTTGGATTGAAATTATATTCTTCTGCTTGGCAAAATTTTACAAACCATCATAAAGTGACTGATCACCTTTTTATATAGTTGCTAGACTTGCATTTTTTAATTCCAAATGCAAAATAATAAATTGTAATAAACAATCTGAGTGATGGCGATATCATTTAATAAACCCAGAGATTATTTTCATTATTTCTTTGCTCGCAGATATCAACCACTGAGATACATCACTGAAATATTTGGGTCCAGTTGAACTTTGAGTAAGGCCTTCATTATTGTATGTCATAGATCATGAGCTAACTCTGATTAAATGAGGCCAGCATTACCTGAATAAGATCCAAAA
Organism: Hydrolagus colliei; assembly: GCA_035084275.1. Classification (NCBI taxonomy): domain Eukaryota; kingdom Metazoa; phylum Chordata; class Chondrichthyes; order Chimaeriformes; family Chimaeridae; genus Hydrolagus; species Hydrolagus colliei. The sequence continues at coordinate 59,323,485 of CM068742.1, read as the reverse complement.
AGCCATTCTACAGAGCTCAAAAATGACTTATGTAAATTAGGACACCCAGATGTTAGTACCTAGAGCTTGCCACACAAGTTTAGACGGTACCATCATTTCGCTTAGGGATGTCCTCCCGACATGAAAGGCACTACACAAATGCAATTTAATTTTTGTTATTGTTAAATGTGTGTGTTTGTAGATTGGGGTGTTTGAAACATACCTCATTTACATGCCTGAAATAAAATGATTAACAATGCCACAAATTTTACTCTGGTGTGTTATATTCCCATTGTAATTGGGCAAATTGAAACCTGCGTTGCCACTGTCATTGTTCAGAGCTCATTGTGCAAAACAATTTCATTAGTTGTTCATAGCCAGTTAACAATATCTTTACATACTTCCACCATTAACACCAAATTGAGTTGAATTGTGCTCACCTTCTTTGGGACCAGCCTTGCAGGTCCCTAGATTTCATAGGCTGAGCTGCAGAGTCGGTAATCTCATTTTGGTAATTGAATTTGTTCAATTTTAACCTATCGACCGCATCTGTTTTTAACACCATGCTTAGATGACTATCTTTGCTTCCACCGTGATTGCTAACCGGGATAGATTGTAGTGCTTTACTACAGTTTTCACCTTCCATTTCACTATCCATATCTTCTATTATTCTGAAAAGGCTTTTCATGTGTTCTCCCCTGTTGTCTTGTTTTTGAATTGTCAGTTGTCTATTATTACTTGCTTTGTTTGAAAAGTCCACGTGGGATGCCTGAAACAGTTCTTTATCTACTGCAGCATCTTCTCTCTCAATGCCTTCACATTCACTTGGTTGAAAAAAGCTACAGCTGTATTCTTGCATACTGTTCTCCCTTTCTGTTATCAGAATGGCGTTTGTTATCTGATTATTTGGGGAATTGGTGAGAGATGTTTCAAAGTCTCCTTCTTTTTTCCTGCTCTCCCCTTCCCCTGAATTCCTATTTTCCTGATGACAGTGAAGATTCCCGGTTTGCAGATGCCGCATATCAGATCCCAATTCCACTCTTTCCTCTCCGGCGCTGGAGCTTTGCATCTCCTTGTGGGCTGAAAGCCATTCGATATCGGACAGGTTAGTGTCTGCACTTTTTAAGCTTGTGATCAAATGGTTTAGAAAATTGCCCGTCCAATCCAGGTAACTCAGATGAGCTGGATTCACTGGAAACATAACAAAGAATGAGTTAAAACACAAATTAATCTTGAAATCGGTAAAACGGAACCAATTGTTAGTTCTTGCATCAAGCACTAAGTTCTAGATACAATACTGTAAATGGAATTCTTCATTTGTCTGTTTCATGTATAAACATTAATTATTTGAAACCTGTACCATTTAGAAGTATGTCTGATGTAATCTCAACATTTCGGGTCCACGACCCTTCATTAGAATTTCGTTAGTTCTGATGAAGGGTCATGGACCCAAAACGTTGACTCACTTTTCGTTTCTCCATAGATGCTGCCTGACCTGCTGAGTGTTCCCAGTGATTTCTGTTTTTGTTTGGGATTTCCAGCATCTGCAGTATTCTGCATTGCTGATATTATCTCCCTGGATCTGATTTTATTACTAACAGATATTTTTCTTAATCACACAAAAATAATATAATCCTTGACTTTCACATAGTGTCTTTCACTTGAGGAGGACATGTGAAAGTGCTTCAGAGGTTTTACTATAAAGTGTAGTGACTGAACTTTGTAGGTGAACATGACAGCCAATTTGTGCATAGCAATGTCCAACAAACATCCATGAATTATCTCGGCTACCAGATTTTACTTGCAAATATTTCACACATTAGAAAGTTGCTTTATGAAATCTCAGCACTTTGGAGGGCATTATGTAATGCAAATTCTTGTTGTGGAATACCATATTTTTTCCATGAACAAAGAGATACTGATCTCCTTTCTGGGAATAAGCAAAGTAGAATAGCATCTCGTTACAAAGCATTTCATTATATCACAGGTTCATGTATAAATTTGGACCCTAACATATATTTACTCCAAAAAAATCAGCTCAATCTTCACAGACCTGCCCTTGCCTAGTTTGACTCTTACATCTCCCACCGTCTCCATGTTGACGCCACTTATGGTTTCTCCTCCAGCCCCTGCACTGTCCCTGTGGTGTCCCCCAGGGCTCTGTCCTTGGCCCTTTACTAATATCTACATGCTCCCCTTTGGTGACATCATCCGCAGACATGGGGTCAACTTCCATATGTTTGCAGAAGACACCCAACTTTATCTTTCTGTTTCTACCCTCGAACACAGGACCATTGCTGTCCTGACAGACTGCCTGTCAGATATTAAGACCTGGATGAGAGCTAACTTTCTACAGTTAAATGTCAACAATACCAAGGCCCTCCTCATGCCAGCGCCTTCACACATCAGACACTGGCAGCATCAACCTCCATGGTTGCACACTACAATGCACCAAGCCATTCAGGATCCTCAACTGTCTTTCCTCCCCCATATCCATGCCATGACCCACTCTGCCTTCCCTCACCTCCACAACATTGCCTGACTCCACCACTACTTCACCTCTCAGGCCACAGAAACTCTCATTCATGCCTTCACCATATCCAGGCTCGACTATAACCACACCCTGCATGTCGGCCTTCCCAATTCCTCCCTCCATAAGCTGCAGATCAACCAAAACTCTGCAGCCTATGTCCTAGGGCGCACCAAACTCCGCAACCCCATCTCCCCTATTCTTGCCCGACTCCATTGGCTCCCCATCATTCAGAGGATTCAATTCACGATCCTGGTTCTCACCTTTAAAGCCCTCTATGGCCTTGTCCCACCCTACCTCTGCGACCTCCTAACCCACTTCTGACCTGTCCATTCCCTCTGCTCAGCGGCCTCTGGCCTGCTCCATGCCCCCAACCCACCCGCGCCACCATCAGCGGGTGAGCCTTCAGCAACTCTACCCCAACCTCTGGAATTCCATCCCGCAATCTCTCCACCTTGTCCCCTCCCTAGCCTCCTTGAAGTCCTACCTCAAGACCCTCCTCTTTGACAGTGCCATTGGTCACCCCACTTCCCTCCCTTCCCTCCACCCTCCTTGATCCCGACCCCAGCTCGGGTCTGAAATAGTGACTGCCCAGCACCTTGGGACTTCCTCCCTACATGACAGCTGCTATACAAATGTAAGTTTGTTGTTGGTAAATCCATTGACCATTCAGCAATGGGGAAGCCAAAGTTAACAACTTCAGAGTCACAAAGTTTGTGTGGAAATTGACACAGTAGCAACTTGATGATCAGGAAAATAGCTATTTTGACTTGCAAATTACCAGTCGCTGTTTTGCCTTTTGCTTTCTTGTGGACTGAATGTGGAAGCCCTTGCTCCCCATTACAGAATTGGTTGGGATTTTATGGATCAAGAAACTCATTATAACAGTGACTTGACCCATTCCGCTTTTGCCCACCTCCACAACATCGCTCGGATGGGTAGACAGACCTTCGGCTACTCTGCAGCATCCTCTGGAACTCCATCCTGCAGTCCCTCCGCCTCAATCCCACCTCTCTTGCCTCCCTCAAGACCCATCTCAAGTGCCTCATCTTTAACCGTACCTTCAGTCACCCTATTCCTCCCCATACCTTTCACCCTCCTCAATCCCATCCCCTAGCTCGGGTTTAAAATACTGATTGTCCAGCACCTTGGTTCGTCCTCCAAATGTGAAAGGCGCTATATCAATGTAATTTTGCTTGTGCTGTTGTGGTACTCCAATATGCAAGGAGAGTGGTACAGTAATCAACTGGTGTTAATGAATGAAAAAAAAATTCCAACCACATTTTGGGAGAAAATGAATAATGGCCAATGGTTTCATGGTGGTAGCAGACATTCAGTAATAGCCAGAGTGTTTTAGGGGGTATCAGCGCAGTGATTGCCAGATCAATTGATTTGAAGGACCTGTTTCTGTCCAAAACGATCTTGTGATTTTTCTAACTCCAAGTGACCTGCCCAACAATAACACTTGATAAAATTGGTCATTACTCTCAAGGCTGTTTGTGGGACATTGCCATGTGCAATTGCCTACAAGTACACAGTCACTACTCTTCACAGTAACATCCTGCAAAGTACTTTGAAATATCTTAACGGCATGATAAGCTACCATATGAAATACAAGGATTATTCTTATTTTTATCATGTGTATACCAGTTTGTTGTTTTGGTGCATCAAAATAACAATAATAATTCTTGCGTTTATTACAGACCTTAACACGTTGTCAAGACGTCTCAAAGCACTTCACAAAATATATTGTAAAGTGGATTTTGTGGATGAAATAGTATTGTTCTGAGAAAAATGTGTTATTTCAGACAGACTAAGACAGCAGAACAAGAAGACACAGGTTTAGAAATGAAAAGAATATTATTAGGACAGTCAGCAGGAAGTATTTCTTTACCTAGAGATTATTTAACAACTGGAACGCATTTCCAGGAAGGGTGGTCGAGGTTGGAGCTTATTTTAAAAAAAGTTTGATCCTGTGATCGGAAGGTGGCAGGGTGGGCATTCTGTAAGGATTAGGTCAAATAGATCAAATGACCTGTTTGTCCACTTCAACCTTGTGATCCTGTGGATCATTAGACACTGAAGAGAATGCAGTGAAGGAGCATGTTTACGTTAGACTCTTTGGGATTAGTCCCAGCAGAGAGGTTTGTTTGATTCTAACTTATTTTCTGCTGCGTTGCCGCCCATTTGTTGGGACTTGCACGTTTTTTGTGGGTCAACCATTCCATTATTTCTTGATGTATTCAATACTCCCCAATGTTTACAGATGGTCACAGTGAGCAGGTCGTCATGGCTACATCCTCAATAATTCGTAAAGCTGAACTAGCAGCTG